>CM055432.1:5181129-5314840 GCA_029228465.1 Salix viminalis
TAAAGGAAGTGTTGAAAGAATTTCTAGATGTTTTCCCTTCTGACTTACCTGATACTTTACCCCCCATGCGTGATATTCAACACGCCATAGACTTTGTCCCTGGTGCTGCATTACCAAACTTGCCTCACTATAGGATGAACCCAAGTGAACATGCTGAGTTGCAAAGGCAAGTATGTGAGTTGTTACAAAAGGGATTTATTCGAGAGAGTTTGAGTCCTTGTGCAGTACCTGCATTGTTAACACCGAAGAAAGATGGATCATGGAGAATGTGTGTAGATAGTCGAGCTATAAATAGGATTACGGTCAAGTATCGTTTTCCAATTCCTCGATTAGATGATATGCTAGATATGATGGTAGGAGCCCAGATTTTCTCTAAGATTGACTTGAAGAGTGGGTATCATCAAATTAGGATCCGTCCGGGAGATGAGTGGAAGTCGGTGTTTAAGACTAAGGACGGTTTATATGAATGGCTTGTCATGCCTTTTGGTCTATCCAATGCACCAAGCACTTTTATGAGAGTCATGACACAAGTGCTTCGACCATTTATGGGAAAATTTCTGGTAGTGTATTTTGATGATATTCTTATTTATAGCAAAACCAGAGAGGAACATCTTGATCACCTTACTCAAGTTTGTATTACCCTAAGAAAGGCAAGCTTATTTGCAAATGTCAAAAAGTGTTCATTCTTCACAAATCAAGTGGTTTTTTTAGGGTTTATAGTGTCATGGCAAGGAGTTTCTGCTGACCCCCAGAAAGTCCAAGCAATAGTAGACTGGCCGGAGCCTAAGACTATCCATGAGGTTCGTAGTTTTCATGGGCTTGCGACTTTCTATCGTCGTTTTATCAAGGGATTTAGCACCATCATGTCGCCTATTACAGATTGTTTGAAACAAGGTGAGTTTCAATGGAGTAAAGGGGCTAATAAGGCATTTGAGGAGGTTAAGAAGAAGATGACGGAGGCCCCGGTAATGAGACTACCTGATTTTACTAAGGTGTTTGAAGTAGAATGTGATGCTTCGGGAGTAGGTATAGGTGGAGTACTTAGTCAGGAACGTCACCCTGTAGCCTATTTCAGTGAGAAACTTAATGAGGCCAAACAAAAGTACTCAACATATGATAAGGAGTTTTATGCGGTGGTTCAAGCCTTGCGCTATTGGCGCCACTACCTGTTACCACAGGAGTTTGTTCTTTACTCCGACCATGAAGCCCTCCGCTATCTGAATTCCCAAAAGAAGCTCAATCACAGACATGGTCATTGGGTTGAATATTTGCAAGCATATTCTTTTGTTTTGAAACATAAATCTGGAGTAGAGAATAAAGCTGTGGATGCTTTGAGTCGTCGGGTAACATTGTTGTCTGTAATGAGTGTGGAAGTCACGGGATTTGAGAGACTCAAAGAGGAGTATGAATCTTGCTCAGAATTTGGAGATATATACTTAACATTGAAAGATGAGAGTCACCGTGCTATAAATGGGTATCACCTACAAGATGGATACTTATTTCGGGATAACAAGCTGTGTATCCCCAACACATCCGTGCGTGACTTTTTGATATGGGAGACTCATGCTGGGGGTCTCTCGGGACATTTTGGAAGGAATAAAACCATTGAAGAGGTGGAGCGTCAGTTTTTTTGGTCTAGTTTGAAAAGAGATGTTGCAAAGTTGGTAAGTCAGTGTCGAACTTGCCAACTAGCAAAGCATAGGAAACAAAATACTGGTCTTTACACCCCGTTGCCCATTCCTAGTTGCCCTTGGCACGACGTTAGTATGGATTTTGTTCTTGGACTCCCACGTACGGCAAAGAAACATGATTCTATTTTCGTGGTTGTCGATCGCTTCTCTAAGATGGCACATTTTATTCCTTGTACTAAGACCACAGATGCTTCTGGAGTTGCAAAACTCTATTTTAATGAGATTGTCAAGTTGTATGGTCTTCCCCAAACCATAGTCTCCGATAGGGATGTTAGATTCACAAGTTATTTTTGGAAAACCCTTTGGCATATGGTTGGAACAAAATTGAAATTTTCCATTGCTTACCATCCCCAAACGGATGGTCAAACGGAGGTGGTTAACAGGAGTTTAGGTAACCTTTTGAGGTGTCTAGTGAGTGATCATAACAGGAATTGGGATTTGGTCCTTCCCACGGCCCAGTTTGCCTATAATAGTTCTGTTAATAGGACCATAGGAATGAGTCCTTTTGAAGTTGTACATGGTTACAAGCCTAGGAAACCTCTAGACCTTCTTCCCATGTCTGTTCATGCTAGAGTGTCCGAGTCAGCCGAGTCTTTTGCACGTAGAATTCAGGATCTGCATATTGAGATCGCTAAACAAATTCAAGCAAGTAATGCACAATATAAACTTAGAGCTGATTCACATAAACGGCATAATGAGTTTAACGTAGGAGACTATGTCATGATACGGATTCGACCAGAGCGATTTCCATCTGGAGCTAATCGAAAATTGCAGGCACGTAGTGCCGGGCCCTTCAAAGTACTAAAACGGGTTGGTTCAAATGCTTATGTTCTAGATTTACCACATGATTTTAGCATTAGCTCTACATTTAATATTGAGGATCTAGTTGCATACCATAAACCACTTCCTATCCCAAATGATCCATTTGAAACACCACTTAACTCTTCCCTTGATGACCCTATTGAAACCTTTATCCCTCCCACCTTAACTTCTGCACAAAAGGATAATATTGATGCTATTCTGGATGAGCAAGTTGTTTTTAACAGGGACGGTGAGGTTCAACGGTTTCTAGTTCGTTGGGAGGGCCGACCTGATTCAGATAATTCTTGGATCACTAAAGATACTTTACAGCAGCTTGATCCAGATCTTTGGGAGTACTATCAGAGTCGACCAGGTCTACACTCGACGGGGTCGAGTTTTTCCAACCCCGGGAGAGTTGGTGGGGACACCAGACCCACACCACAGATTACTCGAGTATATGGACGACGACGCAGGACGGCCCAGCCTGTTACACTTTGGTTGGGAGATTGAGCCCATTTCATTGTATTTTATTTATTTTGGAATTATTGTTGTTTATCTGATGGGCTGAGCCCACTAACTTTATGTTTTAGGGTTTTGCTATTTATATTCCCTTTATGTCACTTTGGAGAGACACTTTTTGATGAAAATGAATTAAATGCAAACTTTGCAGCTCCTCCCGACCTCTTTTCTTCCCTTTCAAGCTTCTCTCTAATATTTGCTTCTTTCTTTCTAACTTTTCTCTACAGCTTTGTTCTTCTTTTTATTGTCACTTTATATTGTTCATTGGTGCCGCATCAAATTCTAGCATAGTTTCCACGAGTAACAAATGAGGTCGTCCTCTCATTATCATCCTGATTGGAGAACTTGGCAGGGAAAAACGCGTTCCCCAAGCTCACCAGCCTTAAATCACCCTATATCCTCCATAGCATCTGGAGTCTTTTCAATAAACATCCTTCCCATAATTTTGATAATTAAGGATTGACGCCAAGGGTCCCTGATTCTTCGTTTTTTTGTTGCTGCAGTCAGCTTTTGTGAAAGAGGACGTTTTTTTAGTTAAATACTTCCATAGTCAAAGTGAGAGATGAAGCTGGTGTGGATATGATATGGCAGTTGCCTTTCGTCAAACGTGAAAGGCATACATATAAAGGTTACACTAAAAAGTGTGTCTAGAATTTGCCCCCTGGTAGCTCTTTAATAGCTAGAACTAATAGCTAGAACTTCACAATCATGTGTTAAAAGTTGAAGTATGCCTGCTGATATTGTGTTTGAAATGGATTATCCACTCACTAACACCTCAGCGTTCAAGAGAAAAGGTTGGTAAGAAGAAAGGATCAGAAAAAGAAGGCATGTCTTTTGTAGTTATGATAAAAAAGAGAGGGATGGCATCAGAAAGCTAAATTGCCAGCTCAAAAAGCCTTACTGACACGCCCACACGCAGTCAGCAATCAGCATATTGAAGGAAAGAATCCATATGGTGATTGTCGGGATTTGTGACCAAGAAATGTCCCAACTAATCAGGAAAACTTTCTTCATTTCCCTTCTCCCATCTTGAAAAAGATAAAAGATTTTCCAAATATTCCCAGGGAAAATACTGTGACAGAATGATCCCAATCCCAATTTATTGATGAAAATGCCTTGATCCATCAGCTAGCATGTTTGAAGCCAATGCCTTGGTCCTCAAAGAGCATAACATGATGGCAAAAAAATTGTAATTTATATAGTAGGTTTCGAGTTCGAGTCGGGACATGTATTTTTTGTAAAAAAAATCTGGGATAGTCAGTGTCTTCCTAGCTCTCCTAGACCTACAAAATATACTTTTCAATAATAGAATTTCCTCACATCTAAGCAAAAATATTTCAAGTCAATGACCAACCCCTCAAAAATGAATTTCAGAAAATTTAAATTTTAACAGTCAAAATATATATTTTTATTGTTAATCGAGAGAAAATCAAAATTAGGACCCTATGATATCTTTTCTTAAAGCAATCGAACATGCCATCATTTCTCTTGTCGATGAGTCAGACAACAAAAAAGTTGAAAGCGTCACCACCTATGGATACCTGCTTATATACACTTACAGAATGCTAGCTTGGATCAACCTGAGCATCCTCTACATCTCCCACAGCAAAATACACTAGTCTGCAGAAGTTTGCAGCTGCACCCGAAAAGACAGCTCGAGTCATTAGGCCCAGAAGTTATCAAATCTTCCCTGCGCATAAATTATGAAGACTTCACAGAAACAAGCTATTGGAATTCCAATCAGAACAGCATCATATGCAGTTGAGAAGATGCCGAGACTGTTACTTGAAAATGCTGAGCATCACTATATTCCAACTCCTGCAAATAAAGCTCTCGCTTGCAAGCAAAGTATAATTCTTTTCCTCCTTTCCTCTCTTTCTCAACCATAAATGACACAACAAGGTTGTTTTTCTAATCAGCTAGTCTTATTTGCAGATAAAATTGATTCGATGCTTAAAAGGATGAACAAGCTTGGGAAAAAAGCTGACAAATTTGCGCATGGAATCCGGGAGCATAGTAAGTCATTCAAATCTTAGTTTGTGAGTGAGAAACATCAAATTTCTTCTCAATCAACGCTTGAAGGATGCTAAATTTGTCTTATTTTTTGTAACTGCAGTGAGGTTGGGGACCAAGATCACTGAAACTCTAGCAGGGAAGCTGAGCTTGGGGGCTAGGATCCTTCAAGTGGGAGGGGTGAAGAAAGTTTTTAGGCAGTTATTTAGTGTTTGTGAAGGAGAAAGATTGTTGAAAGTTCGTCAATGTTATTTGTCAACCACAGCTGGTCCTATCGCAGGCCTCCTCTTTATCTCTACTGAAAAGGTTGCCTTCTGCAGTGAGAGATCCATTAAGCTCTCTTCTCCAGATGGAAAATTGGTCAGAATTCATTATAAGGTAGCAGATAAAATAACATGATGTCTCTCTCTCCTTCCTCTCCCAATCTCTAGCATCTCTGGTCTCTAAATAATATCAATTTATGCAGGTAGTTATCCCATTAAGAAAGATAGAGACAGCCAACCAGAGTGAGAATATGAAGAAGCCATCAGAGAAGTACATAGAAATAGTTACTATGGATGGTTTTGATTTCTGGTTTATGGGTTTCTTCAGCTACCAGAAAGCTTTCAAGTCTCTTCAGCAGGCAATAACTCAAACTCAGATGAATACATGGCATTCAACTCTGATGTAAACATAAGTTTTTCCCTCAAATGTAAATTAATGGCGCGAAGAGGGGTCAACGTCATCAGTTGATCAAACTACCTGTAGGAAGCTCCTATAAATATGAGAATTAATAGTTAATGATTTTTCCACCTTTCTGGGCTCTAAACATTTCATGGTCATTGGCCAAATGACAACACTTCTACCACGCTAGTATGGTAATAATTAGTCACCACTTAATGATCTCTGATGTGTAATAAGCACCATCAGTTGAGTCCTGCAACTCTGTGCATCAGTTGATACTTGATCGGCGCAACCTCTGTGGATTCACTGGTAGAGCATTGCATGCAAGGAAGATCGTATACCAAACAATAAAGTTTAGTGACATCTTCAATGAACTGATACTGTCATCTGAGGTTGAAATTGAATTCCAGTAACAGCTTTTGGCAGCTGGGTTTCTTAGGTGAAGCAGCTTGATATGGAAGAAACTCTGAAGTAACTTACCAATCACGATCCAAGAGATGCCTGATATCCAAAATAAATAGCTTTATATTTATTAAAATCGACCTGGGCTGCAGAAACCAATCTGATAGCTTCCATAGAATCAGAATCAGAAACCATCCTGGAAGTAGGATGCGAAACATCATATCCATACCATGCCTGTCTCGTGTCTTCGACCATACAATAGATATTGGAAAGTGTTAAGACTGTTAAGGAATTTGGTTTCCAATTCTGCTATAAATTAGTGATAAGATTTTTTTTATTAATATTAGCTATTTAATTTCATATTTAGTGATGTGTTTTGATTGTTCTTTTTCTACTTCTAGTATAAATCTTATTTTTGATAAGTTTAGTGTAGGAGTTTGTGTTTGATTAGGGTTCTTGTAATGCTTTGATTTGTTCTATAAATACAATTAAAGGGATGACAATAATCACACCCTTGGATTTTGCCCCTTTGATCTCTACAATTACTTGTTTTTTGTACTTTGTTCTTTAGCTAAGGGCTGAAATATTTCAATTGAAATAGTGGGCACCTCTACAATCCAACAAGAACTAATATTTAGGGTTACTGAGGTGGAATATGTTAACTTTGCTTAGTGTTTTGAATTAGTCAAATCTGTTGCTATTTCTTTGTTCTTGCTACTATTTCACAGCTTCTGTTATATACATTATTATCAGTCATGGCTTGAATGTAGGATGATGATCTTAGTTGTTTGTTATGTATCAGTTCTATAAATTGAGCTGAAGAATTGAATGAAAGCATCAAAGTCTTTTATTCATCAATTACTCTTTAAATACAAGCATTATTCTTTGTCTTTCTTTATCCTAAATCACAACAACAATAACAATTGGTATCAGAGCTCTTGATTTAAAGGGACCTGTTTCAAAATCAAATGGAAACAGAAGTAAGGATGGAGACAATTACCAGTGTTGAGCAGTAAGGATGGAGACATACTTGGAGGCTCTGGATCTATAGGGAAGCAATGGAAAACGATTATGAAATCCTAGTGTTGCCAAACAATCCCACCATGACACAAGTCAAATTCAGAAGGAGAAGAAGACAAGAAAATCAAAGGCAAAGGCGTGCTTGTTTGCTGCAGTTTCATCCACCATTTTCACTCCAATCATATCTCTGAAAACAGCGAAGGAGATATGGGATTATCTCAAAATTGAATATGAAGGGGATGAAATGATTCAAGGATTGCAAGTGTTGAACTTGATGCATGACTTTGAATTGCAGAAGATGAAGAAGATTGAATCCATTAAAGATTATTTTGATAGGTTGCTTGATATTGCAAGCCGAATCAAATTACTAGGTTCATCCTTGCCAAAATCAAGGATTGTTCAAAAAATTCTTGTTACAATTCCTGATACATATGAGGCTACAATTGCATCCTTAGAGAACACTAAGGATATGTTAAATATAACTTTGACATAAATGCTAAATGCACTACAAGCTCAGGAACAAAGGACTATGCGACGAGAAGAAGAGGTTGAAGGGGCCCTATTCGTCAAGCATGGGAAGAACTACAAAAATGTTAAGAGAAGCAATCATCAAGGGACTTCTGGAGATTCAAAGCATTTCAACAGGAGCAATACTGGTAACAAGAAAGGATCATATCCTTCATGTCAGTA
This sequence comes from Salix viminalis, assembly GCA_029228465.1. NCBI lineage: Eukaryota > Viridiplantae > Streptophyta > Magnoliopsida > Malpighiales > Salicaceae > Salix > Salix viminalis. The sequence continues at coordinate 5,188,929 of CM055432.1, forward strand.
TTGTACGAGGAGTTCTCATACACATGTCAAATGCTGGAGAAGACCAGAAGCTAAATGCAACAAATGCAATCAGATGGGGCACGAGGTTGTGATTTGCAAAAATAAAAATCAACAGCACAATGAAGAGGCTCAATTTGTTGATCAAGAGGATGAAGATCAACTATTCGTGGCCAATTGCATCTCTAACAGTGATTCAAGTGAGAGTTGGCTTATTGATAATGGTTGCACTAACCACATGACACATGCCAAAGATATGTTCAAGGAACTAAGAAGAACTAACACCTTAAGAGTTCTAATTGGAAATGGAGAGTACGTAGTTGTAGAAGGAAAGGGGGCAGTTGCTATCCTGACTTGTTCAGGCACAAGAGGCTAGGTCATTATCATCATAAGAGATTGCTGCTGATAAATTCCAAGATGATGGCTGAGGATTTTCCAGCTCTTGATGATCAAATGTCCAGTTTCAACACATGTTGTTATGGAAAGCAGAGCAGGAAACCATTCCTAAAAGCCACATGGAGAGCAACAAGGAGGCTACAATTAATTCATACAGATATTGCAGGACCACAGAGGACACCTCCTCTTAATGATAGTCTCTATTATGTTGTGTTCATTGATGATTACAAGCCGAATGTGTTGGATTTTCTTTTTTGAAGCACAAGTCAAAGGTAGCTCAGGTATTCTGGAATTTCAAATCTAGAGTTGAAATGAAAGTGGCTGTAAAATTCAAGCACTCAGGTCAGACAATGGAAAGGAATACATCTCCAACACCTTCAATAGTTTTTGTGAGGAGGCAGGCATTCATCATCAGCTAACAGCTCTATACACCCCTCAGCAAAATAGGGTTAGTGAGAGACGAAACAAGTTTATCTTAGAGATGACAAGATACTTGTTACATAAGAAGAATCTACCAAAGAAATTTTGGGCAGAGGCAACAAACACTATAGTGTTATTACAAAATAGGCTACCAACAAGAGCCTTGAAAGATCAAACACCCTTTGAGGCATGGTATGGGTATAAACCATCTTTGAACTTTGTTAAGATTTTTTGATGTCTTTGTTTCACTCTTGTTCCACATAATAAAAGAGATAAACTTGACAAAAAAGCACTTCCTGGCATCTTCATTAGCTATAGTTCGGTTGCAAAAACTTATAAAAATTTCCAGCCATAAACTAGAAAAATTGTTATAAGCAAGGATGTTGAGTTCATGGAAGATCAAGAATGGGACTGGAGTGATGCAAAAGAAAACAATCCAACCTCAATTGAACCGAAGATTAATCTTCTGGCTTCAAACACAGAAGGACAAAGTGATGAAGACTGTCAAAGTGACTTGGAAGACAACACTCCTGTTAGAGGCACAAGGTCACTCCTTGATGTTTATCAAAGGTGCAACATTGTTGTATGTGAACCAGAAAAATTTGAAGAAGCCAAGATGGATCAAAAATAGCTTGTTGCAATGAAGGAGGAGTTGCACATGATTGAAAGAAACAAAACATGGGAGCTGGTTGACAGACTTCTGAATAGAAAAGTGATTGGAGTCAAATGGGTATATCGAACAAAACTCAGTGTTGATGGTTCAATCAATAAGCATAAAATCAGGCTTGTGGTAAAGGGCTATGCTCAAATATTTAGGTGTAGACTACTCAGACACCTTCACACCAGTGGCCAGGGTTGACACTATCAGGCTGCTACTTGCCTTTGCAGAACAAAAGAACTAGAAGGTGTATCAACTGGATTTCAAGTCAGCATTCTCAAATTGTGTGTTGCAAGAGGAGATTTATACAAAGCAACCCAAAGGCTATGCAAATGAAGGAGAAGAAGACAAAGTTTGTGTTCTTAAGAAGGCCCTATATGGATTGAAGCAAGCTCCAAGAGCTTGGTACATCAGAATCGATGAACATTTGTAGCACCTAGGATTTACTAAAAGCCTCTCTGAATGAACATTGTATGTCAAGCAAAATGGAGATGACATTCTGATCATCTCATTGTATGTGGATGATTTGCTTCTGACAGGAAACAACACCAATAATGTGGAGAAGTTTAAGCAAGAAATTATAGATGTCTTTGAAATGACTGACCTTGGCTTGATGACTTTATTCCTTGGAATGGAGGTTGTGTAGGTACAACATGAGATCTTTATATGTCAAAAGAAGTATGCCCAAGAAATCCTCAAGAAGTTCAACCTTGATGAATGCAAAGGCTGGTAGGACTCCTATGAGTCAAAAGGAGAAGCTATGTAAAGAAGATGGAGCTAAGAAGATTTATCAAACAGAATTCAGGAAGCTAGTTGGATGTTTGATGTATCTCACGACAACTAGACCTGATATTTTAAATGTTGTGAGTATCTTGTCTAGATTCATGCATTGTGCAAGTGAAATACATTTCAAGACTGCTAAGAGAGTAATTAGGTATGTCAAAGGAACCTACAACTTTGGCAATAAATACACAAGAAGTAGGGAGTTCAAATTGGCTAGATACCCTGACAATGATTGGGGAGGTTCCATTGATGATTTGAAGTGTCATAACCCAATTTCTGGGCTACTCCCCAAAATCTACCCAAAATAACAAAAATAAAATAAAAGGGCTCAGCGTTGGTAGAAAAATCAATGTGGAAATTTTGGTTGTTTTCGAGAGTCTGATCGTATCTCTGTTGTTCCAAAAATAGAGGAAAATAGAGGTTTAAGGCAAAAAAAATTATCATTGGATAAATTTGTGTAAAAATTAAGTTGAAGAACATAATTATATTTTTATATTTAATTTGATTTACTCGTCGACCAATTTAAAGTTTAATTATGATCGAGAATTAATTTATGGTCCAATTAAAGGATTTAATTAAGTGCAAGGACTTAATTATACTTTAAATTGATCACATTGAATTAATTAAGGGCTTAATTGGTAACAAAACAAGTGTTTGAGCTTAATTTGGTCTCAATCGAGAAGATTGGAATTTTCAGAGACCCAATTGAATTTTTCCAAGCCAATTGCGTGAATCAAGGGTCAAATTGAAAATGATTGAGAGTTTAATGGTCAATTGAGGGTTAAATCGCACAAATCATAAACCAAGGACCAAAATAAAGAAGGCACACAAAGCTAAGGATGCTCTCGAAATTTTGACGGGGATACAATTGCACAAAATTAAAAGTTTAAAACCAATTGGGGATGCAATTAGAACAATTGCAAATTAAAGGACCAAATAACAATTTCCCAAAACCAAACTTCCATGTGCCTGCACTGTTCCGACACCTGAACAGTGTAGAGCACGGCGCTGCAGCCCTTAGCCCTATGTAAATTCATAGGCAGAGGCAGCAACTCCACACATAATGCATGTCCCCTTCCCTATAAATTGCACCATTTGCAGACACCGAAGAGGGATAGAGGAGACGGAGGAGAAAAATTGGCAAAACACTGGAAGACGGAGAGAAAAACAGAGGAAAACAAAGAGGAAACCAAAGAAAAAAACAAAGGAGAAAAAGAGGGAAGTTCTGGGATGATTTAAAGAGATTTCTAGCAGCAAAAAAAAGCAAAACAAACGTATAAATCACACCATCGTCCCCAGCAACTAGCTCTCTCTCTCTCTCGGTCTGCAATCTCTCTCTCTAGAACCGTTTTATCAAATTCTCTCTCTCCACTGTTAAAGCCCATTCAACCACCCTTATCACCACCGTGAACCTCCCATCCACACTCTCAAGCGAGGCCATGACGACAGTTGTAGCAACTGCAACACAAACCCTCGGTGACTTTGGAAGCTCCCTCCGGTCACCACATGCCACCGTTGACGACGCCACCATGACAGGAATCATCACCTCGACTCCCTCTACCCAACGGTACTAATAGGTACGCCTTTCCTCACAGTCGAAAAATCAATTGTTCATCATATTCCTCGCCTCTGCATGTGAGCAGCATGACGCAATTTGCGTCCCACTATTCACGCGCGCCAGGCTTCATGCCCAGCCCCCATGTTTAGGACATTTGGGCTTCCAGCCCATGAGGAATGGAAGCCCAGTCCAAAATCAATTGGCCTTCTAGCCCACTAGGATAGGCTATCAGCCCAAAAAAAATAATGAAAAATACAAATGACATAAAAAAATATTTTTTTTTACTATTATTATTATTACAAAAAAATTAAAAAAACATAAAAATATGTTGTTTTTTGTGCATACGACCAAATTTCAATGTTTTTCTCATCATATTTTCGTAAGAATATGTTGCATCTTTCTCATATTTTAAAATGAAAATTGGGTATCATAACCGGTTTATGATTATCCGTTGGAGTTTGGCCAAAATATCAAAAATAATTATAACTATTTTTGTTTTATCCACTAGGGTGTAAATTTACATTGTAAAATACATCTATGGATAAAAAAAGGGGGGGTTTAACTACGGTGTAAATTTACATTGTAAAGTACATCCGTAGATGACAAAAAGGTTTTCTAACTGCGGTGTAAAATTACATTGTAAAGTACACCCGCAGAACAAAAAAAATGGTTTTTGAAAACGCACTGTAAATATATTTTTAACTTAGAAAAAAAAATCAAACAACAATGCAGCTTACCTTAGGAAGGGTGCAGTGGGGTGACGCGTCTTTCCCTTGCACAACAAGTCCCCTTACCCAAGACTCTCGCAGACCAATAGGTTCCTAGTGACCGTAATACTAGGTGGCAACTCCTGATATTTATAGGCATAAATTTTACGGGTATAAAACACACCCTTATTTTCACTACGCACTGTTGTCCCCTAAATCACGGGGGATGGCGGGGCGCAAAGCAAAAAAAAACACCGTCGTTACATGAAGAACACATCAAGCTACTATTTCTCCTTAGATTCTGGTGTTTTTTCATGGAATTCAAAAAACAAGAAATTGTAGCTCAATCTACTGCTGAAGCTAAGTTTATTGCCGCAACAGTTGTTGTTAATCAAGTTTTGTGGCTGAGGAATATTTTAATTAATCTTAACTTGGAACAAAAGGATAACACAAATATTCTTGTTGACAGCCAAGTTGCCATTGCTATCTCTCATAATCCTGTTTTTCATGGCACGAACAAGCATTTTAACATTAAGTAGTTCTTTTTAAGAGAAGTGTAAAGGGATGGAGCTATAAAACTTGTCTACTGTAAAACAGAAGATCAAGTTTCATACATCTTTACCAAGCCACTACCTACCAATAAATTCGAATTTCTGAGGACAAAGCTTGGAGTTTGCAGCTCCTACACAATAAGAAGCGTTAGAGCTAATGTTTAAGGCTGTTGAACTAGAATGTGTTAGCTTTGCTTAGTGTTTTGACTTAGCCAAATCTGTTGCTATTTCTTTGTTCTAGCTGCTATTTTGCAACTTCTGTTATTTGCATTATTGTCAGTCACGGCTTGAATGTGGGACCATGATCTTAGTTGTTTGTTATGTATTAGTTCTATAAATTGAGATGAAGAAGTGAATAAAGTATCGAAGTCTTTTATTCATCAATTACTCTTTACATACAAGCATTATTCTCTGTCTTTCTTTATCCTAAATCACAGCAACAACAATAGAAAGCAACCATTGATCCTCTTTACAATTCTCACAAAATGCTAGAATATTGTGTGGCGTGAAATTCATCATAACATGGGCATGGAAAAGCAAACCTTCCTCATTTCCTCTAAGCTATATAATCCAATTTGTTAGAGAATCACAACCAATTTGGACTATATTATCTAAGCCAACATCACTCCATATTTACCTCGACATAACACATTTTTTTTAACAATGAAAGCCATCCTCGTCATGTTGGTTACATCTACTACAAACAAGATTACTCACTGTTAAATGTGTTAACTGCAGCAACATGAATAAGTCATTTAATGGAGACTTATCTGATCAGAAGAATAAGTTATAATTAGACATTTAGATAATGACTTGTAAATGCCTATTTAAAGACTTACAATCAAATTTGAATTTTAAACAAAAACAGCTGCAAACTCTCAACTAATTTGAGAGATTATCGGTTTACCTTAATAATAGAAAACCAATGATAGAATCTTAACCAACTTGCTAGGCAAGACTTATTCAAACAAATCTAATAGTAATAGGCAAATTATCACACATTCTAACACTCCTCCTTGAGATTTTTCTTGGAGAATCCTAGTTTTATCTGTAGAAATTCTAGCCTTGATTGAGGAAGAGCTTTAGTCATTATATCAGCAAGTTATATCTTGGTGGGACAATGATGAAGTTTAATGAGCAAATTCTTATGGAACAAAACTTTACATTGATGTGCTTGGTTCCTGGATTTTCATCAATAGCAATGGCAAACTTGTTATCACAATAGAGATCAATTGGTGAGCTTTGTCCTTGACCTATATTAGTAAGCAACTTGTTTAACCAAATTGCTTGATTTGCTGCAGCTGCTATTGAAATATACTCTGCTTCAGCTGTTGATTGTGCTTTTGTTTTTTGCATTCCAACATATTGCTCCTGGGCCAATTATGAAAACATATCCTGATGTATTTTTCTTATCATCTACACTTCCTTCCCAATCACTATATGTATATCCATTCAATTTCACTTCTTCTATCTTTGTGTACCAGATGCCAATATCAGTTGCCCTTTGATATACTTCAGCACTCTCTTGGGAACTACCAAATGAGCACTGGTAGGTGAGATCAAGAATCGTGACAGCAATCCAACTAGAAATATCAAGTCGGGCCTTGTTGTTGTTAGGTACAATAGACTGCCTACCAAGCTTCTGTATGCAAAAGGTTCTTCAAGTGTGTTACCATCAATCTTTGAAATCTTTTCATTTAGTGTCATTAGAGTTGCTACTACTTTGCATGATTCAAGTTTGAACTTTTTGAGTATATCAATTGCAGATTTCCTTTGTGAAACAAAGATACTTGTGCTGCATTGTTGTATTTCCATTCTAAGAAAACAATTCATGATGCCAAGATTAGACATTTCAAACACATCCTGCATTTCCCTTTTGAACTCTGCCATCAAGCTTGCATTACTGCCAATCACAAGCATATCATCCACATAGAGTGACATTACAACTTGCAGCCCACCATCATCTTATTTCAAGTACAAGGTAGCTTCATTCTCACTTCTTTTGAATCCTAACTTGATAATATGAGTATTAATCCTACTATACCAGGCTCTAGGTGCTTGTTTCAAGCCATAAAGGGCTTTGATAGCTTATATACTTTATGTTCATGACCAGAAACTACAAAGCCTTTTGGTTGCTGAACATAGATGTCTTCATGAAGTATCCTGCTTAGGAAAGCAGATTTGACATCTAAGTGATACATTTTCCATTCCTTTTGACCTACAAGTGTAAGTAAAAGTCATATGGTGTCATGCCTAGCTACTAGTGCAAATGTATCACCATAATCCATTCTAGCCACTTGAGCAAAACCCCTTACAACCAATCTAGCCAATATACTAGGTTATATAATAACACTTATTTGAGATAGCAATAACACTAGAAAAATAATAAAAAATAAATCATGCAATTAATTTTTAGCCAATATAATATTGAAGGATAAAATTGAGGAAAATAAATTAAATAAAGTCATATTTATCTAGTGGATAAACTCATCCAACCTATGTACTAGGTTAGCCGAGCTACTGGATTATGGACTCTAATGGGATTATAATTTGTTTTATTTTTCAATCTATCTTTTATTAAACTTTATCATAAAAAATAGACAATTTTGAAATCAAATACAAACCCAACACTAAGATCCAAAAAAACGTTACACTTGTCAGAAGTGTGAATCGGATCAAACAACCAAACATGTAAATATGTCCATAGACTTTATAAAGTATAATGATATGACTCTTACAAAAGCTAATATACTTTATACTAAAAGAGCTCAGTCTTTTACTATAACATTGTGAGTGCTTTCACAGTGGACTTCAACAGTGGTTTTGGGCTGCTTTGCTTTGGGTTGGGTTGTTTTAGGTTTGTTTGGGTCATGGTTTGTTTTGTGGTTTTTATTCTATGGTGGTTGCTTTTCCATGTGTCCCGACTATTTTAATTATTAGGTCACGAAAACACTGTTCATCCAAACTTATTTTACTGTGAATCAAAACAGTGATTTCATTTAATTCTTTGCTTTCTTTTGAATTTCTTCTTCACTGTTTTCTCAGCCAACAAATGTAATCCAAGCTTCCAAACCAGTAAAGGGGCAAAAAAGAAGGAATAAACCAACAACTCACCAAACATCCTAGAATATGTGTTCTCTGTATCAAAGAGTGCAAGACCAATCCAACTTTTCTCAGTCACAAATAGCTTCGACAAATTATACAACTTCTCTAAGATATTTACAAAGATCTCCAAACTTTTTAAAGATGGACAAAACACAATAGTGGAGTTCAATTTGTCCAAAATAAACTTGAAAATTGAAACAAGTATGAAATTGAAACAGGTATGGGTTCCAACTGCGTGTTTTTCAAGTCAGTCTTCAAATATTCCAAACATTTTTGGAGCGTCAGAATATTGTCTTCAATTCCACACTCCATGAACTGCTAAACATCAATAACAAACTCACGGTCACATTAATCCTATAGAAAGGAACATTAGTGTATCATTATCATGATGATTGTCATAACCCATTTCTGAGTTATTCCCAAATTTTAGTTGATGTGGTGGAAAAATAAAGCTGGAATTTTTGGACTAATTTGAGAGCCCAATCATAGCTCTATTGTGCCTAAAAATGAAAGAAAATATAGATTCAAAATGATTGTCGGATAAATCTGCATAAATATTAAGTCGAAAGGCATAATTATATTATTAATATGCTAATTTGATTTAATCATGGGCCAAATTAAAGTTTGATTATGCTTAGGAGTTAATTTAGGGTCTAATTGAAGGATTTAATGAAGTACAAGGACTTAATTATACTTTAAATTGGTCAAATTAATTTTGATTAAGGGCTTAATTAGTGAAAAATTAAGTTTGTGAGCCTAATTCAGGTTATATTCAGAAGATTGAACTTTTCAGAGACCAAATTTAATTTTTAAAAGTCAATTAGTTAAAATTAGGGGTAAAATTGCAATTACATCAGAGTTTTGGGTCAATTAGGATGAAAAATTGAAGAAATCCGAGGCCAAGACCCAAAGTGAAGGTGCGTAAATTTAGGGGCTCTATTGAAGTTTCACTAGGGATAAAATAAACAAAATAAATGATCAAATTGAACTTTGTTAGAGAAAAAAAGAGGACGAGATGATGATTCGTCTAGTCCAACAAAGGTGTCCATATGACTACTCATCTGGTCACTATTCATTTTCTTTCCCAAAAATTTGCCAAAAATCCTGCTTTGTTATCAACTTTACAGGTGCATATAATGCCTTTATCCTTCATTAAATTTGACAAAATATACACGAAAATGATCCATTGATTCCTGACCATATTAGGGAATGGTCAATTTTTGGATGATAGAGACTACACAAGCAGAGGCTCAGCCCCAAATCTGACAACTCAGACAGTTTATTGTAGTTATTAAATTTAACAATTCGGGACATCTACTTTGAACCAACGGTTAGGATGCTTCTACAATGAACCAATGATTCAAGTTAAACCCAATAAATACAAAATTACCATCTTCCACCAGTTATAATAGATATGAAATCCATGGGTTGAGAGAAGAGAGAAATCAGAAAACAAAGTTGGGAAGAACCATTCAAAAACCCAAAAATTTTCCCTTTAATTCCAGCAACCACTTCAGCTCCTCATCTGCACCACCACTGGCAATGTCAACTCATTCAACCATCCAAATTCTTCCTTGAAACATTGTAAACAATTTTGGCCACCGTTCATCTCTAAAAAGGCAAGGTAAACCCTCCATGTTTCCACTCAAAACCATCAACTCAGCAACCTCATTCACGTAATAAGTGCATAGTACAACGTAAATTAATTCACTCTACAGTGTTCACTTGGTTTCCTTTTTTTTCTTTTTCTTTTTTATTAGGGATGGGACCAGCCTAAACTGAGCATCTTGGGTTGAACCCGACCCAACTTGAGAAGAAAACAAAAATCCAAAAAATATAAATTTTATTTTTTTTGTGATTTCATCGTATATTTTTCTCCATTTTTGTTAAATATTGGTTCGTAGATCACCGTTGAAATATACAGACTTGGTATAAGAAAATCTGATTTTTCTTCGAAATTTCCAAAAAAAAATCTTATTTGAAAAATATTAAAACTATATGTTTTCTTTTCATGCATACAGCAGAATCCTAAATTTTTCAGAGCATATTTTTCAAAAAAAAATCCATTTTTTCCATGTTTTAAAATGAAAATGGAATATCATAACCAATTTATGTTTATCCGTCAGAATTTAGTCACAATATTATAAATCTTGATACGTGCTAGTAAAAGGCCTTATAGACTAAAAGAACATGGTAGTCTATAGGAATTTAGACTACTATACATCTCAGAGACAATATAGGTGGATTACATTGAGCATGTTACGTCTAATTGTTTCACGCATCGCTCATATTCTTGTGTACAAAACTAGAATCGTTGTTTTTAAGTTTCATTATCTTATACACCAGCAACTTCATGTCTTTCATTTCGCAAGCAAAACAAATGATGCCATTTTTTAATTAAATTATTATTTTTATAATTGTTTTTCTTAATATATGTAACTAACAACATTTTTTTCTTACATGCTATGAGTCTTGGACATTTTTATTAAGACGCATGTGCGAAGTAGAGACCACCAAAAAGAAGTGCAGGCACAATTTATGGATAGTCATGCTCATCAATTCATGGTATGTTGGTATTCTTCAATTTATTTTTCTTAAGCTATTATTTCATTGAATTGTTTCTTATTTTATTTTTAATTTTCTCTTTCTATGAAATATATAATAGTTGGTTGAAGGAGAAATACGAGGACGATCCTTCAACACATCTAGATTTTAATCTGGACATGTGGTTATAGGCAGGAATATCCGATGGATCCAGTAGAAATCAGGTATACAAATTCTCTAACACTACGACTAAGAATTTGCAATCAGCCTGTAATGTTTTGACTGTTAAAATGTTCTTTAAATCAATTCCATTCACGCAGGACTTCGTACTGAAACAAAACTTCACGGTGAGACAACGAGACTTCGTGTTGAGACGTTCACATACTTATTCAGATGCAATCATATTGGGATGATTCATGTGCTCCTCTTTTTACATCCCGTGATCCCAACTACCATCTTCCTCCACCTCCTTCTACAACGTCGCCTTTGTTACAGATTTATTGTATTTGAAATTTGAATGTTAAAAATTTCATAATTTGTAACAAATATTTGAAATTTAAATTAATTTAATGTAATTCAAAATATATTTTGAATTGTAATTTAGTTTTATATTATTGAAATTATTTTTTGATCTATTTTTTTATATATAAAAAAATAACAATGATGTAATTACAGACGAAATGTTTTGTGGGTATTTTCCCAAGAGTTGGACAATGATTACTCAAAATGTCATTATTACTGATGGCTATACTGACATAATGTTAACGATGAAATCACTAATAGAATATATCGATGGAATCACTGATAATAATAATTACTCAAAATATCACTATTACCAATGGTATTTTCAGACGGCCTCACCGATGAAATATATTGATAGAATTACATTTTATCTTTCCATCGGTAAATTTACAATTGGTGTTTATTTTAGTATATTCAATTCTGATGGAATCACCAAGAAAAAAATTAATGACAAAAGGTTTTTGTCCGTGTGGTTGTCAGGAAAAAAATTACTGATGAAAAATACATTACATTACCGACAAAAAATTCCATTACTAAAACAATTAATTTTAGTAGTGTTTTATAGTACCTAAAATGACCTTTATTTTGTTTTATTATCTCTTAATCGTTAACATTGTCATGGTCTTTTTAATCCCACATTAAAACAAAATTTAATATTTTCTCTTTTGTCTCGAAAAGATTATTTCCTCTTTTTATTTATCATGAATGGTTTTTTCATACAAAAAGAACAAAAAATACATGGGAGAAATAAAACAAATTACATCATTGATCTCCTTGTGTGATCGTTATTTCATCCTAGAATATTTTTTTATTTACATATTATTTTTGAGTTTTTAAGCATTAATAAGAAAATCATTACTCTACTTTTGAATATGTATATTTCTTTAAACTTTTCGAGACTTCATAAATAATTTTTTTGCTTTTTTCCAAAATTATATCATTGTGATATCAGATCTTTGTTTTTGTTCATGGAAAATATCAAATACAATAGTGACGAAAAATATATAATGAAGCAATGCTCTTCTTAACTTTCATGTAAATTGAGTTTTTATACCTTATAGAAACGTGTTTGTTGTTATATATAAGATAGTCTGATAATCTAAGCTGTTCATATAACTATCACTTGAACCTTTCTAAAAAACAAATAATCTTTTTATATAAAATTCTCATACAAATCAGTTTAATATTCATATATATATATATATATATATATATATATATATATATAATATCTCATATCTCAAGTTAAGAGAACAAATCTTTATCCATGCCCAGACTAACAATTCTTTTGGTATTCTTGACCACTTGTTATAGGAAGAACTCGTCGTCTCAGTTTGAACTTTAAGGCTTGGTAAGATCAATTTCTACACAAATTCTAGCATAGTTTCCACGAGTAACAAATGAGGTCATCCACCATCCATGGACCTCCAAATAATGCAAGCTCATTATCATCCTGATTGGAAAACTTGGCAAGGAAAAACGCGTTCCCCAAGCTCACCAGCCTTAAATCACCCTATATCATATCCTCCATAGCATCTGGAGTCTTTTCAATAAATATGTATACCTACTGATTTTGATAATTATGGATTGACGCCAAGGGTCCCTGATTCTTCGTTTTTTGTTGCTTCAGTCAGCTTTTGTGAAAGAGGACGTTTTTTTAGTTAAATACTTCCATAGTCAAAGTGAGAGATGAAGCTGGTGTGGACATGATATGGCAGTTGCCTTTCGTCAAACGTGAAAGCCATACATATAAAGGTTACACTAAAAAGTGTGTCTAGAACTTGCCCCCTGGTAGCTCTTTAATAGCTAGAACTTCACAATCATGTGTTAAAAGTTGAAGTATGCCTGCTGATATTGTGCTTCAAATGCATTATCCACTCACTAACACCTCAGCGTTCAAGAGTGAAGGTTGGTTAGAAGAAAGGATCAGAAAAGGAAGGCATGTCTTTCTAGTTATGATAAAAAAGAGAGGGATGGCATCAGAAAGCTAAATTGCCAGCTCAAAAAGCCTTACTGACACACCCACACGCAGTCAGCAATCAGCATATTGAAGGAAAGAATCCATGTGGTGATTGTCGGGATTTGTGACCAAGAAATATCCCAACTAATCAGGACAACTTTCTTCATTTCCCTTCTCCCATCTTGAAAAAGATTCAAGATTTTCCAAATATTCCCAGGGAAAATACTGTAACAGAATGATCCCATTCCCGATTTATTGTGGAAGAAGATGCCTTGACCCATCAGCTAGCATGTTTGAAGTCAATGCCCTTGGTCCTTGAGGGCACAACCTGATGACAAAAAACTTATAATCTACACAACAGGTTTCGAGTTCAAGTCAGGGCATGTACACCTTCTAAGAATCTAGAATAGTCGGGATCTAATTAGCTCTTCTAAATTCACAAAATACACTTTTCAATAATAAAATTTCCTCACATCAAAAAAAATATATATATTTCAAGTCAATGACCAACCCCTCAAAAATGAATTTCAGAAAATTTAAAATTGACAGTCAAAATAAATATTTTTATTGTTAATCGAGAGAAAATCAAAATTAGGACCCTATGATATCTTTTCTTAAAAGCAATCGAACATGCCATCATTTCTCTTGTCGATGAGTCACACAACAAAAAAGTTAAGAGGGTCACCACCTATGCATACCTCTTTATATACACTTGCAGAATGCTAGCTTGGATCAACCTGAGCATCCTCTACATTTCTCACAGCAAAATACACTAGTCTGCAGAAGTTTCCAGCCGCACCCAGAGAAGACAGCTCGAGTCATTAGGCCCAGAAGTTATCAAATCTTCCCTGCGCATAAATTATGAAGACTTCACAGAAACAAGTTATTGGAATTCCAATCAGAACAGCATCATATGCAGCTGAGAAGATGCCGAGACTGTTACTTGAAAATGCTGAGCATCACTATATTCCAACTCCTGCAAATAAAGCTCTCGCTTGCAAGCAAAGTATCATTCTTTTCCTCCTCTCCTCTCTTTCTCGATCATAAAGGACACAACAAGGTTGTTTTTCTAATCAGCTAGTCTTATTTGCAGATAAAATTGATTCGATGCTTAAAAGGATGAACAAGCTTGGGAAAAAAGCTGACAAATTTGCGCATGGAATCCGGGAGCATAGTAAGTCATTCAAATCTTGGTTTGCGAGTGAGAAACATCAAATTTCTTCTCAATCAACGCTTTAAGGATGCTAAATTTGTCTTATTTTTTGTAACTGCAGTGAAGTTGGGAACCAAGATCACTGAAACTCTAGCAGGGAAGCTGAGCTTGGGGGCTAGAATCCTTCAAGTGGGAGGGGTGAAGAAAGTTTTTAGGCAGTTCTTTAGTGTTTGTGAAGGAGAAAGATTGTTGAAAGCTTGTCAATGTTATTTGTCAACCACAGCTGGTCCTATCGCAGGCCTCCTCTTTATCTCTACTGAAAAGGTTGCCTTCTGCAGTGAGAGATCCATTAAGCTTTCTTCTCCAGATGGAAAATTGGTCAGAATTCATTATAAGGTAGCCAATAAAATAACATGATGAAAAATCTCTCTCCTTCCTCTCCCGATCTCTAGCATCTCTGGTCTCTAAATAATATCAATTTATGCAGGTAGTTATCCCATTAAGAAAGATAGAGACAGCCAACCAGAGTGAGAATGTGAAGAAGCCATCAGAGAAGTACGTAGAAATAGTTACTGTGGATGGTTTTGATTTCTGGTTTATGGGTTTCTTCAGCTACCAGAAAGCTTTCAAGTCTCTTCAGCAGGCAATAACTCAAACTCAGATGAATACATGTCATTCAGCTCTGATGTAAACAAAAGTTTTTCCCTCTTTTCTTTAATCAAATGTAAATTAATGGCATGAAGAGGGGTCAACATCACCAGTTGATCAAATTACTATAAATATGAGAATTAAGAGTTAATGATTTTTCCACCTTTCTAGGGCTGTAAGCATTGCATGGTCAATGGCCAAATCACAACACGTCAACCACGCTAGTCCTCGTATGGTAATAATTAGTCACACTTAATGATCTCTGATGTGTATTAAGCACCATCAGCTTAGCCCTGCAACTCTGTGCATCAGTTGATACTTGATCGTTGCAAACTCTTTTTTTTGTGTGTTTTTTGTGGATTCACTGGTAGAGCATTGCATGGAAGGAAGATCCTTCACCAAACAATAAGCTTTAGAGACATCTTCAGTGAAATGATCCTGTTATATGAGGTTGAAATTGAATTCCGGTAACAGCTTACTTAGGTGAAGCAGCTTGATAAGGAAGAAACTCTAAAGTAAAATCGACCTGGGCTGCCGAAACCAATCTGATAGCTTCCATAGAATCAGAATTGCCATCCTCGTCAAGCTGGTTACACCTACTGCAGACCGGACTACTCACTAGCCTAGGATTATAAAGAAGCAGCTTAGTTGGCAATTTATTATGGAAGTCTAGGCAAGTGAAAAACATCACCTTCTCCTGCCCCTTTAATTTCATTAGCCAACTCCACTTAGCTTTCATAATTCACAGCTCTGGAACGCAGAACCAGACACCTGTATGCCAACTTGGCAGTATATAAACCCGATGTTGTGCCATTCCACGCAATAATATCACCCAGATCAGAGTTGGTGGCTATTCGAATAGCTTGAATTCCATTCTTGAAATCTTCTGGCAATTCAGAAGCTAAGATAGAAACATTCCATGGACCTTGGCACTACAACCGATTCACCTCTAATCAGTGTCCAGAATGTTCGTTACTGGAACTAGGCCTGCAACTTGACCCTCCTCCAACCAGAGGTCATACCAAAAAGAAAGCTCACCCTTCCTGATTCTATAAATAAACCCCTCCTTCAAGTACACCTAAGGCTTTTCTTATCCATCGTTACGAACATGATCCCATCCGACTAACCATATGAAAAGGATACCTCCTTTTAAATATTTGCGGCTAAAAATCAGCACCCATACTTTTCCCGGGCTGTTGGTGACGTGCCAGACTAGTTTCCACAGCAAAGCTATATTAGAAAGTCTTGCCTCTCTCATACCAAGCCTCCCCCCTCTACGAGGCCAAGTCATTGAATCCCATTTCACTAGGTGCAACCCTTGACCTGATTCCCTAGTCTTCCAGATAAATGCACGATTTGCCTGTCATTACCATCACTAATAGATTGAGGAATCCTACAACACTGCATGGAGTAAACAGGAATCATAGCAATCATAGACTTGGTAAGAATACTACGTCCTGCTCTATTCAGGAGTTTGCCCTTCCATTCTGCTAGTCGTTTGTAAACTTTCTCCATGATAAAATTAAAATCTAACTTCTTAGCTATCCCTTAAATCAAAGGAAATCCAAGATATCTGCCCCAACCATTAGCAACCCTTATAGAGGAGATTTGAGCAAATTTATCTTTCTTCCGTCTACTAACCCGCTTTGAGCACATTATTCTGGACTTATCATAATTCACTATCAGCCTCGAAGCTTTTCAGAACACATCCACAACAGATTGCATTAACCTCACTTGAGAATTCTTTGCCTTGACAAAAAATAAAATGTCATCGGCAAAAAATAAGTGAGAAATCCTTGGGGCCCCTTTCGAAAGGCTTCCAAGATTTATCTTGCACTTTCATAACAATTAAACAAGCAAGTTTTTTCCATAAAGAAAACAAAAAGGTAGGGAGACATAGGATCTCCTTGCTGCAGGCCTCGAGTAGGGGTAAGGCCTGGCAGCCTCGAACCATTCCACAGCATAGTAATCTTCGAAGCTTGAACACAAAACATGACCAACAGAGTCTGATAAAGGAAGCTATTAGGCGAATATATCTGAAATCATGTTGGGAAATATCCTGTTTCCATATTTTGTCATATCTCCTAATATCATGCTTAGCTGTAAACGTGTAATTAGTTGTAAATTAAGGCATGCATTTAGTTAACCAAGTTTGGAAGTTGCACAAAGATGGCGTTTCTCCATGTATTTATGTACTTGTTCTCTGAATCGATAGATCATACCGGAAAATCCAAATTCATTCGTTTTAGAAGCCCCACTCCACTCTATTGTATGTTTTCTCAAGATCTATCTTATCAGCTAACAATCTTTTACTTACTCATCGAATAATGCATATGGTGAACACCTCTTGAGCTATCAAAATATTGTCCGTAGTGCCTTTACCAGGAATAAAACTGCTTTGCGTAGGGCCAACAAGACTCTCCATGAACAGTCTAAGTCTATTAGCTAAAACCTTAGTGATTAACTTGTACATGGACTAATAGGCCGAAACTGCTTCAAATTGATGGAGCTGTCCTGTTTGGGATAAGCACTATTATGGTCATCGCTATCCTAGGTAAAAACTACCATGATGAAAAGCATCCCTCACCACCCTCCAAACATCATCACCAATCAAGTGCCAATGAGTTTCAGAAAACACTAGTAGGAAACCATCTATACTTGGCGACTTGAATGAGTCCATCTTTAAGATCCTCGTTAACTTCCCTTTTCGTCACCTCCTTAGTGAGATCCTATTTAACTTCCATCGAAATTTTAGGAAAACTATCTATTCCCAAGTCTTGAGGAACCCAATCAGCACTGGAAGAAAACAGTCTTATAATATTCTAGCGCCTCCTCCTGAAGAAGCTTATCGTCAGTACACCACTCCCCGCTGTCTAGAAAAAGGCCATGAATGTGATTCCTCTTCTTCCGAACTACCCTTAAAGCATGAAAATGCCTGGTATTCCGATCCCCATGCTTGACTCAATTTTCTCGAGAGTTTTGGTACCAGAGCGGTTCTTCTTGATGAAGCACATCATTATATTCTCTCTGCAAATTCCTTTCAAAGGAGGCTAACGCATCATAAAGGTCACTAGGCAATTCCGAACACCAAACAACAGCTGCTCTAAACGTATTGTCCTCCAAAAAATATTTCCAAAGGGAGTTTTGTTGAAACTAATAGAATCGTCCCTCACTACTTCTAAGCCCCTCGAGACATTATGATCACTTCTAACCCAAGCATCCTCAACCACCGAGTGACAACCTTCATGAGAAGTTCAAGCAACTTCGAACCTGTAAGGTCTGTCACGGACTACTAAAGGTTACCTCCCACACCTCAGAAGAACGGGATTGTAGTCAGAGTGAAGGCGCAAAATATGTTCACAATTACTAAGAGCTTGTTCCGCCTTCCCAGTGTTGGCACGAAAATCCTCTAAAGTCGGAGGATTCATATTATTTCGCACTATATTCCTTCCTTTTGAACTACCAGTAGCCGTCCTTAAACTAGGAATCGTAAAATCCTCCTTCCGTAGACCCACTATACTCTCTGTCATAGGGTCAAATTTTTGGTCCAAAATCAGCCCCCATGCGGCAGCCCAGCTCCCTGCTAGACTTAGCCTTTCCTCATCTTCACTCATGCTTGCCTACAAGTAAGTGTTTATCACATCCAAGAGGTTTTTTACACTCTCACAAGTTATAAGAAAGCGGAACACACAAGTAGAAAGGAATGTAAAGTCAGTGCACAACATATACAGTAAAATTCTCAACCTTTATGAATCTCGTAAACAAAGAAATTCCACCATATACAAATATGTGTATTCTGCACAAAGATTGTGTGCTACACAACCAAGACTTTCTAGCCTATTTATAAACGAGCATAAGTGAGTTAGAAGGCAGAACCATCATCCCTATTTTCTAGGACATAGTGGGGCACTTTCTCCCCTATGCTCTCCATGCACTTAGTGACTTCTGTTTCAGCAACTGTTAGACAATTTCTCCCTCATATTCCCATGATATTAGTGGTTTGTAGAGCAATCCCAGCGATGCCCAATATCCAACTACCTGTCCCCCATGATATAGAACCATAATTGTCACAACTAGCCCACAATTTGCATGTCTAGCTGCCAACACCCAACTGGTTGTGTTTGTTGCCACCTTGGAATATTCATTATCCAAGCCTCATGTTCATGCCAAGTCATAGCCCATTACTTGCATGAACCAATGTGTGCTGCTGAGTTCACTAGCACTGTCTTTGCTATCGAATTCAACTAACACTATCTTTGCTCCCGGATTTTGTTGCTGACTAACATTGCCTCATGGGTTGCCACTACCCACTAAGTCTTTGACACATCATTTCTCATCAGCACATATCTAACTTGTTCAACACTGTTACACTCCCTGTTGGTTATCGAGTTTGACCTAGTTCGACCATGAGGGATGAAATTGGTCCATATATCTAAAGAAGTTACTAAAAGGTAACCGCTAAGGTAATTTCTTCTCTACTTATATAAATAGGACATAACCCCTATGAAAAGGTATGATTTTCATAATTGAAAGAACAAAGTTCTCTCTCTTTCCTTCTATCTCAATTCTTTATATTAACTTGGCAAGATCTACAAAGACATTCGTATTGTGGAATATCACTTTGATTGTAGTAATTGAAGTGACACTGAAGTGATTGATCTAGGAATAAGAAAACAAAATCTCACAAGTTTTTCTTGTCAATCAACACTCCCACACACATAAGTAGCTTTTGGCATATTAAATTCTCTCCTTGACTAATGAATTAAAAGGCCCAGGGTTTGAGTTAGTCCAGCCCCACATGTCTCATTCCTATCTAACAGATGCTCTTCTCAGCCCTTGTTTCCTGTTATATGCAACTACTAGCTGCTCACCATGCACCTCATCCTCTTCCAAAACCATAGCTGAATTCTTGGCTGAAATCATGGGGATTAGCTTGAACACTCTGCACACTAGGGTTGTTGTCTATTAATACCACACCTTCATTGGCAGGGCTATTATCTGAAGAGTCATTTTTTTCCAATCATCTCAATAGTACAATTCCCTCCCCAAATGACCAAAGCAACCACACTTCCCACAAATGATAAACCTTCATACTCAATTTTATACCTGGGATCTTGAATCCATACTTTTCCCACCACAGGCTGGTTTAAATCAATTTCAATGCATTTCTTTGCAAATTTCCCTCATTCAACGTTCACCGTATTCATATCAACCCTAACTGGAGCTCCCAGTGTCGTGGCTAAAGCCAGCAAGAAACTTACATCATAATACACCACATTGAGGTCTGGGAGATGTGGCCACACATAAATGCAATCAATTCTAGCTCCTCCTAAGTTGTTTGACATGTACAAAAGAACTAGTTAAGAGTGCGTTTGTCAACTCATCAAAGACCTAATTAAGTTGTCCATTGAATCCTCAAGTTATATATCAACATCTGAAAACTCTGGTAAGCAATCATTTGGAAATATGTAAGGCTATTGACTTGATAAGAAACATACATGAAGAGATATAATGCCATTAATTAGGCCTTAACTGTGGATCATTAAGTTTAATTCACATATCAAGAAGAGTTGTTATTTCACTGTGTAGAATGAGGATTATAGGTATATATATATAGTAAAGGATCAACAACTCTGATCCTATAATCATGTTATTCTACCTATCATTATTTATTATTTTCAGGCTCGTAGCTTGCTAGCAGGTCATTTTTGTCGTACTCTCGGAACCTGCTATTTTGGTTGTAATCGATACTTTTGTTCATGTCTAGTTAGTGCTCCACAATTATAACAATATGAAATCAACTCTTGTATAAAGACAATTGAATTATGTTATAAAGTTTACTTTGTTATTTCCGCTGTGTTGAACTTTGAAATTGAATGATAAGTTTGTGTGTAAGTTTAGGTTCGCATAGGTGTGGAACCTTGGAGGGGGACCATGCCTATGTGCCGGTCACGGATCTGGGAATCGGGTCGTGACAATTTGTTCCTAATCTTTCTACTATCATATAGATATTAAGGCAAGTCAACGAGCACCAGTTCAAGAAAGAATCACGCAAAAAAGGAAAGAATAATATTTCAACATTCCCACTCAAGTTGGTGTATGTATATCACACATGCCTAACTTGTCCAAAAACTTCAAGAATACTTGTTTTGAAACTGTTTTGGTTAGGATATCAGCCAATTGATCATTAATATGAATTTTTGGTAACTCCATGATTTTCCCATCCAACTTTCTTTGATGAAGAATCTATCTACCTCCACATGTTTAGTATAATCATGATGAATTGGATTATGCGCAATATCACATGTTGCTTTGTTGTTGCAATATACTCGAATTGGTTGCTCAAGAGGATAGCCCAAATCATTTTAGAGTAGTCTTAGCCATAATGCTTCATAGATTTCAAGAGACATACCTCTTAATTCAGCTTTTGCACTAAAGCGTGCGTCTGCATTTTGTTTTTTGCTTCTCCATCTAACAAGATTGCCACCTACAAAGGTAAAATACCATAAAGTACATTGTTTGTCATCTATTGATTCAGTCAGCATCAGTATATGTATCTATATTTCAACAATTCGCATAACTGCACTCATATGTTACTCTCTAGGATTATGCTTAAATTGAGTAATAATACTCAGTACATATGCAAGATATGGCCTCATGTGTGCTAAGTACATTAGTTTTCCTACAAGTCCTTGGTACCTACTTTTGTCAACCAGTATTTGATTAGGCTTAGTGTATAATTTCAACCCTTCTTCCACTAGTGTATTATCTGGTTGACATGCTGACATACCGGTTTCTTATAGTAGATATAAGGTATATTTTCTTTGTGAAAGAAATATATGTTTTCTAGATCTAGACACCTCGATTCCAAAGAAATATTTCAAGGGACCAAGATCCTTCATTTCAAATTCTCTGGACAAGTAATTTTGTAAATACTTCCTCTCCTTAGGATCATTTCCTATGACCACCATCTCATCTACATATACAATTAGTGTTGTGATCTTATCCTACTTTCTCTTCATAAATAAAGTGTGATCTGAATTACTTTGATGGTAGCTAAAATCTATCATAAATTTTGTAAATCGTCTAAAACATGCTCTTAGAGACTATTTCAACCCATACAATGAATTCTTTAATCTACACACCTTTTTTCTATGTATTTCTGGTATTATGCATCCTGGTAGGAGATCCATATAGACTTTCTTGGACAATCACCATGTAGAAGGGGCATTATTCATATCAAACTGTTGTGGTGGCCAATCTAAATTTGCGGCTAGAGATAGTAAGACCCGAACTGTGTTGATTTTTGCTACTGATGCAACTGTGTATGTATAATCAATCCCATAAGTTTGGGTATACCCCTTTTCAACTAGGCTTGCTTTAAATCTCTCAATTGTACCATTTGCTTTATAATTTATAATTAAGATCCACCGACTCCAACTCGTCATTTTCCAGGTAGACAATCCACCAGTTCCCATGTTTTATTTTTTGACAATGATTTTATTTCTTCATTCATGGCTGCTTTCCATCTTAGATCGGTTAAGGCTTCTTGCACATTTTTAGGAATAAATACAATAGATAATTGATTTACAAATGATATATTTGATTCAGTCAACTGATAGTTACACATAATAACTCATGGGGTATTTGACTCGACTTGAAAGGTAGATTTATATACAAGTTTAGGAATACCTCTAGTTGACATTGTGGTAGTGTTTTAACTAGCTCAATCATAGGATCAACCTCGATATATGATTGGTTTGGTATATCACTTTCATCCTCTTCTTGGTGGATCACCTTAGGTTGGAAGTCATCATCATTAGTCTCCATGACACCTATATCTTGATTACCACTTTGTGAGCCATTATCACCATTAGTATCTCTATATAGATCCACATTTGTATCCACCATGCTTGTTTCTTGATTATTAGGCATAACATTTGTAGACATATGGACTTCGTAGTCTAGAGTCTGAAGTTTATCCTAGTGTTCCCCCTGATATTCAGACCTAGAAAAATACATTGAGTGTTTTGATACCAATTGACGCAGCAGAAAAGCACAAAGGAATACGACCAACGTCAATATTCAATAAATCAAAGATAACGAGAGGAACTCTTAGTCAAACTCAATGTTTATTCAATAAAATGATAGATAAGTCGGCTGGAGGCTTTTACAATGGTACTTAAAGCAAAACCCTAGCCTAACTCATGACGGAAAAGGACACGACACTAAACAATAAATGACAAATTTGAGATAAATACAGAATATGAAAGACTTATAAACCCTAAGCAATCAGCAATTGACGAAAGTCAATTCGAACTCACGAATCAAGAGTTATGGCTAAAACGAGACTTTCATAAAATAGCAAAAATGACGATTTCGGGGCCTAAACGATGGAATTTGGCCAAAAACTGGTGGACATCAGTGGCTATGCCACTGTCCTCTTCCGCAAACGGCGAAATGCTTCGACTGGGTGAGTTTCGCGACAATCCGACGTCGACGCCCAGGTTGCCGAAATTCAGTTGCCTTTGAATTTCAGGTGCTCCCTCTTGAGCATGTATGCTTTCGCTACTTGTTCTACATCAAAAAATACATATAGTGTGAAAAACATTTTTTGATTTGGAGGATGATAACAACGATACTCTTTCTGATGAGTAGCATATCCCATAAAAACACACCTCAATGCTCGAGGTTGTAACTTGTTGCGTTGATGTTTATTTAAATGGATAAATGTTACACATCCAAATACACGACGAAGTGAATTCGGGGTTGTTGGAGAAACAACACTTTCTGCAAGGACTTCAAATGTTGTCTTGAAAGTAATAGTGCTAGAGGGAACCCAGTTGATCAAATACGTTGTGGATGTGAGTGTGTCTCCCCAATAAGACAATGGCATATAGGTTTCTATTAATAAAACATGAACCACTTCTAACAAGTGACAATTTTTTCTTTTAACTACCCCATTCTATTGGGGTGTGTCAGGACACATGGTTCGGTGGATGATTCCATGGTTTTTCAGGTACTATTGCAGCTCACAACCCATGTATTTTCCCCCATTATCACTTTAAAGGACCTTAATCTATGCATTATACTAAGTACTCATCATTTTATGAAATTTTTGAAATAACATATTTACACCACCTTTGGATTTCATCAAGCACACTCAAGTCATCCTTGTACATTCATCAATAAAGGTAACAAACCACCGAGATCCATTTAATATAGAAACTTTGGATGGCCCCCAAATATCAGAATGGATTACCATAAAGGGAACTGAAACTTTTATTTGAGCTTAATGAAAATGAAGCACAATGGCATTTTGCAAGTTCACAAATATCACACTTAACACTTGAAATATCATACTTTACAAATGAGTCAGGAAATAATTTTTTTAAGTAACCAAATGAGATATGCCCCAATCTTCGATGCTATAACCAAATGTCTGATTTCTTCTTCTCTCCCTTTGAACCATCTGCTGCCAAGGCTTGGCATTACTTATTAGAACTCTTAGAAGTCAAGTCAAGATAATATAACATCCCTCGTTTAATACGAAAACCAATCATTTGCCTTGTTCGGATGTCCTTAAACACACAAGAGTTATGCCAAAAAATGACAATACAAAATAAGACAATGATTATTGAGAGACTGACTAAATTATAGTTTAAAAATGGAACAATTAACATAGAATCTAGGGCTCAAATTATTTGTGAGACATTGTTCCTTCCCCCTTACCGGATTTGAACTGCCATTGGCAATGGAAACAAATTGTTTTGAGGATGGTTTGATTAATGATGATTGACTAGAATCAAATGTCATATGGTCAGATGCTCCAGAATCAATTATCCATACACTATTAGAAACGGGTGCAGAAGTGTTGAAACACTTACCACTATCATACAAAGTTTCATGTTGTTCACGCAAAGTATTACTTTCTCCATGTGTTTCAACGACTGCGGCAACTGAGGTTGACATCTTGGAGTTCTTTTTTCATGGTTATGATCCCACCACTCTGGATATCCCACTAGTTCAAAGCATTTTTTTTTTGTGTGACCATTTTGATCATAGTGTTTGCATTTGTATGTAGTCTTGTCAACCCCATTCTTCTGAAAATTATACCTTTGCTCGTGTTTTCCAAATCGATTGTGAGCTACCATTGCTACAATTTCAAAGTGTTATGTTTCTCCATTCATCATTGTATGCCGAATGGATTCACGACAGATTGATGCATAACTTTCTTATAAGTTAGGAACCAGTTCAATTCTTAGGATTTCACCATGGATTTGTTCAAAGTCATCATCCAATCCAGCAATAAATATATGCACCCTCTGTCGCTGGACAAGCTTTTTATAAGATTCAACATCTTTCTGACTCTCCATAATCACTTTATCACGATGATCTAATTCACCAGAGATTTCAGTCAATTCCCCATAATAGACAAACAATGTTCTGCCTTTTTGTTTGGCAGAAAATGCCTTTCAGTTTAAAGAAAAGACTTGTAACTCATCTATTCCATCATAGAAAGCTTCAGAGAGAGCTTTCCAAATATCCCGAGCAGTAGGTAAACGCAGATATCTCTTCATTATTTTTGGGGACATAGACATCAAGAGCCATCTCTTGACTTATTGATTATCTGCATACCATTTTTCATATCCTTCTTCTTCATCTATAGGTGTTTGTGTACCACGGATGAATGATAGTTTTTCCTTCTCAACAATATGCATTTCAATTATTTGAGACCACATGTCATTGTTTGTCTTGTTTAGTAGAATACTTGCATTAAAAGAGGGTCCTTCAGATTGAATGATAATTGGATTGCGTTTGTTACCAGAGGTGTCAAGGTCTGGTCTATTCATGGATGTGTTTGAAAGAAAAGAAGAAAAGAAGAAGAACCTTTCAGGCAGGATCTAATACCAAGTTTAATTCACATAACAAGAAGAGTTGTTCTTTCACCGTGTATGTTGGTTATTGGGCTTGGCCTGGTCTGCCCATTGAGGGATGAACCTAGTCCTTATATCTAGAGAAGCTACGTTAAGGTAACCACTAAGGTAATTGCATCTCTACTTATATAAATAGGGACATAACCTGGACATAACCCCTATCAAAAGGGACGTTTTTCATTATCGAAAGAACATTGTTCTCTCTCTTTCTTTCCATCTCAATTCTCTGCATAAACTTAACAAGATATACAAAGATGTTTGTATTGTGGAATATCACTTTCATTCTAGTAATTAAAGTGGCCCTAAAGTGATTGATCTGGGAACAAGGAAACAGAATATCACAAGTTTTCCTTATCGAATCTACATTGGTATCAGAGTCTAGATCATAAATTTTTATAATTAAATGATCCATTCATGAAAAAAAATTTCATGTAATAAATGCATGCATATACATGCATATTATTTGAATACTATCGGTTATGAATTTAAAAATTCATTTCAAAGAATTATTATTGTGCTTGTTCAATTACTGCAAATAGTCTTAGAAAAATACATGATGTTGTAATTGTGTAAAGCAAGAACAAAAACAGTAATTAACATCTTTAATTCTTGTGTGATGTAAATTAATTAATTGTTAAAATCCAAATGTCAAATGTGCAGTAAATATACCATTTATATGCCAAATGAATTGGTATTGAATTAATTATGTTTGGAAATTTGGGAGAACAAAATGTGGCCTACAACAATTTGGGAGAATGAAATGTGGCCTGCATTTACATGCAAATGGTAAAAGCCTAATGACATTTGGTAGTTAAGCCAAATTGCATTTACATGCCGAATGTGGCTTGCCTTCTCCATTTGGCCAATAATTGCCAAATGGCAGTTAAAGTTATTCAACTGCCAAATAGCAATTCATTAAAAAAAATGAAATGCAATTAATATAAATTGTTTAAATTATGATGTTAGCTTATTCATTATTAAACTAAATTGCTTACTTATATTGGTAATTTTTCCAACAATGATGCTACATGCCTTAATTACATTTTGATTATAATATTTATGTGTTTTTGGAATATTTTGTTATATTGGATAGGCACCAACAAATTGATCATTTATTGAGTTATGTGATTAATCTTGTTCACAAAATTCGAGAGCACATTTATTATATGTATCATTAGATAAGTAGATTGGTCATGAGTGTTGTTTACGAATTCTACAAGGAACATCAAATGTTGATCTTTCTCAATTCTCTACCTGAGAAATGGATGTCAGTGCAACAATCATTAGAATATAGGTTGAAATCATTAGATTTCAATAATCTCACTAATAAAATGCTGCTTGAGAGGGAACATCAGTATATCAAAAAGGGTATACGACGCATTGGAAAAAGCGCAAGTCATTTGGATGTTGTTGCTTAATTTATTCCATGGTTTGAGCAAACTAAACTTGAAGAAGATGACTTTGATGAAATAGATGACGTAATTGGAGACCCCACTTATGTTCCTATAATATAAGATAATTATAAGAACTTTATTGTTGTTAATATTGTATTTTTTATTTTTTTAAGGACAATTGGCTATTTATTTTGAACTACATAAATTATGTAATTTAAGTTTTAATTACATTATATGCATGTATTTGATGATATTATATTAACAATGACTTAATATTAATTCATTGATAATATCTGCAACCTGATCAGTGGGGGTTGTTAGTTGAAATCAATAACTATAATGTTGCACTCATTTAAATTTTCAATCATAATTAGACCATACAAATGGGAATGGATTAAGTGTTTAATATTTTTTTGTTTCTATAGTATGTGTTCAATTATTATTTGTTTAATTTAGAATGGAGTGATAATATATGTCATTAAAATTGTGTTATACACTAATATTTGTTATTGGTGTCAATAATGCTTAATATGGATGCATCTAAGAGTATTATTGCTTATTTGAACCATGGAGACAAACTAAATGAAAAGAATTACGATGTTTGGCATCGTAAGATTGAATATCTCTTGGAAAAGCAAGAAATGCTATAAACAATCACACAACCAATGGCTGAACCTGAGCAAGGAAATATTGCTCAGCATAGGCTTGATATGGAAGCATATCAAACCTATAAACGCAAGGATCATGTAGCTCATATTTTGATGTTGAGCAACATGCGAAATGATATAATGTTGTATTTTGAAAGGTATCGTTTAACTCAATTCGTTTGGGACGCAATAAAGATTTAGTGTCGGGGAACCTCTACTACTAGACTTCATCAGTTAACCCTAAAATTTGATGGTTACAAGAAGCGCCAAAATCAGACAATGAAGCAGCATCTTACAATCATGTCTAACATGATCAGTGAATTACGGGGTGCTAGGCATGAATGACTGATGAATAACAAGTCCAAGCAGTTATCCGCTCTTTGCCAAGCAATTGAGAACACATGCGTGTTAACCTTACCCACAATGACAACATCAAAACATTTGATGATGTTGCTCGTCATGTTGAGCTTGAAAAAGATCAACTTCACGCTGAGAAGCTTATAAATGAGGCTTTTATGTCTAAGACAAAAATACGTGGAACATATGGCTCCAAGTATAAGAAGGCTAAGGCTAAGGGCCCCAAATATGGCAAAAGAGGAAAAGAAGCAAGTAATATTGGACATAAACACAAGCGTGGAAAACGTGGCAGTAAGAAAGACAAGAAAATGAATTGTTTCAATTGTGGTAAACCTGGTCGTTTTGGTCGTGATTGCACTGAGTCAAAGGTACTGTTTAACCACAATCATCCCTCTAACTTGTATGTTAGTAGTTGTTTAATGCTTGTTGAATCTGTTCTTTTTTGGACTGTAGATTCAGAGCAACCGACCACATAGCAAGAGATAAAACTGTCTTTGTGGAATTTGTCGAATTCCAAAGGGAAGTAGATACATATACATGGGGAATAATGTTTTCGTTGTAGTGCTTGGGATCAGTACCTGCAAAATGGATTTGCGGTGTGGTTGCACACTTTATCTTCATGATGTACCTTACGCTCTAAAAGATTGATGGAATGTTGTATTTGTTCTTGCTTTACTCTAATTGGGATTTAATATTGTATTTGTTGGTTGTTGTGTAAAAATATATCTGGATAATATTTTCTATGGTTCTGGCTTTGTATTAAATGGTTTTATGGTGTTAGACACCGTTAATCTATATATTAATAATGATGCTTCAATTTATGTTGGTCAAAGTTCCAACACTATTAAAGATAGTAATATCATAACATGGCATGCTAGATTAGGACACATTGGGCAAGATTGATTACATAGATTAGCACGAGCTAGTCTTTTAGGATCACTTTCCAAATAAGAATTGCATGTTTGTGAGCATTGCCTTGCTGGAAAAGAAACTAGATTACCATTTGGCAAATATAAAAGAGTTAATAGTCCATTACAACTTATTCATTCGTACATTTATGGACCAATGACTGTGAGGGCAAGACATAGAGAAAATTATTTCATCACATTTATAGATGATTTCACATGATTTGATCATGTTTATTTGATCTCACATAAGTTTGAAGCATTGGATTGCTTCATTCGATACAAAGATGGTGGAGAATAAACTAAGCACTAAGATCAAAACTTTAAGAACAGATCGAGGACATGAATATTTGTCTGAACAAGTTTTTGTGATAAAAAAGATATATCTTGACAGCTAACTATTCCTTATACTCCACAACAAAATAGTGTGGCAGAAAGGAGGAGTAAAACCCTATTTGATAAATATAAATACATAATAATAGTCCATCATAATATGCGATGCGATAAGAGATGGGTGAGGGATGGAGAAGCAATCATCCTTCTGAACAACAACATCCACAAGTCGAATCGTGAAGTTACTATATTCTATTGCCTAAAGATAATATTTTACCGTCTTCAAGTATAAAGTTGGACGATGGTTTTCACAAACAAGTTCATAACTTCTGTGGCCACAACTTTTGGGATCGGTGTTTAATCGAAAAGGGTAGCTGATATTATGGATGTTGCCACAAGAAGAAGGAGAGCAGTAATTTTTGTTCTTTCTAGCATTGCAGCTATGGTGGATGGCTATGATCTGTAGAAAAAGAAGGGTTGCATATGCACCAAAAAGGGGCCTTAATGTTCCACTAAACATCAGGACACCAATGGTTTTCTTACACTTAATTTGTACATGAGTTTTATAGCATATGTTTTAATGAATTACATGAAGAGCTCCTACCAAATTAAGAAGTGGTGACAGCTTTATGGCTTCAGTTAGGAAAGTCAAGCTCGTCAACATCATTGAGCTTCTTGTTTTATCTTTTCTTTTCTTTTTCTTGGCGTGATTTGACTTTCTGTAGTTTTCAACTAATCCAAAGTATAAAGATGGCATCTTGATCTGAATTATTGTCGGTTCAATTAAATTACTTTTTGCCATCAAATTTGAACATTGATTAAAGTCGTTGCCAAGGATATCAAAACCACGATTTTGACATGACATGAAATTGATATTTAAACTCGGATCATAGAATCATATGTAAAATATTTTCATATAAAAATCGTAAATTCACAACTAAAATCATTTTGGTAGAAAAATCGTAAAATCATAAGTAACATATTTCTGAATACAGTACAACAAAATTATAGCCATAAAAATTCATTAATTAAGATTGATACATGATTTAAAAAATGTCATCTTATGGCAGTGTGAACGATCAAGATTTATACCAGTACAAAACCATTACGTAGTGTGGTATATAAGGAATCTTTGTTTGTCATCAACCTGTGAATATATGATATGATACATGTGTTTAATATTGCAATATATTATATTTTTTTAGAAAAAAATAAAATAGTTTTTTTAATATCATTTTATATTTTATTTTATACATAAAAACTAATAAAAATATAATTTGATATTTAAAAAAAAAAACAAACAACAAAAAAAAACATACTGAGGGCTGAAGGGGCGTTACCAATTTTTAATTTTTTTTCTTTTTAAATAAATAAACAATACCATTTTTCCTTAAATGACAAAAATATTGGGATATTTCTAAAATAAAGTGGAGAGGTATTTGGAGGCTTGAACACGACATAAATGGTCTCCCATCCAAAAGATCTGTTTTTTTTTTATAAAAAAAAAGGATGTATAGAGTCTATTGACAGTAGATTAGATAAGCATTAAGCAAGCTTCACTTCCAAAGGAGAAAGAAAAACATGAATTTAAAACAAAACCAAAATAACAATGGCAACAACAGCTTGCACTTCGACATCATCCTCATGCTAACGTGTGCCGCCTCCACAGTTCATCCACAAGACCTAACCCCTTCTCTCCTTTATTTTAAGCCCAAAACTCTCTCTCTCTACCCACTGGTTTCAGAGAAAAAATCGAGAAAAGGGGTTAACTTTTATGCCTAGACAGAGGCAAAGTCTAGACCTTGTAGAGTGGTTGTGGTTGTGGTTGCTGCTTTGGCTGCATAGTTGGGCAAGGAGGTTGAAGAGACGGAGGGGGAGGAGGAGGTGGTGTTGTAACTGATGCAGAGGTGGGCGAGGCAAAGTCTAGACCTTGATAGCCTAAGATCGTAAACTCAATACAAGTTTTATGAGTCAACGAGTTTGATTGATTTTACCAAGTCAAAGCCATTTTAAAAAAAATGATTTTTTTTATTTAATTTTATCATACGATTTTATAAGTCAAACAAGATTTTAACAACCTTGGTCGTTGTCTTTGTTCACATGCATGAGGTACGATATGCTGTAAAATATATAAGCCACTTATAGATTAAATATTTATGATATGCTATAAAATGTATTAAATATTTACTTTCAGCATTGAATTCAGTAATCAGTAGGTATCACAGTAGGCCAAATCGTGGGTGGCCCCTATACAACATGCATAAATAGCTTAGATTCTTTATTAATTTGCGAGTCAACTCACAACCGTAATTTCTAATGGAATTATAGTTTATCATATATTGATATAAAATATTTTTTGTGTTGCATATGTTCCATATCTTACATACCTTTCCAAATTTCTTATAAAAATAAAATGAAAAGAAATGAAACAATGTCATCATAGAACAAACATTAAGTAGTTTAACAAGATTCATATTTGAATGCTAGTTCGATACATGACTAGAATATATTGGATGCTATGTATGCTAGTTAATTGCAAGTTTTAACAAACATCAATACGATTTCAACTATCATCAAAGTTTCAGATAGTTTGTAACAGCCTGGATTTTTTTTTTTTATATCTAACACATATGGTACCGGAAATCAGCGAACCTGATTACCTCACATCATCAAAATACCATCCATACAATCAACATTTCATTAAAAGTGGATCTT
Source organism: Salix viminalis (assembly GCA_029228465.1). Classification (NCBI taxonomy): domain Eukaryota; kingdom Viridiplantae; phylum Streptophyta; class Magnoliopsida; order Malpighiales; family Salicaceae; genus Salix; species Salix viminalis. Next base: position 5,221,219 of record CM055432.1, read on the forward strand.
ACATAAACATGTAGTATTATGGTTGCATAATTAGAAAATTCATATTAAAAATATGCCTACATAGACATGAGTTTGCATTCCTATCGTAACTAATAGCCATTACAAATTTATACAGAAGGATTTAATAAAAGTTATGCGTTCAGTACATTGTTTCATACGAAGTATATTGCGATTTAGTATGCATCTACGTGATTCCTTGCAAAAGTAGGTTCCCGTGTGTCGGGTTCCTAGACATCTGGTGGGTATGAGTCCCTGCAATAGTATTAAACATTTAAGAGAATATAATTACTTAATGATAATAATAATGATGAAGACTAAACGGTCTGGCAGTTAAATGAGGCATCAACATTTATAATCACCTCATATATTTGGTACATATAGCTTGTAATGCAATATATATACACACCAACTATTGTAATTAACCATAATCTCAAACCCGACTATCCTCATAAGACATCATTTGCTAAGGTTAACCATTCATTCACTCCAGTCATCCTTTCCGGATACCATTAGCCGAAGCTAATCATTCTTTTGTCCCGGCCATCCATTCGGATGCCATTCGCCGAAGCTAATCAATCGTTCATCCCGGCCATCCCTTCGGATGCCATTAGCCGAAGCTAATCAATCATTCGTCCCGGCCATCCATTCGGATGCCATTAGCCGAAGCTAATCAATCGTTCGTCTCGGCCATCCCTTCGGATGCCATTAGCCGAAGCTAATCAATCATTTGTTCCAGCCATCCTTTCGGATGCCGTTAGCCGAAACCAATTAATTGTTTATCCCGGCCATCCTTTCGGATGCCATTAGTCGAAGCTAATCAATCATTTGTTCCGGCCATCCTTTCGGAAGCCGTTAGCCGAAGCTAATCAATCGAAATTTAAGCATTCAACAATCTAATATAAACTCTATCGCATTCGAATAATATTCAACTTAAAATACTTCTTACGTGTCATATAAAAAGAGAGGTGTAATTCACCTACCTGATCTACTTCTGGGTTGTTCTTGTCTGGATGATGGTTCAATCCCGACTGCACCGCCTGCGACATCAATGTCCACAAAAATCAGTATATATCTATTTTCAATTTCACATTCGTCACCATACTTATTTCAACAAAATCACACATTGAAACCATAAATTTCAACACCTAATCCATCAACAAAAATCCCAACAAAATCACACATTGAAATCATAAATTTCAACACATAATCCCTCAACAAAATTCTAACCGAAAACACACATTGAACCCATAAATTTCAGCACATAATCATTCAATAAAATCCCAACAAACCACACATTGTAACCATAAATTTCAGCATATAATCCATCAACAAAATCCCAACAAAATCACACATTGAAATCATAAATTTCAACACATAATTCCTCAACAAAATTCCAACCGAGAACACACATTGAACCCATAAATTTCAGCACATAATCATTCAATAAAATCCCAACAAACCACACATTGTAACCATAAATTTCAGCATATAATCCATCAACAAATCCCAACAAAATCACACATTGAAAACATAATTTCAACACATAATCCCTCAACAAAATTCCAACCGAGAACACACATTGAACCCATAAATTTCAGCACATAATCATTCAATAAAATCCCAACAAACCACACATTGTAACCATAAATTTCAGCATATAATCCATCAACAAAATCCCAACAAAATCACACATTGAAATCATAAATTTCAACACATAATCCCTCAACAAAATTCCAACCGAAAACACACATTGAACCCATAAATTTCAGCACATAATCATTCAATAAAATCCCAACAAACCACACATTGTAACCATAAATTTCAGCATATAATCCATCAACAAATCCCAACAAAATCACACATTGAAAACATAAATTTCAACACATAATCCCTCAACAAAATTAATCCCTCAACAAAATTCCAACCGAAAACACACATTGAACCCATGAATTTCAGCACATAATCATTCAATAAAATCCCAACAAACCACACATTGTAACCATAAATTTCAGCATATAATCCATCAACAAAATCCCAACAAAATCACACATTGAAAACATAAATTTCAACACATAACAAATTTGCTGTCAAGACAGCACTCAGCAGTAATTGTAATAGCAATAAATAACAATTAACTCGATAATTATCAAATACCAACGGTTAATATGTAGAAAAACCCATTATATAAAACATAATCAAATTTCAGGGTATTTCAACGGTTGGATCTACCAAGATCGGAGTTAAACCAGAGACTGACCTTAAACTGGAGAGCAACTGTTAAGCATCAATATCTCCTTGCTGAAGTGTACCATTCTCATCTCCACCGTTAAGCACATGAATAACACTCATACGCACCACATACCCAAATTTCAGGTTGATCCAACGGTGGAATAAAGGCAAACTAGCTGGCAGCTCTAACTGGCCGAAGAAACAGATTTAGCAATATTGATCAAAAGATTACACGTTTCCACCAGAGAAAATACCAGGCTGATCCCTCCGGTGAACATTTCGTAACAAGTAAGGCGCACAACATACCAAAAGTTAAGAGAAATCCAACGGTGGATGGAGGAGGAACTAGCTGGCGACTCTTACGAGTTTGAGGGGGTTTTCCAGAAATCTTCAGATGCCTGGATTTCTCAAATGGCTTCAGATAATAACAATCCCTCCGGTCAGATTTTAGACAATGGTTAGTTTCATAACATACTCAAATTCCAGCCCGATCCAACGGTGGCCGGAGGAGATATTGTTCTCGGAGTACCACCCCTTCTTATCTTTTTCTCTCCAACCTCTCTCTAACTTATCCCCCCCTCATTTCCTTTTAAATATATCTTTTTACCCCACCTCTTCTCTTCTTATAATTTAAATCATAATCTTTTTATTTATTTCAATTTCACCCCTCTCAACTTATTTTACTCATCCTTTAATTCATTCCTTGGGTTTTTTGCAAGTTCATCTTGTTGCAGATTACTTTACTGAATATTGACCTTGGTCAGTATTTCTTTTACTGATTTTTCATCGTCACACGTAAATCGGCAAATGAAAAATCTAAATCAGTCTTTAATATATATATATATATTCTCTTGGGTGTTTACATAGTTAAGGAATGCAAAATTAACATATTATTTAAACCAACAAACAGACGAGAGCAGCTATATCAACGACCAAATTGATATGAAGAATCGATGGTACAATTGTTGGATGGATCTCTTAAACTTGCTGGATCTCTTAAACTTGCTGGATCATTCATATTGACCCTGTCATCATTTGATGTCTGTTGTGGAACGAAAAAAGGCTTAGGAGGTATTTGTAGAGATTCAATATCTGCTGCAAGCATCTGTACAACTTTGTGCATTGAGGGACGATCACTAGGCTTCAATTGTATGCACCATAATGCCACTATAGTCATCTTTTTTGTTGTTATCTTTTCCAGCTCCGTAGCTTCATCTTCTAGTATATCCTTTCCTTCACTAACTTGGTCATAAATCCATGAAGGGAAGTACATTTGGCTTGAACGATTTGCCAATGCATTCATGTTTTTTCTTCTCCCAACCATTTCCATTAACAACATCCCAAAACTATAGACATCAGCTTTGTAAGAGACGCCTCCAATGCTTTTGTAAAATAATTCAGGAGCCATATATCCTATTGTTCCTCTAGCCATAGTGAGAGGTACAGTGTTATTATTAGCTGGATACAATTTCGCAAGTCCAAAATCTGAAACTTTTGGATTGAAGTTTTCATCGAGAAGAATGTTGTGAGGCTTGATGTCAAAATGCAAAATCTGCATTTCACAACCTTGATGTAGATATTCAATACCACGGGCCACCCCAAGAGAAATTTCATATAGTTTATGGTTGCTTAGCGGGATGCTACCTTGCCTGGAAAAAATATACTTTTCAAGAGATCCATTAGGCATGAACTCGTATACAAGGGCTTGCTTTGAGCCCTCAGCAGTAAAGCCTATAAGTTGCACCACATTGCAATGGTGAATTCTTCCAATGGTGGCAACTTCATTGATAAAATCTTGCCCTTTAGTTTTTTCTTGGCGCAACAGTTTTACTGCAGCAAAACGACCACTACGAAGCTTTCCTTTGTACACCGAGCCATAACCTCCCTCACCTAACTTGTCACTGAATCCGTTGGTTATCTTCTTAATCTCCGAGTAAGAATACCTTACAAGCATGATATTAGGATCATCACTTTGCAAGAATTCTTCTATGTTATCATACATTGACAAATGCCTTCTTCTCCATATATAGACCAATAAGGTTATGAGACATGGAAGCCCACAAAGGAATAATAATGTATGATATATCACTGCATAAAGATATTATAACATTAATCAATTATGGAAATATATTATTTGTTATTAGATTTCCATGTATTTGTTTTTCATTGTATAAATGAAATTATGATTCCTAGTTCAAAAGCATAAAATTTCTTCAAATTTTAAATTCTTATCACCAAATAAAATTTAAATGAGATTACATTGATTTTAGGGAAAATGAAAAACAAAAAAAACAATATGTAGTTTTTCTGCCTATATTGTTTTCAATTTTTGTCATTTTATTGATTTGTTAGTTTATTCATTACTATGTAATCTATTCTTGTTTATTTGTTAGAACAATCATAAATATGAGTCATTAATACCTTTATTTGGGATATTTTTAATGTTTTTATACAGTCCATTTACTCTAGGTATTTTAAATAAGATCCCTCTATTGTTATTTGATCAATTTTCCATTAGATGTGAAAGAATATAGAATTTTATGTACAATTGTTTTTTAAAAAAGAATAATTAGAAAATGTATAAAATAAAAAACATGTGAAATATTAGAAAAATCCTAAAATTTGAAAATTCAAATAAAATTGAAAAAAAAAACAGATTGAAAACTGAAATTGATAAATTAATCTCCATAAAAAGAAACACCATGGAGTACTGTAAATATTAGTTTTCATAGTAGAGAAAAATAAAAAAATAAGAATTATGTTATGTCATTGATATTTTTTACTTTTTACTTTTTAATAAATTTTTAAACACCATTTTTTTTTCTATAAGCTTTTCAATTTTCTTTTTCAGTTTTTCATATGATATAAAGTTTTTAATATCCTTGATAAGTTTTGAGCTTGAAGTTCTATGTTTTTCATGCTTGTCCATATTTAAAAGAAAAGTTGCTAGAATAAAAAAGAAGAGACCTCATTAAAAAATTATCAAGAGTAGATATTTTATGTTTTAATATAAATGGGTTACTTTAAGAAAATATCAAGAGTATAGAAATGAAATATCTTTTAAAAATGAATTCATGTCAGTTTTTATGTGCCTCTATGATACAAACAATAAAGTTTATAATAAATAAATAAATAAAAACACTCTAGATATTTTATATTATTAAAAGATATTCATTCAATTGCATTATAAGTCATTGTTTATAATTAAGAGAAAATAAGGATATTAATACATATTTAATCTGAGGCTAAAACAATATAAATTTGATCGATTTGCAAGAAAATAAGTAAATAGAATTGAATTTAAAAATTAAGATTTGAAATTACAGAAATAAGCAAAAGGTAATGGATGAAACCATCGAAGAACCAAAGCTTGGAGATAATATTGCACTTAATTAATGATTTTGGGTCTTAATACATACATTTAATGCTTTATAGTTCGTCCAAGAAACCAAAGGAGAATACTTACCGATAAAAACAAGTAGCACAAGTAGGGTAAGGAGCAAGACTATGAGAATGCCTAGAAAATCTGAATATATAGTCGTTGTGTTAGTATAACCTTCATTTCCTGCCAAATAAATACATGAAGAGAATGAAAACAAATACAAACACAATCAATATTACGTAAGAGCAATGCTCTTGACAGTTGCCTTGGGCACTCTCTTCCTCTATAATAAGCCTTAAGTTTCAAGAAATTCATCAACTTGTTTTACTTGTTAATTATTTCTAATGTGAAGAGAGAAACAAAGATTGAGATTTTAACCTCCTAAAATTCAAATCCATTTTTGTGGGAGGAAGATTGTAAGTGAGCCTACTACAACATGCATGCATGAACTAATTCTTACCTTTATAAAATTGGAGTTGCAGTTGTGGTTTTCCTACATTAACAGAAGAGGAGTGAAGTAAATATGTGAAATATTGTAGGATACATGCATACATATGTATGTGTGTGTGTGTGTGAGGATTAAGTGAAAAAACTAGCATGAACCACACGTAGGATACTAAGATATATAGGCTTTGTATAGGTTCACCAAAAAATACTCACCAGAGCTCTCATATTGTATCCAGTTGTCAGCTATATTCAACAAAAAAAAAGATATTGTCAGTGTCTAAAATTGTGATGAATAAAGAACAAGCTATGGTATAAAAAAATTAAAGGAAAAGGGTAAGGTATATGTATCAAATCCAAGACATACATATATTAATTCTTTTTGCAAAATTGAACAATGATAAATAAGACATGATCAAAAATAGTCCTCACCTGGTAAATACCTCCTTAGCCGCCATATTGCTACATTTCAAGGAAAAGAAAACTTTGTGTCAATGTTCAGAATATTATTATAATAAGATTACTGATTCGTGAAATTAACTTAAGGAAAGAGCATGCATGTATTTTTTTATATTCAAATAATGTAATTATTTTTTTGTTCTTTTGCATTTAGAGTATGAAGTGCATAGACATCTCTAATTTCTTTCTCATTTGACATGCTTATTGAAATGGTTAAAGTGGATATATATACTCACTTCATACACAACCTAGCTAGTACCATCTTACATGTAATTTCTCAAGTTATAGATAGAAAGATTATGTAATATTCTTGAATTGTGAAGTTTCTAATTAAGAATCTCTCTCTCCAATCCCACACCTTTAATGTCTTACATCTTATTTAGGTTTCATGTTTGACGCCGAGTAATGGAAGAAAGAAAAGGGAAACACAAGTGAACACTCAAAGATAACACAACTCACCACCCAATGGAGATCCACTAAAAGGATACAGAGTTAAACAAGAAAAAATCCTTCCTCTCAAAAGCCAAAGGCTAAACTTCATTCAAATTCTGAAAAACTTGCTCCCCAATTGCCTTGGTTACATAGGTATTTATAGGACTCAAATTTAGACTTCCTAGACTAGGCATTAATGACCCACATACTCATTCAATGTATCTCATGGTACAGTGTACCTCTAAATACATGAACATGTTAAATACTCTATATACATGAATGTCCCTTCACATACATACATGAACAAGAATTATTTAGACTACTCTAGATTCTAGCTAGATTCAAATGTATGATCTAAATTCATATTCCAACACACAAGTTTTAAGAAAAGATAAAAACTAAATTAATTGGCTCTCTTCTGTTCTTGGAATGCTCCTTTATCACTGTTTAACATTTTATGTAACTAGAAGTGTTCTTACCAAAGTTAACGAGTATATCATTAGCCAGAAAATCTGCAAGAAAAACAAACAGTTGTTAAGAGACCAGGTGGCCTTCATGGTACTGTTTACCAGGGCTTATAGAAATACTTCTGCATGATACTAGTAGAGTAAGAAAGTTGAGGAATTGTAATGAGATGGAAGAGGTATTTATACAGAATAAAACACCATCAAGCCATACATGGAGAAAGGAAACAAAATATATATGTTGTTTCTAACATTTGCAATGGTCATGAATTATTATTCTTATTTCTACATTTCAAACAAAAGAAAGGATCAAATAAGAAAATAAAAAGTTTACAGAGATATTTCATTGAAAGCAGTTTGATCACAATTATTTAAAATTACCCAGTTCCATCCAATGGGTGGACCTGGAGAAGAAATTAATGATTCAAAGGAGTTGCTTACCTGTTACAGCTCTGATGGGAGAACCGTTTCCTGTGTTCATTTTAAAAAAAAAATAACAAAGAAAGAGTCAAATGAATGAAATCCTTTAAAGATATTATTAATTGGCATTCGTGCAGAAAACTTAAAGCTATGTTATGAGTAACACAATTATTGAACCCAGCTCTACCTGTAAATTCCATATCCAATGGACTCTATCCTAACTAGAATTGATTTTTTATATATAAATAAATTATTTAAATTGAATTAACTTATGTAACCTGTAATTTAAATAATTTCAATGTATACAGATTGATTGCGAAGATATGATTGAAATAGCAAGAGGTTAAAGATATGCCTAGCATTGTAGTAGTTTTCTATTTTTAAATGGCTTTTTCCTTAATTAATGCTTATTTAAGTGGGGGTTTTTTTATATAATTCTGTTCATATCAGAAAATAAAAAATATGATCTTGATATATTTTCAATTTAAAAACACATTTCACCGTATTATGAAATATATACTAAGATACAAACCGAAATTAATCATATATTTTTTCAGCTGGTTTCATACGTTATGCAATGAGATAGAATATATATTTTTTATAATTAGCTATTGTGTTATTTTTAAATAATATTTTATTGTTACACTTTTGATATCTGAAATCGTTAATTAGTGTTGTAATTATAAATTGAAACTAGTTTATACGAGTCATCTCCTTAGGAACAGAGGTATAGGTAGGGTCTCCTAGATCGAGGAATAGGGTTTTGTAAGAATAGTGAGCTCTTGAAGGTGATTGTCCCACTTGGGATTGTTGAATACTTCTACTGAAAGAGAAGTTTTGCTTGGCTTACATGTAATGGAGAGATTTGTTGGGTGTCTATGCGAGTGGTATATATATAAAGATGAGCAAGTGAAGTGCTTAATTATATATAAATACAGTTAATTAAATCAAATACCAAAAGGACGATACATTTTATACCAACCAAACATTAACTTCTTATGCATTTAGATGAGGTGATTTGAGGGGGAGACACACACAAAGAGAGAGAGAGAGAGAGTACTAACGTTTAGCACCACAGTAGTAGTCGTCGCGTATGGTGGCGTTATCAAGGTTGAGGTGGTTCTTTTTGGCATAATCACAAGCACCATGCTGCCATGAAAGCACAAAGCCATATGCCAAAATATCATGGACTTCTATCAAAGACATATTGGTAATATTTGTTCGCGAAGTTGAAGGTGCTGGATAATACAAATCTATACGGCATAAGTCCGGTACGTCAGCAAATTTTACTTCACCAAGCATCACATAGGAATAACCTTCCATACGGCGGAAGCTAGGAGAATAATTACTGTCATTTTTGCAGGAAGAAGTATTGACGAAAAGAAAAGGAGAACTCTGTATTGGATTTGGGCAGCTAATAAAAGTAAGTGAAAAGAAGGGAGTGGCAGAAACAAACGGATAAAAGTGACCGTCGTCCATGGCATAAATCAAATGACGAGGGATGGAGAGGCAATCACCCTTTTGAACATCAGCATCCACAAATCGAATTGTGAAAGCAGGGTAATAATCGATTGCCTGAACATAATATTTTACCCTATCCAAGTATAAAGTTGTGCGGTTGTTTTCACAACCAAGTTCATATTTTTTGCGGCCACAGCTTCTGTGATCGGTTTGTAATCGAAAAGGGTAGCTAATATTAGTGATATTACCACAAGAAGAGGGGGCACAGATACTTGTAGCACTGCAACTATGGCGGCCGGCTAGGATGAGTAGAAAAAGAAGGGCTGAGTATGCACCAAAAAGCTGCTCTAACATTCCACTCAACATTGAGAGATAACTTCCAGGGAAATGAAATAATGGGCTGTTCTTGAGAACAATACTCTTTTTATAAAAACCATCTGACTACTGGGTCCTATGGGGGCGGCGGCGGCGGCGGCTTGGGTTTGTTAGGAAAGAGATGAGAGTGGGGGATGGGCGGCTGGGGTTTGTAAATGGGGAAAGAGATGAAAGTTTTTATGGTCCACCGGCATTCAATACGACAGGAATCGATGGAAACTATGGGATGGAAATTACATGAGTGGGTTCCCACAAAAGAAGGAAGCTTCGATGACTTTGCAAACCGGAGCTGATAAAGAAATTGAAATAAAGCCATTTTCTAAATACTTGCAGACAACCCCAAAGAAAGTCTTCCTTTTGGATTTTCCATGCCAGTAGAGAAAAACCGGATATATATAGGAGAAGAAACGGGGGGCGAATTTTATTATTTTTCTTTCTGTATATAATACAGGATTTTAGAATTTCCAGCATAAATGTTAACTAGTATTTTAATATATTTTTTTTATTAGTAACTCATTTTAATCATGCTAATATTTGATTTTTAAAAAATTATATATGACAGTGATTTTCAATAAAAGAAACTAACTTAAGATTTAAACTCAAATATACCTATTAACCATGTTTTATTAAAACAGATTTCAACATTGATTTCTTTCCTTAGGTTGTATTGCATATCAAATAAAGAATTGCTCAAAGCTCTAAATTGGTATAGATGGTCACCGGTCAAGCATTATGAAATTGCAAGAAGGGTTCCCGACAACGAACACAATAAACTTTGGCCTACATGAAATTAACTATTAACTTTAACAATAAATCTAAACTTTTTTTATTTTAGGCTGATTTTTTTTTTGTTTTTTTGAGACTATAAATGAATTTATCAAGTTGTCTAAGATGTTTTCTAATTGTTTGGGTCAAAATGGATTGGAAAAGAAAGTTTAGGTCCAAAAAACTTTTCCTCTAATTTTATGATAATTGTAGTGATTATTTTTTTTTTAAATATCTTTGAGAAAATATATCGAGCTTGGTTTAAATATATTTAATTTAGTTAATTTGCAAATGTTTAGATGATTTTAGGGTTTTTTTTTTAAGACTATTAAGTAATTTGGAGAGTATTTACAATGTTTTTAAATGTAAAATCAATATAATGAAATGAATAAAAAAGAAATCTAGAATACAAGTCTTTGAACAGAAAAATAAGAGACAATACCATACTTAATTAAATTAAGTACTTGTCCCTCTAGAAAATTCGTATTTCAATATGGGATCGACACAAAGGTAGTGTATGCTCGGACCACTGTACCAAGTCAGTAGAAGACAGCAGGGAGTGTTCGTTTTTGAATTGTCCAAGTCAATAGAAGACCAGCAGGCTAATAAGAGAAAAGATGAGGTAGAAAAGGTGGACATTTTTAGGTTAGCCAAGGAAAAGTATATATAGCCTAAACATAATTTTTATTTAATAAAGATTTAGTGTATTTAATTTAGGATGCAAAATTATTTTTTTTTCTGCAATTAGATAAATGAAATAAGAAAAAAAAATATTCTGGTTGATATTCTGTGATTTTGAGGTAGAAAAAAACATGATTTGCAGCAAACCAATAAGAGAAAAGATGAGGTAAAATGTTAATGGTTCTATATTTTATTTATGATGCTATATATCTGAGTGAAATAATCAGCTTACAGAAATTTTGATTATTTAATTTTTTATATATTTATTTTATTACAGATAAGACGTTTAAAATAATGCGAACAATTATATTAAAGGTTTTTTCTCTTAAAAATATTTATATATATTTATATTTGTTTAATATTAATGCCTTAATTATATATATATATATATATATATATATATATATATATATATATATATGAAATGAACTAAATTTTTTTTTAATCTCAATTTAACTTAATCTCAGTGTTCTGAAATTCTTTTAATATAATAATATGAAGAATAAATCTTAAAAAAATCATTTTTTAAAAATAAAAATCACTTTAAACTAAAAATATACCAAGTCACACATAGATAAAATAAATGTAAAAAAACACAAATAACAAATCACCAACAACAGAAGATTCACTATGCTTGTGTAAGAGGGAATTTCACTCTTATTTCACACCATTAAAGCATAACTTACTCTGTTTTTTTAATGTAAGCTGCATTTAATAAAAGGATAAATTACAATAAAAATTGAAAGTCAAAAGTAAGAGTATAGATACATAAATACAAACAATTAATTAATAACTATCTTAGAAGAACCAAAAAAATAAAAGGATCGAAACTAAACTAAAAAATAAAAGAATAAGAACTGAAATATAAAACAAAAAAAATCGAATTTTCCAAGTCAATAGCAGGCCAATAAGAGAAAAGATGGGGGTAGAAAAGTTGGAAAGGTCGCAGCACGCCAACCTCACGGCCCCGGCAACAAGTAGAGTACATTATCTAGAGAAACGAGTATAGTATTTATCAAGACTGATAATATTTATAGATAATGTTCAACAAGTAGAGTACTAACATCGGCCCCGTTTGTTTGCTGGAAAGTGGTTTCCTGGAAAGTGAATTCCGGGAAAGTGAATTCCTGGAAAGTGAATTCCTAGAAAGTGAATTCCGATGTTTGGCAGTGTTATGGAAAATGAACTGGAAAACACTTTCCAGTGTTTGTTTGTGTTATGGAAAATGAACTGGAAAATAATTTATTAATAAATTAATTTTTTTTTCAAGTTTATCTAATATATATAAAATATTTAATATAAAATATTTAATCACTTAAAATAAAAAAATGAAATCTAAAAAGTATAATGATGATTTTTTTTTATTATATCCTATATTCATACATAGCTTATTTTATAAAATATAACAATATATGTCATATCATATTATAGAGAAATAAGCTTGTGAAATATTTTTTAAGTAAGACTTATTAATATATATTTTTTTCAATTTTAAAAGCTTAAAATAAGCTATTATCGATGCTGTGGTTGGAGTTTCCAACTTTGATCCTGTTAAACGACCTGAAGAGAATCCTGGCAGTTCCTGTCAAATTTCTTGGTCTTTGTTATTCACTCTATCTCATTGGTTTATGTACTGCTCTTCAAGACTGCTAGTATAAGTATATATTGCTAAGAAAAATACAATGTTTTCTATTTCCGCCAAGAGAATCCTGTGTCTCAATTTACGAAAGATATATGGAAAAGGGAAATGATTAATGAAAAACAACTATGAATGGAGGAATGCCTCATAATTCATTAGATTTCAATAAAGGTTTCACATAGTTTGCCATATTGAGTCGTATGAACACCCCAATGAAGCTACTAATAACTATTGTCAAAACCAAACAATCCTAACAGTTGTTGGATTGATTTCTTTGGAGATATCTGAAACATATGTTTTTAATTATCCTATACAGCAATTCCCCCCCTCTCCTCACCAGCAAATGTTTGAGTCCTCAATTTTTGTTAGCCACCCCATGCCCATGAAGAAATCTTGCGTTATCCTCGGTGTAGACATGAGTCTCGTTCAGCAGCCTGAGATAGGAAGCAAATTGACAATCATAATTAGCTGGTGATCAAGCATTAGCTAGGCAATGAATTGAAACCAAAATAATAACGAGGAAATCATTAAGTTATGGAGAATAATAAATTTAAAAACTTACGACTACGAGACAGCCTTGTTCAGGGTGGCAGAGGAGAGGAATGCAGCGCCATTCAGAAGAAGCAACTCACCATCAATTCTTTTCGTCAACCCTCCTCGTCTATCTCCTCGAAAGCATTGAAAACGAAGAGCTGGTCCGAGGCCCGAGTCATAATACAAAAAAGTCTTTAGCATTAGCAGAGTTCTCACAAATAGTTTTTCTTACACAACAAATTAATCTCTCTATCCACAACTCCAACACAAAGGTTGAATTCACCTACCATAACCCATCCCCAAGTATCAGCAAAAGATGGCACGTGAGCACTGTATGCAACCACGTCTGGGAAAACACAGGCATAAGAAGCAGGTTGTGATTGAACATAGGGAAATAAATATTAAGAAAAGCATATCAAATATTTACACAATCAATATGTGATGCTCATCAACACTGGAAGATGTATCTGGTAAAACCTCGTCAAAGAACTCATCTGCCACGTCTCCATCTTCATCTATCCTGAGGCGTTTTGCATACCATCTTTGTCTTCCCCACCCTTAGCAGACTTCAGCCTATTATTGTAATCCCTATCAAACTTAACCCGCTGATTTGGCAGGTGGTGCATTACAAACCATTCGCCATGCCCTCATGCACCTTCAACAATTAGTTCCTACCAAGAGGAAGAGAACTACAACTATACGTCTCCTTGAAACTTTGCTTCTTTGACAAAGTAAATATGGATGCATATACTATTTCAAGACTTCTAAACCCATGCAACACACACAAAACACACATGGGATTTAGAATAGAAAAGAGAAAATATCAATATCACCCCAGCATAATTTTGCATAAGAATGATAGTTTTTTTGTTGCTTAAATGATCTGAGAAAGTAGATCCAAGTTCAGCATCCACGATATAAAAAAAATCTCTCAAATACCTACACTTTTCTAGCTCACAAGAGCCACCAGAAAAGGAAACACTTACATCTCTAGACATTGTTCCACTCATCTATTAACTACTACTACTTGCTTGCAATTTTCACAATTCAAATCAAATATTTCATTTCCAAAATGCCACTAAACAAATTATCTCCTAAGCATACTATGGCCAAATTATTCAGTAGCCAACCCGTTTCTTTATCATGCTCAAGTTCCAATATTTTATCTTCATTTACAGTAAACCAACACAAACAAGAACAACAAACAAGACAACCCACAAATTACCGATCCATTTCCTCATAGCTCAGGTGCACACAAATTAAAGAAACCAACACAAACAAGAACAACAAAAAACAAAACATGGGTTCTTTGAAATCACACCCATTACCATACTCGGCAATTTCAATTCTAACCCAAATCCCACAAACCCCATTTCTCATATCATCAAAAAGTCACAAACTTCAAAAAAAAACCCACAAAACCAATAACCTTAAACTATTCTCTACTGCAAAAAGATTGAGATGCAGAGGGAGTACCTGGGTTCTCTTCGCTGTGAGTTGCAGAGGGAGGCTGAGATGCAGACCAGCCAGAGGGACCGAGGGACTGAGGGAGGCGAGAGGCGAGGGAGAGGGACGCGAGAGGGTGATCCGGGTTTGCTAGAAAAGCAGTGCGAGAGAGATGAAGGGAAAGAGATGAGGGACTGGAGAGGGAGGCGAGAGAGGCTAGGGGTGCGAGAGATGAGTGAAAGAGATGAGGGGAAAGAGACGTCTGGCGAGAGAGATGAGGGAAAAGAGATGGGTCACGCGGAAAGTGTATTCCACTCGTTCTCAAGCGGAATTCACTTTCCGCGTGTTAAGTGAAAATTTAAGTTGACCGGAAAAGTGGGGAAAATCAATTCCGTTGACTTCACTTTCCAAAGTGTTTCCAAACACTGGAAAGTGAGGAAAGTGAATTCCTGGAATTCACTTTCCTTGAAACAAATAAGGCCCTAGATTCAATCTCGACACCTAGCCTCTTACATAGATGTTTTTGTTGAATATTATCTATAAATATTATCAGTCTCTTCCAAAAGGAAAATTTAAATAATCTATTCATCTTACAATAACTCAAGCTATTAATTTTTTTATATTTTAAAGAATTTGCCCCACCGCAAAATATTTTTTTAAAATAAATCAATATATTTTTTTAGTTTTTTATGTTGATACGATCACATTAAAATATAATATTTGAAAAATACTTATAAAATCATCAATTTAATATTTTTTAAAATATATTTTAGAAATGATTTTAAAAGTTGAAAGACTTGCTCACCACACAGAGAATTGCTCACCATCCACGCACTTCCAAAAGACTCTTTCGCTATTAAAAGACTCTTTCACAGATGTAAAAGATGGCCAATAGGAGCCATGTACTAGTAGCTCCATTCCCAGGTGCAGGCCACATATATCCAATTCTGCAATTCTCAAGGCGTAGAAAATATGGCATTATAGGCAGGAAAGTCGGATCTTCGGAGCACAAGTGTCAAAATGAGAAAATATCATCATTGTTGACTTGTTTATATGCTGGTAGGCAATCCTATCAAGATCAAGACATTGTGAATTTGTAAATGATTAAAACTTGAAACTCTCAGTAGTGAAGGTAGCAGCAGAATTATGAATATTTTGAACTTGTTGTGTTTTTATGTTATGCAAATTAAGGGTCCATATCTCCACAAATATTTTGCTGTTCTTGTGTTTCAACACTTCAGGTGGTGGATACAATGTCAAAAGCTTGTCCATTATTGACAATTGGACCAATAATCCGATCAATATACTTGGACGAGCGTGTTGAAGATGAGGATGACTACGATATTAGTCTCTGTGAAATAGACACATCTCTTTCTATCAATTGGCTCAGCACTAAGCCCACTGGATCAGTTCTATATGTGTCCTTTGGTAGCTGTGCTACTGTAAGCAACGAGCAAATGGAAGAGATTGCATGGGGCTTAAAGAGGAGCAATTTTCACTTCTTGTGGGTGGTGGGGGATTCTGACAAAGGGAAGATCCCAGAAGGGTAGGGGTTGCTAGTGATCAATTGGAGTCCTCGAGTGAAAGTGCTAGCAAACAGGGCCGTGGGATGTTTTTTCACACATTGCGGTTGGAACTCGACAATGGAGGCATTGAGCTTGGGTGTGCCAATGGTGACAATGTCAGGATGGAGTGATCAACAAACGAATTCTATGTTTAATTGTTTTAATTTGATTGTGAATTATTTGATTTGTTTTAATTCATATTCTCTTCTTAGTTTGAGATTAGTTACTGCATACACTGTCTCTTCTTCTTTTTCTTTAGTAACAGAACTTCAGCCTTATCTCTGCAATTTATATAGCTGAGTGAGTAGATTAGTGTTTCAACATTCTAAACTTGTTGAAGATGCTTGGAAGGTTGATGAGCATGGAATTGTGAAATGTTAAAGCATTGGATCCGATTGTGTAACGTGTCAATTAGCATTAAGTTAGCCATTTATCTCTTTAAGGGATAGAATCGTAATGTGATTGTAGTTATCTACTTGCCTATTTTAGCTAGGGTTAACAAATCTCTTTTATATATAAACAAGGGCTATACAATACAAAAAGCGCCGAATAATATACAGCTTTCTTCTTTTCAGACATTAGTTTGTTTTATGGTATCAGAGCGCTGATCTTTGGCCAAAATCTCTCAAAAACAAAACTCTACTAAAACCTACCATCATTCGACATGGGGGACGAAGAGAAGGAACAAAAGCTCACTTTACAGTTTCTGAAGGATGCCCTTCTCAAAGAAGCTTCGAGCTCAGGCCCTCCACGTGCAGCAGAACCTTGGGAACATCCCAATCATCAACTTTATCTTCACTACTCCGACCAACCAGGTGCAATACTTGTGCCTCAGTCACTCGTTGAAGATAACTACTTGGACTGGAGTCAATCCATGACAAATGCCTTAACCATCAAAAACAAGGCTGGTCTCGTGAATGGAAACACTTCCAGGCCAATTGAACAGAACAATGAGCAGCTCCAATGGGATCGTGTCGACATGTTGGTCAGAACCTGGCTCACTGGTTCCATGACAAAAGAAATATCGAAAAGTGTCAAGCAATGCAAGTCAGCCCAAGAAATTTGGCTTGAGCTCCGAGAATGGTTTTCTCAAACTAATACTGTGCACTTATTAAATGTTGAAAATGCAATTCATGATTGTAAGCAGGGGAACGAAACGGTCACAGCCTTCTACAACAAATTGAAGGGTCTTTGGGATGAAAGGGATGCTCTATGTGACTTATCCACAGAGGGCACCAAAGTTCAGGACTACATCAAGACGCAGAAGACAATGCAGTTTCTCATGGGATTGAATGAGAATTTTACAATCATCCGTGGAAGCATTATTGCCATTGATCCTCTACCAGTCGTAAACAAGGTGTTTGCCATGGCACTCCGCCATGAAAAACAAGCAGAGACCATGACCGGAGGAAAAGGGATCTCCTCACACCCTGAAGGTGCTGCATTTGCAGCAAGTAGCAGCCATAAAGCCCTTACACTCGTCGAGGGTATGGGCAGCGCAGTGCGCAACGTCTTGCAGCAAGAGCAATCCGACAACAGGAGAAGGTGCATCAAATGCGGCCAAGATAATCATTCCGCCAAAAACTGCAAAGCACACCTCAAGTGCACTTTTTGCGGAATGAAATTTCATACAGTTGAAGATTGTAGGAAGAAGAAGGCAGCCCTTGAACAACTACTAACACTGGGTCGAGGAAATCATGTATCTTCAATGTTTGATAGTGAAGGCAGTCCAAACAACTTCCCTTTCTCAAAGGCAGAATGCAATGAGATCTATGAGCTGCTCAATAAGAACCGTAATGCTTCGGCAAACCATGCTGGTAATACCTCAACTTATGAGAATCTCTCAGGTAAAGCTTTTAGCTTTCGAAATAATGTCAAGACTAATGTATGGATATTGGATAGTGGTGCCACTGATCATATGGTTTGTAATCCTTGCTTACTCACCCATGTCGTACCTACCCAAGCACGTTTTGTCAAACTCCCTGATGGTAGTCATGCAAGGGTAACCCATATTGGCATAGTAGTTTTCTCTCCTCAGTTCAAACTCCACAATGTCCTATATGTTTCAATGTTTTACCTCAATCTTATCTCTGTTAGCAAACTTGCTCATGATTCCTTTTGTGTCACAATATTCCTTAAACAAGTTTGTTTTGTACAGGACCTACGATCGGGGAAGACGATTGGGATGGGCCGTGAGAGGGAGGGATTATACTGCCTCAATAAAACAAAGCAAGGAACATGTCATGAAGTCACCAGTTCATCCAGTAATTTCTGGCGCCAGCGACTAGGTCACCCTTCTAGTTGTGTCCTTTCTTTATTTCCTTTTGTATCAAATAACTCTTGCAATACTAGAAAATGTCTAGTTTGTCCTTTACCCAAACAAACAAGGAGTTGTTTTCCATTAAGTACAATTTCAAGCACCTCAGCTTTTTCATTAATTCATGTTGACATTTGGGGAGGATATCATGAACCTTCAATTTCTGGGGCAAAATATTTTCTTACAATCGTCGATGATTTTACACATTGTACGTGGGTTTATTTAATGTTCCAAAAATCTGAGGCAAGACAAATTCTTATTGATTTTATTCAGCTTACTACCACTCAATTTGAAAAGAAGGTTAAGATTGTACATAGTGACAATGGTTTCGAGTTCAAAATGAAAGATTTTTATGCATCCAAAGGTATTGTGCACCACACGAGTTGTGTTAACACACCACAACAAAATGGTGTTGTTGAACGCAAACATCGTCATCTAGTCAATGTAGCTCGTGCACTTCTTTTCCAAGCAAGTTTACCAAAAAATTTGGGGTGATGCAATTCTTACTTCTGCTTACCTCATAAACCGCACACCTACACCCCTACTCTCGGGACAAACTCCCTTTGAAAAACTGTTCAACAAACCTCCTACCTACACCCATCTTAAAGTGTTTGGATGTTTGTGTTTTCCATCTACACATTCTCAAAAAAAACCCAAATTTGATCCTAGAGCAACTAAGTGCATTTTTCTAGGTTATCCCAATGGACAAAAGGGTTATCGGGTTTATGATTTGGAAACAAAGAATGTTTTTGTCACACGAGACGTCACCTTCCATGAAATAGTCTTCCCTTTTGAAACGCAGTCATCTATTTTCCCCCATCTTCCTAGTCTAACTGGAACCACAGGTCAACCATCTTTCGATGGGGTTCATCTTTCGGGTCCATCTCCCACTTCCCATCCTAATCTTCCGCTGTCTCCAACCCAATCCTCCATCTATCATCCTCCCTACTGTGTCTCCCACACAAGCAGACACACAATCTCCTATCCCTATGATTGTCAACGACCTACCACCAACAAATTCACCAACTCACTCATCACCTTCACCAAATACTCAACCGCGTCAGTCATCATGGCCAACACAGGTGCCTACATTCTTGCACGATTTTCATGTTGAAGCAGCGCTGCCCTCTCATGCTCTCCCGTCGTCCCCCATGTCGTCAAGTACTCCTCACTCTCTTGCTCATGTCATCACTTATCATCATCTCTCTCCTACACACACAGTTTTTGTTGCTAACCTCTCCACACAGAAAGAACCTACCTCTTTTTCCCAGGCAGTCCAGATTCCGGAATGGCAAGCTGCCATGCGTGCGGAGGTAAATGCATTACAAAGTAATGGGACTTTGAGTTTGGTCGATTTGCCTCCGCATAAGCAACCTATTGGCTACAAATGGGTCTATAAGATCAAGCTCAACCCAGATGGTAGTATTGAGAGGTACAAAGCGCGACTTGTTGCAAATGGTTTCAGCCAGATAGAGGGCGTGGATTATAGAGAAACTTTCGCTCCCGTTGCTAAACTCACAATAGTGCGTGTTCTTTTAAGTCTTACTTCCATCAAAGGGTGGCATCTCCACCAACTTAACGTCAACAATGCCTTCCTCAACGGTGATTTGCATGAAGAGGTGTACATGAAGCTTCCACCTGGATTTGGTGGAAAGGGGGAGACTAGAGTTTGCAAACTACATAAAAGTTTGTATGGATTAAAGCAGGCTAGTAGACAATGGTTCATCAAGTTGTCAATGGCATTAAAGGCGGCTGGTTTTCATCAATCTTGGGCAAATTACTCACTCTTTGTTTGAGCAAATGGAAGTGAGTTTACCGCTCTACTGGTCTATGTAGATGACGTGATCCTAGCAAGAAACAGTCTTGACGAGATTGCTGCCACCAAAACATTCCTATCCAAACTGTTGACGAGATTGCAATACTATGGAGGAGCAAGAAATAATCTTGTATAGCCTTATCTACCATGGAAGTTGAGTATGTAGTTTGTTCCATATCAACACAAAATGTTGTTTGGTTAAAAAAATTTGTATCATTTAAAATTGTCAAATCAACATCAGATCTAGTGATAATTTATTGTGATAATACTATTGCAATAGTTGTGGCCAAAGATCTAAAATACCATTGCAAGACCAAACACATTAATATGAGATATCACTATATTAGAGAAGCGATTAATGACCATGATGTGATCCTAAAACACATTTCTACAAAATCTATGGTTACAAATCCACTCACAAACCTAAAACAAGGTATGCATTTATTAGACATGTGAAATCTCTTAGTCTGTGTAGAATGTAATTAAGTAATGAATAAATGCCATTTGAATATCATATTATTCATTATTTGTTTATGGATATATTGAGTATAGTATAGTATAATTTGTTAAAGTATGTCAATAGACTTAGATTTGCTCACTGACATGAGGAATCCCCTTTAGCATTTGTAAGGTGCGTAGAGATGAGACTAATTGAGTTTTAAAGCTCAAAAAGCAACTTGGGCGTAGTGGGAGCAATTTTAACTCAAAATAATTATTAAGAAGTCACCTTGGTTGGAACCAAGATGAGGTTCTTAAATAAAAGAATCAACATGAATGAATTTCCACCATTCATATGTCTATTATGATTGAAGTCGAGTATGAAATTATTCATTTCTCAATAATGATAATGAGAAAATGAGATTTTTTTTATTTTAAGTCTTTATTTTTTGCAACAAGACTAATACTCATGTAGTGTATTTCCTCTAACTAAGAGAGCAACAACATACACTCTTTGTCTTTAGAAAAGGAAAAGAGTGCGCTCCACTATAACATGTATTTCATACTACATGTGCTGATGACCATTACAGGAGTAAAGGATGGATCTCTTCTTCTTTATTATGTGAGTCTTGGAGATAATTTCTAAGATCTCAAAATCTTACCCCTTGTGACTTTTGATTATATCATGAGGTAATGAATAAATGATCGCTATTTTAGGAGTATATCTGTAAACATCCAAAAAAACAATATATATATATATATATATTAAAGGCTGACTTAGTTTTTCGTTGCCAATTTCGTGACGTGGCAGAAAATCGTAAAGGAATGCGACCAATGTCAATATTCCATAATTAATTTGCAACAAGATGAACTTGCAAAAACTCAAGGAATGAATCAAAAGATGAATAAAACAAGTTGAGAGGGGTGAATTGAAATAAATGAAAAGATTATGATTTAAATTATAAGAAGAGAAGAGGTGTGGTAAAAAGAAAACATTTAAAGGAAATGGGGGGCCTTAGTGCAATAAGAGAAATTGAGGAGTATAAATACCCCTCTTTTCTCTCATTTCCAGCAAAAATGTGAGGGAGAAAAGGAAGGAGATTGTGATATTTTCTTGCTCAATTGAAGAAGAATTTTGAAGTGAAAGTGAGATTAAGGGTTACTTTAAACATTCAAACATCAAAAACCCAAGGATTTGGAGCATTATTGGAAGAAGAAAGTGGAAGAAAAGAAGGAGTGTTTGGCCGACAACTGTAGGAAGAGAAAGAGGAGAGGAGAGTATTTTGTTTTCACAAGCTATTAGGATCTTGAATCTCTCTTGGTATGGTGATTCTTATATGCATCTAAAAGATTCTTTACTTTATGGTTAAATTGCATGATTTTTCTTTATGAATTTTGGGTTAGGGTTCTTGAAAATTTGGGGGAAATGTGGAATTGTGTGTAATTGATGAATGTGGCATGAAATAGGATGTGAATGTTGTGTAATGAATGGTTGAGCATGAAAAGAATGAGGGAAGTCTTGTTTTCCCAAGGCCAATTTTTGGCCAAATGCATGTGTTGCAGAAATTAACAACTTGACAGATTCATGTCTTGACTTTGAGAGAGAATTTGAGCAGGAAAACAAAGGAATTAGGATCAGGTTCCTTCATAGGAGTTGTATTTATGGATGTCTACTATCCAAGGAAACTTGTTTCACTTAATTTGGAATTTTATAACTCTAGTTAAGGGTCACCTAACGTGACTGTGCAGGGCAGACTCTGCAGAACAGCAGGTCTGTCACATTTGAGATGCATTTCGTAACTTTTGGGGGAAGAACTGAGTTTTATTCCCTTCATAAGAGTTGTAGCCCTATATGTTAGCTTTCTAACAAGATAATTTTGTACAAAACGGAGTTCTACAACTCCCGTTATAGTGAAAAATCTGGGCAGAGGTCAAAATCCGGCCTCTGTTGGCAGCTTTGAGAAAAAGGGGAAGAGAGGTGGGATGTCGCGAAACGATGAAGGGAGATGCATTAAAGGAAAAGAAAAAGTTATGTTTGAAAATGGGTGCTTATAATGATATTTGTTTTATGACAAAAGTTATAAAAGAATAACAAATGTAAAGGCATATAGAATTGTTTTCAGTGGGGTTGTTACAACATGTGTGGTATACGTTCGCTGCCGAAGTGTGTGTGTGTTTTGCAGCGAATTTTGATTCGTTGCCGAAGCAGTGACAGCCTGCAGCGAACCAGTTTTCACGAGCCAGTTTTCGCGACCAGTTTTCGCGAGCCAGTCTTCGCGACTAGTTTTTGCGAGCCAGTTTTCGCGAGTAGTTTTCGCGAGCCAGTTTTCGCGAGCCAGTCTTCGCGACCAGTTTTTGCTGTCAAAGGGATAGCCTGCAGCGAACCAGTTTTTGCTGTCGAATCCTACAATAAGCCTCCTATGCAGAAACAACTTAAATGCTAGTAACAATTTCATGGTATGATGGTGTAAAATATGGAACACTTGAATGTGAACACATGAACTCTTGAAATGAGTGTGGTGATGAATGTGGTTCAAAAATACAAATGTACTGATTTATGACCATTGATGTCGTAGGTGGTGCGGTCGGGATTGGACCTTCGTCAAGACAGGAACGACCCACAGGTGGAGCAGGTAGGTGACTTGCACCTTCCTTTTTCATTCATTGAATAAGGAAATACTTTAACATGAATATTACCCTATTATGTTAGAATCTATATTAGTTTGTCGAATGCTTGAAGGTTGACAAAAGAATGATTAGCTTCGGCTAATGGCATCCGAAAGGATGGCCCGGACAAATGATTGATTAGCTTTGGATAATGGCATCCGAATGGATGGCCGGGACAAAAGATTGATTAGCTTAGGCTAATGGCATCCGAAAAGATGGCCGGGAAAAATGATTGATTAGCTTCGGCTAATGGAATCCGAATGGATGGCCGGGACAATTGATTGATTAGCTTCGACTAATGGTATCCGAATGGATGGCCGAGACAAATGATTGATTAGCTTTGGCTAATGGTATCCGAAAAAGATGACTGGAGTGAATGAACAGTTAACCTTAGCAAATGATGCCTTATGAGGATAGTCAGGTTTAAGATTATGATTGATTGCAAAATTGGTGCATATATATTGCATTACAAGCTAGTTGTACCAAATACATGAAGAAATTATAAATGTTGATGCCTCATTTAACTGCCAGACCGTTTAGTCATCATTATTATTATTATCATTAAGTAATTACATTCTCTTAAATGTTTTGTACTGTTGTAGGGACGTCACATCCACGAGACGTCTAGGGAACCCGATACACGGGAACCCACTTTTGCAAGGAATCATGTAGATGCATTCTAAATCATAATGTATCTTGTATGAATCAATGTACTGAACACATAACTTTTATTAGACCCTTTTGTGTAAATTTGTAATGGCTATTAGTAGGATAGGAATGCAAACTCATGTCTATGTATGTATATTTTTAATATGAATTTCTAATTATGCAACCATAATATTACATGTTTACGTAAGATCCACTTTTAACAAAATGTTGATTGTATGGATGGTATTTTGATGATGTGAAGTAATCAGGTTAGCTGATTTCTGGTACCATGTGTGTTAGGTGTGTGTGTGTGTGTGTATATATATATATATATATATATATATATATATATATATATATATATATATATATATATATATATATATATATATATATAAAATCAGGTCGTTACAATATCCCATGTTCATAGAATGATTCGACTTGAAGGAATACTCTTAGGAAAGCGAGTTAATTTAAATCTAAGTGATGTGAGAGCGAGAAAAAATAGTAATTTTAGTTCAACACTTGGTATTTGTATTCACCGGTCAGGATCATATCATTTGAATAAATTTAATATGATTTAGAATACACGTAATTGTTATGATGGATTGAGTACAAAATTTTTGAGGGATTAAATTATATCCATTCATGTGTAACTAAAAATGTTTGGGGTATATTAATACACTCTAAGGAATAATTAATTATAAATTAGATGTCTCTTATATGGTCTATATTAGGTTTATATAGATTGGAGCTCCTTTCTCTATATGCTTCATGTCGCACGGTCCATTCGTCAAGTATGAAATTTATATGCAAGTTTGAAATATAATGTAACCTTCATGGGTGAGTGACATGTTGGCTATAGGGTTTGGCCTGGTCCGTCTATGAAGGGATGAACCTAGTCCATAAATCTAGAGAAGTTAAGTTAAGGTAACTGCTAAGGTTACCGCTTCCCAATTTATATAAATAGGGACAAAACCCCTATGAAAAGGGACGGTTATTCATTATTGAAATAACATTGTTCTCTCTCTTTCTTTAAATTTCAATTCTCTGCATATGACAAGATCTACAAAGATGTTTGTACTGTGAAATATCACTTTGATTCTAGTAATTGAAGCGGCTCTAAAGTAATTGATCCAGAAATAAGAAACGGAATATCATAAGTAAGTTTTCCTTATCAAATCTACAGTGTAGAATGAGGATTATAGGTAAATATATATAGTAAAGCATCAACAATTCTAATCCTATAATCACGTTATTCTGCCTATCATTTGCCTATAATATTGCTGCTATAATTTCTACATAATGATAACATGATTTGTTCCTATAATCTATCTTTTCTACTATATATATATATATAGGAAGGCAAGTCAAAGAGTACCAGTTGAGGAAAGAATCACATAGAAAAGGAAAGAATAATATTTGAACACATTACACGACAAGTCCTCCTAAGATGACATTCCAGCAGGATTAAGCAACTTTGCTGAAGTGGTTTCTGAAGCCATTAATTAGTCCTAGTCCCACCAAGTGCCTATCTGTAAAGCATGCAAAGCAATGAAAAAACAAGTAAATTTTGAGGTTAAATTGGTTTGGTGGTGTTGAAAGAGTACTTTAGGAATCACGACCCTAACACGTGAGCCAAAGGACAAAATGGTTCCAATTTTTTATTTGGTCATTCCATGATCAAGAGCAAACCATGACACTAATGCGATCCAACCATCAAAGAATCAATTGGAGGTTCCATTTGGTCCAGTTACTAGGTTTAGGGCTAAGAAACTTCCGATTGACTTCTTCAAGATACATGGGCTAAGGTGGACTTCAAGGGAATTTTTAATAATAAAGAGCAATCCTTGATTAATCTCATTCATGTTCAAGAAGGGCTTGTTGGTGGAACCAAGACCATTACACAAGGATTGGGAGAAGAAGACTAGATTCAGACAGTTTGATCTTTGGTTACTCTTTTAGTCATAACTGAATCTACAGATCTAATTTTGATGTGATTCTAATTGTTATGGAAACTTGACTTCCATACCTTTCCAACGGTATATGGCACGCCTTCTAATTCATTAAGACGAGAGAGAACCATTCATTTTAAGTTGGGTCTTGCTGCAGCTCGATAAAATACAGAAATAACAAACTTATCTTATTTAATTAGTTGGGCTATCAAATTTTAATTATTTTGAGAGGAGACAATTTGTTTGGGTTTTTAGACTTGTTTATTTGTTTATTTTAATTAGTTTGAGCTAGTTTTAGCTTGGGTTGATTATTATTTAATTTGGGCTTTATGTGAGACCCCATTAGAGAAACTAAGGTTTTGACTTGGTAATATAAATACTCTTTAGGAATAATGTTAGGAAATTTTTTGAACAATATTTTCTAGCATTGTAGCCGTCTTTGGTTGCTTCATCTTGGTTCTTGATTGAACTTTCAACTCTTCAAAGAATTGACCATTTTTTATTGTGAATTTATACTTCTTCTGCTCGTCTTCTGGTGTAGACGTTGTAATCGAATTAGTTTATAGTCTTGTTGTCTTGGAGCAAGTCTTCCATTATGATAAGCTAATTCAAATCTCAACAAACTTGGATTAAATTAATTTTGGAGTCGCAAATACCATTAAATTCTGCTAGGCGCTAGGATTCGCATCAGACACCTTTCCATTTTTCAAATGGCAGGCATAAACACTACTGGCATTGTAATCTCTGACAAACTCAAACATTAGGACCCACACGTTCCATCTTGACTGCAAATTGCTATAAATCTGCAAACTACCACAGCTCCTAAAAGATCCAAGAAAGTGGAAGTAGGCATTCCAGGAAATAAATCAGATGGAATCATGCATAAGCAGCTAGGCAACACCCATGATACACACATCGTTGCCTCAAAAATCATTATGTTGACCAACATTATTTGATTTTCCTAGTACAAGAGATATTTTAAGGTATGACCCATGTCTGTTATCAACTATTAATTTAAACTAAACAAACCAACTGATTCATGTCCTAGATTTAGATCATGGCAAACTTGTTTAAACTTCCAAACCCTCAACCTTCAGTTCATCTTAAAAGTAAAGGAAAAACATAAGAGAAGAAAAAAGATTCCGTGGAAATTCCCATACAACACGCCGATCTTCATGGTTGCAGTCAATTCAAAAGCTAAGCGATCTCCAATATGAAGCATCAGGATACAAAGGATTGTGGGATCGACAAATTCAGAATCTTATAATCATATCAGAATCCATAATTCTGGAGAAACAGTAAACATCTTACAGCAGCCAGAAGAAGGGAAAGGGTAAACAAGTGGTTAAGGACACACAAACAATCGAAGAAACAGTGTGCATGCATGATATACATAATCATTACGATGATGGTCGTATGAAAGGTCTTCATTCTTGTATCCTAACTACAACGTAGGAGAGCATTCATTATATAGGAGTTATCCCGGAATAGAAATATCCACAGAATTCCGAAACTGTTGAAATTGGGGATCTCATAGTAGAACATCTGGCTCATTTAGACTTCCTGTGTAATTCACTCTACAGCAATCAGGGAACTGCAATCCAGCCTCATCACAACCTGACTTGGTAATGTACGGGCAGGACCTTACATCAAGGTATTCCAAAGAGTTGCATTTATCCAAAAGCATGCCTATCCCAGTCACTGTGATCTTTTGACAGTTACTGATCTTCAAAACCTTCAGCCTCATTTCAGTTCCCATGGTCCCTAGCCCATGAAAGGCAGCGTCTGTAACCTCCTCACAGCACCTAATATCAAGAGCCTCCAGGTTTCTGCACTCAGCAAGGACACGGCTTAATGAAGAGTTTGAGATATTTAAACACCAGTCCATACGCAAGTTCTTCAAACTGCTTCCACAGGAAGTGGCCAGGGATTTTACAGACTCGTCAGAGATGTCTCGGCAACCACCGATGATAAGGGTTTCCAGATTCTTGCAAAACCTGGCCAACGATAAAATAGACCCATCCCCAATTCTAAAGCAATCCAACAACTTTAGTGTCTTCAGGGAAGATGAGCATGCCTCTGAAACATTGGAAATCCCACTGTCCCCCACATTACTGCATTTATTGATATCTAAGAAGTGGATCCACCGACATCCACTTACAAGATCTGCAAGTCCACAGTCAGTTACCCTGGTGCAGCCTTGCAGGCCCAACTCTTGTAGATTTGGACAGTTCTTAGATAGAGCTTTTAGTACTTTATCAGTAACAAATTTGCATCCATCAAGATGCAGGACCTGCAGATCTTGACAGCCCTCAGCAACAGCTGACAATCCCTTGTCCGTTAGCTTTTTGCAATATGATACATTCAAGGACTGCAGAGATGAAAGACCACCTCCAATTGACATCATCCCCTTATCTGAAATACCTGTATCACAGTGATTAAACAGCTTAGCCAGTATGCAGAATGAGCATGCATGGCTAGAACTATTTTGAGATAATTATTTGCAAGATAATCCAAGTCTAAATGGTACGCTTAACACTGCAATTAGTACTACAGCATACTGAAGATGCGGCAAAGAGCAGAATAACACCATATGAGTGACTGGCACCAAATGGGAACTTTTATATTCCCAGTACTAGTCAGTGCCTCACTAGATTTCACAAATAAAACATTACAAAAACTCAGCAAACATAAAATAAACTGAGTTTTTAGCTTTTCATACTGTAAACTCAATCTCTAATTGTTACACCCATCACATGAAAACCAAAACAATGCAGACCTATCAAGAGAAAAGGTAAAGTCAACAGTGTTCCTAATTTGGCAAAAATTTGTGTTTATCTCACGGTTTTGGGCAGTAAACCCATCATGGGAATCTAAATCATCAATGCCATGTGCATGTTAAGCATCTTCAAACAACCTAAAGTATTTTCAATCAGATCACCATGTTAAGAGGTACACAAAAAGAACAACTTCAAAGTCTCTCACAGTAAGATATTTTCCATCAAACAAAATAATATGTGACCACCTAAACCCTCTAATTATATTACCAAAATCACCAAAACAATTGACTTTACCCTCACTGTTCTGTAGTTCAACAAAGTAGCACAAAACCCTCTTTCCACCATAACCAGATATTCATACATAAGAACCCACAAAAGCACCGTAGTTTCTCCACGACTCCATGGCATCGAAATAAACAAACCCTTTTTATATCTAATAGCAAAAGAAAAAAGAAGGGTAAATTGTTTTTACCTTTACAATGCTGCAAATTAAGGACTGTTAAGCATCTAAGACCATCAGCAATAACAGCAATATCAGAATCAGTAACACCAGGAAAAAAAGACCTTGAAATGGACTGAGACATGTCCAATTCAATCAATCTAGAAAACCTAGCAGCCATCTTTTGAAGCATGTGAGGTCCAGCTCTAGCAGAAAGTTTCTTCCTTTCTGTACTCTGCAACAATAGCCATCTCTTGCAAACCAAACCAAATATATCCCTGTCCTTATCATTCTCTAGCTTTGACAATATTGATCTCAGCTCGTCATCTGTTAAGGCG
The DNA here is from genome assembly GCA_029228465.1 of Salix viminalis. Taxonomy (NCBI): domain Eukaryota; kingdom Viridiplantae; phylum Streptophyta; class Magnoliopsida; order Malpighiales; family Salicaceae; genus Salix; species Salix viminalis. Next base: position 5,250,913 of record CM055432.1, read on the forward strand.
TCATTTATGCAGATTGAAGGCATTGAAGGTGGGTTTTTTTGGAGGTGGGATTATGGAGCCTTGATTAAAAGAGAGATCGTGATGTTTGTCTGTTTGCTTTTGATAAAAGTGCGATGAGGATGAGTAGAAGGAGGAGAAGGTGGGGAGTTTTTGAAGAGTTCGAAGGTTGAAAGAGTTGCTTTTATTATGAAATATGGAATGGAAGTTGGAAGTAGAGATAACAAGGCTAGTAGAGTTGTCTTCTAGTTGGGTCAGTTTGTTGCTGGGTTACGTGAGTGATGTGATCGAAGGAACTAAGCTATGTTTTTTTATATATTTTAAAAATATTTAAGAACAAAAATTTGAAAACTTTTATTTTATTTTAAATTAATATTTTTTTAGTGTATTTATATTATTCTAAAGGTTGATATCAATAATAATTTAAAAAAAATCTTATTTTAATATGTTATTCAAATAAAAAAAATATTTTAAAAAATAACTATTATCATATTTTACAAGTTTAGAATTCAAGAGAATATAATTTTTTTATGATTTTTTAGCTTATATAGAAAATTAATAAAATATTAAAGGAGAAATTTTTGGTTTCTTACAAGAGTTTTTATTTTTATTTTTTTTGAACTATGAGAATTAGTATCCTTCTATTATCAGTAAATCATTTAATTGACTGGATTAATTAGTAGTTGTATGTATCTATATGTGCTAATTAAATTAATTAGGAATCATACAAGGAAGGGCGATTGTTTTATTTGATTTAGAAATCAACTACATTAGTTTTCCATGTTATGCCTGGGTTAAGTCGATGTATTTTTTTAATTTTAAAAATATTAAAATGATGTAAATGTTCATAAAAAGCAAGAAAAAATTAATACTCAAATCATTCACTCAACTAGGTTTAATAAGTCAAAGTAATCTAATAGCATGATCAAAAAAACACAATAATAGTACAAAAATAGAAAAAAGATTGATAATGAAAAAAAGGTTAAAAACCATCAACTCAAATTCATTTGGATTAGCACACTGGTTTTGACACTAGGGTAATCTTGTCAAAAGCAAATCAAATAAACATATGAAACTCAGTTATCAAACCATATAATATTGAAATGAAAAAAAAATATCCAAGAAAAAAAAATCAGGTTAACACATTAATCCTTGTATCATATGCATAAGACCGGGATAACCTTTTACAAGGGGGGGAAAGCATGAAGACAAATACTCGATTACTATATTAAATAATAAAATTGAAATAAAAAAAAATAAAATGTTGAAGGTTTTTATATGATAACAAAAAAATAAAAATAAATGAGAAAGCAATAGCCCCATATAAAGCAAAATGGAAAAGAAATTAAGCACAATTTCTATCACACAAAATATTGAAGGACAATTGATGAAAAAAGATAATCAAAACAAGATAAAAAACTAACTCAAACACATTTGAGTTAAAATGAAAAATCTATGACCTGGTTATAATATTGAGGTAACCTCATCAAAATAAATTGAGTTGAACTATAAAACTCAATTATAGAAAAAAAATAAAAAAACATATACATAAATGTGTGAGATAATCCTAATTGTAATCTCATATACTTATTTCAATATTTGGATAATCATAAATTATTAAAATTTATTTCTTATGGATCACATATTATTTTGCAAATTATTTGGTGTCTATACTCCATTTAGCATCCAATTATTAAAAAACAATGCATATGTTAGTTTCATTGTGTTGTGCATTATTCAATGTGAGGGCAATACAATGGATTCCAACAGTGTTTTTATTTTTTTTCCTTTAAGTTTTTTCTATTCTATTCATCAACCTTTATTTTTTTAATTATATCCTTCAATATTGTATTGATTGAGAATTAAGCTTGATAATTTATTTCAATTCTCTTTCTACAATGGTGCCAAGAAAATTCCTAGTAAATGGTTAATTCTTTATTTTGGAAAAAGAAAAAAAATATTGCCTGCAAAAAAATAAATTAATAGTCATATAAAAATATCGTAATACCCTTTAAAGCAAGTTCAATTGTTTTTTTTTAGGAAAAAATAACCATTTAATTGTCTATGTCTTAGTCTAAACTAGAAAATTAAGCACATATAGATTTTTTGATTAACTTATGGATGGAGAAGTTACTACTTGCAAGCACTTATTTTAAGATTTTAATAATCATAAATTTTATTAAAAAATTATTTATTATGTATCACACATTATTTTTCAAATTATATTTCTTCTAGTATCCCGTTAGTAAAAACAAACTAACACATGCACTAGTTTAATTGTGTTATGCCTATTCAATATGAGGTAATACTATGGGTTTCAATAGGGTTTTATGTTTTTTTGCCCTTTAAGTTTTTTCTATTCCAGTAAGTTTTTCCTTAAACATGCATTAAGTGTTTTTCTTTTTTCAATTACATCCTTCAATATTGTGTTGATTTTAGAATTGAGCTTCATAATTTGTTTTGATTCATTTTCTATAAGATATCATGGTGTCAAAACATTTTTCCATATGGGGTTGATTCTTTATTTTTCAAAAACAAATAAAAAAATATTTCTTGTGAAAAATATAAATACGGTGACAAAATTGATGGTTATGAAAAAATGAAGCCTTATTTTTCAAACAATGTTCTTAGGGCACCATTATAAGAAATTTGGCCAAAAAAACTTTTATATTTTTTGTGTTTGTAGTTTAAGACTAACATTTTGGTTCAAAATTTTATTGAGTTCACATCTTAGTCCTTGAGTTTGAGATAGTAGAGAGAGTCACTGGAAACAAAATAGAGGAGAAAGAAAGAGGTTGTTTGTCCAAATTTGTTGATAAAAAATACTAAATTTGATTTCAATGTGCTCCTTTTGACAACATCTATAAACCCCAAACTTAAAATTATAAAACATTGTTAAATAGAGAAATTCCCAATTGAAAAACAATAAATTAAGATGAATTTTTTTTATTATTACAGGTAAAAATCCCTAGTAAAATTAGTATAAATCCTCGATTAAATGAGAAAAAAAATAGTATATGAATGTTAGTGTTATTGTAAACCCTATGATAAATCGAGTAAATCCTTAAATGGGTAATAATAAAATTTAAACAGAAGAGTTTTGTGACTAGTAGTGAAGACCCTTGCTTTATTAGGTGAATAATGAAATGAGGAATAACTTCTACAAGAAATTATTTATGGTTATTGTGGACCTCGTGCATAACAATGTAATTTTAAACTGAAAAATAATAAAATTTAGAGAGAATTTTATTAATCACCACTAATGACAAAATTCCAAAAGAACTATTAAAAAATGAAATTAAATAATACAAGACTTAGTGCACGAAGAATATTAATAGCTAGATAAATCATAGAAAATTGACACATGGGTAATTACTAATGGCATATTGATAATTAAAGACTTTCTTGGGATTTTAGTGGATATGAATAGGTTTATCAAGATGTTTATGGTGTTTTCTAAGTGTTTTAGGCTAAGAATAATTTTAAATTTAAAAAAAATGTACCCTTTATTTTCTAGCAAATTTAAAATGAAATGCCCATGTGTTTGGGCTGTTTTTTTTATGCCCAAAGACCATGCAATAGGGCCTTTTTTTTTCTATTTTATATTTGGTTTTAAAAAATTGATAAAATAAATTATTAAATTCAATGGAGTCTATTATACGAGTAACAATTTGTCAGGATAATCTATGGCATTAAAGATGTTATTTGTTTTTCTTTTATTTTTTCTTAATGTTTTTTCTATCTCTCATATTTAAAAACAAATTCACTTTTTATTTTTATGATCTATTGTTTTATTTAACTCGGACCTAAAAGGATGCAATTTTACCTTTTTTTTTTAGCAAGTTACTTATGCTATCTCAAGCCCACGTTCCTCTTATGGTTTTTTTACTTAAACAATATGCTTCACACAAGAAAACATATCATGCACTTTATTGTCTTTCAATAAAAAATAAAATTATAGTCTTTCCTTGCATTACTTTGTTATTACTTGAATCATAATTCTCATAAATTAACAAAGATTAATTAACCATTAGCCTTTTCATAGAGGATTGTTCACTAGAAAAATCACTTTTTTTATTCTTCGATAATGATTTCACAAAGGATTGAACTTTATAATTTATTTTGATTTACTTCTATACAATTATTATAGTCTTATAACCTAAGTCGCTAGTTAACTCAAGTTTTTTTTTGTTTTCTTTATTTTATATATATATATATATATATATATATATTATTCTTTTAAGTTTTATAATTTAATATTGGGTTGACTGAAAATTAAGTTTCATTTTTTTTTAATATTTTTATATGAGATTATCTTGGTCTTATGACTTGAGGCATTAGTTTAATAGATCAACTTGTTTTGACTCAGGTTGTATTATTATACTTTTTTAATTATTGTTTTTTCAATTATACCCTTCATCATTTGGGTTGATGGAAGATAGAGCTTCATATTTTATCCTAACTTGATATCTATAAGTTCACCATAGTCTAATAACTAGGGATCATAGATTTGGCAAGTTAACCAAGTTGATCTAATATGTTGTTATCTCAATATTTAAAAAAAAATGTCTTAAATTTTTTAGAGTTGAAATATATATTTTTATTAGTTATTGAGGTTGCCTTTGCATCATACAAATCAACCAAGTCAATCTCCAAATAAGTAAAAAAAAACAATTATACTAGAAACCATGTTAGCAACACCTAAATAGTTTTTCGTTATGTTAAAAAACATTTAGCTTGACCCATAGCATATCGCGAGCCAATAATCTAGTTTTTGCTAACCAACCTTCTCCCCCATTCAAATATAATTTTTTTTGAAGATATTGAAAAAAAAATACTAAAAAAAAAGAGAGAAAAAAGTCAAGTGCATGGTTCTATCTAGCTTAGCATGCCTTTAGCCCAAAGAAAAAAAGTCGTAGCTCATGCATCTATACCTTTTTTTCACAATCTACTCATGTTTTTATTCCGTTGAAAACTAAGTGACACATTGCTTACTACACCAAGTGAAGCGTCATTAGCTCTTTCCAATTTTCTGCCCACTTGTGGTTCCTAAAAACTAAGGTAGCCTACTTCAATCGGTAAAATAAATCCATTTGAACCCATTTTCTTTGTAAAAAATACATGAAAACACTATAAGACCTCAAAATTCCTATTGTGGTATTAAAGTAGCATTTAATCTATTAAAAGTGGTCGTTTGTATGATTCTCTCTCTTTTTTTCACTATAATTGAGTGACTCTCTCTTCTATCAAGCATGTGGGAATAAATATATGAGAAGAAAGTTAAATTTTTTATAACCAAACAAGAAAAGAATTTCAAAAAAAAAAGAGAGAACATTGTGCCAATTCACAAGGCATAATGTTTCTATAGTGAAAAGTGAGCCCTTTTACTCTTTTTTTTTGTGTAATATGTGATGTTTGGATGTTTGAGTTTCGACAAGGAAAAAATGATAAAGGTGATGAAAATGTTTTTTTTTTTTAATTTGATGGAAAATTTATAATATTATAAGAAATTTTGTAGTTATTAATTCAATTTTAATTAAAATTATAGTTTTTTTCAAATAGTTTTATAATTTGTTTTTTTGTATAGAAGGTGTTCAATGTAGGTTCTTTTATATTTGTCTCAATTAATAGGATTTTACAACTTAAGACTATAGCTTTAAGTTGACTAGTTTACTTTGAAAGTCTATGTTAATTGTTTTGAACTCTAGATTTAGTCTTAGATTTACTCATGTAATTTAAAATATGTATTATAGAATTACACGAGTATTAATATGATTAAATCTACTTCACATAAATAAAAGTTTTAAACTAATAAATTAACCAAATAATAAATACAAATTTAATGTAAAGTAAAGTCAATAACTTATAAAAAAATAATTACATTCATAAAATGACTCATACTTTGATTGCATCAACTAATCAGAACTCTTTGTTAATAAAACATCTTTTTTGTATTTTTAGTTCATGAAATTGAAACTGCAAGCATACTGATTATAGAATAAATTACAAACTTAGTTAATTCTTGCATATAAAGTTATCGTCTACTATTCTATCGCTTATACATTATCATTTATTGATTTTAGGTTTGAAAAATCTTGAGAACTTGATAAAATTATAATGCAGTGATTTGAGTTTGAGTTGTTATTGATTGTGTTGTTATTTTTTAATCTTCTTTACAATCCGCCTTATATATTCAATTATATAATTTGTACATTAACTATGTGTCAATTGTTGATAACCCCCCATCTTTCAAGACCCTTCCCACAATCTCACATTCACAAGATTTATCCTTTTAATTAGGTGGCTTGTTACACTTACTTCTAGAGTTAATTTTGTGTGCATGTTTCTTCTTTTATATATGATTGTTTCTTCTTTATATATATCAATAACCTTTATCTTTTATTTATTTTCAATTAATCCTAGTTACCATATAACTATGTTCTGTTCTTTTATTTTTATAGCATAGCATAAGATTTGAGTAGTTTTTTCCAAAATTAAATAACAAATTTGATTTCATATTATAAGGAGAGGCTATGGAAAAAAAAAACTTTCCTACAAATGCATCAATCTAGGTGCGGATGTCATCTAACAATCTACTCAAGAATAATTTAGTGAAAAAAATATGCTCACCCTTAATAGTGAAATAAAAAAAATATTTAACAATACCTTATGATATTAGATAGTGTGTGATATTATGATAGTGATTATTTTTCAAAAATATTTTTATTTGAAAATATAACAAAATTAGATATATATATATATATATATATATATAAATATTTTTATTTGAAAATATAACAAAATTAGATATATATATATATATATATATATATATTAGATTTATTTTTTATATCAAAATATTAAATATCTAAAAACGCACACAAAATAATAATAATAAAATCTTAAAAACAAACAAAAATATCACTACAAAAACAAAGATCCCCTTGTAAGTAAGCATGGGCTGGCTGCCTTCAAAACAAACTACCTTAAAACAGTTAAACCATGTGCAAAGGCCCATGTAATTAGTTGGGAAGGACCAAACACACTTCATCATCTTGTCTTTAAGACAAAAAAAGAAATGCACAAAGCCGGAGTTATTCCCTTCACTTCACTTGAAGCCTTGATAATGTTAGCTAGTAGTGGGTCTCGTATTTCACAGCATTTGAGAGATTGTCACTACAATCAGAGAACCCATTTAGGGTTAGGGTTTTGCAACAAAAACATTCACAAAATTTCCTACCTTTCTTTCTCTCTTTTCATGTTGAAACCTCCCTCTTTTGTAACGATATTTGGTGGTGATAATTATAGGCATAATAATTATAATCATTGTAAGCATGGGTCTGTGTCTTTTTCAAGTCTTCAATCAAAATCATCCTCAGGAGAAACTCCCATTCTTTCTGACTGTGTAAGGTTTGTAATTCTGTTCGTTAAAGTTCTCATTGGTTTCTAGGAAAGAAGGTGAAAATTCTGTAAAGTTTTGTGCTTTTTGTTTATATGGGTTTTGTTTGTGTTTTAGGAATATGCATGAATAAAAGTTCAACGGAAACTTAATTATACAATCCGTTCAATTTCGATCCTTTTGGTTGCTAAAGAGTTTAATGTATGCTGGGAAATTACTTGCTAAGTGATTGGTTTAGGTAAAAATTACAGAGATTACAGGGAAAAGAACATTTTTTTTGTTGTGAATTCTTACGATTGGAATGCTTAATTTAATCAGGTTTAGTTGTTTACTCTCTTATTGGAACCAGATGCTTGATTGATGTAATGTACATATCAATACTGTTTTTTATAATGTTAAAAATTCAGATGAATTAATATTTGTTTTTCATTCAATACATGTGTCTAATACTTCTCATTTTTGTTCAATTAGCTGATGAGTTTTTCTTTGTGCAAAAGCCAGCAAAATGACGATTGTGAGCTTCCCTCTGAAGGATTGGCCAAAATAGCAGGTTTCTTTGCTTGTCCTTTACAAGATTTTCTGTTGGAATTAGATGTTGAATGCATCCAAAAATTTATGTTTAGGGCGCCTTAAGTGCCTGTAGATTATTGATTGCTTCATTATGAATTTTGCAGGAGGAATAGTAGCACTAGGAAAGTTTGACGCTCTTCACATTGGTCATCGAGAACTTGCAATTCGAGCATCAAAGGTTGGAGCTCCAAATCTTCTATCATTTGTGGGAATGGCAGAAGTACTTGGTTGGGAGCCTAGGTAACAGTTTATTCCTTTGTTTGAGTGCACATTTACTTGTGTGTTTGGATATATAGAAACTTTTCCAATCCCTTTCAATTTTGTTTCCATTTACCTGATGAGTTCGAGATGCTTGTGCCTTGTGAATTAAGTCGGTTACTTTTTTACTATAAATTTTATTTTCTTTTTCCAAAGCATTACACTTCCTGACAGTTTGAAAGATAGCAATCTTCATCATGGCCGTCTTGTTTGTACTGTAGAATGACTCATGGAGCCAACAACATGTGCTCTGTCCTTCTTTGTAGTCAGCACTTTCTTAAACTTGTTAGGATATGCTTGGTGTCTTAATTTCACCATCTTTAAATAAGTCTAGGATAATTTGAAGCGAGTTTGAGTAAAACTAAGTCTAAAGCTAAGCTCATAAATAGTTTATGAATTAGTGTCCATTATGCACATGATGTACCATGGTGTTCTGGGGTGATTTTCTTGCCACATGTTGCTCGAAATCAATGTACTAGTGAAGGAGAGAGTGTTGGTAAACTTTACTGACACATGCATAGGGTGCCTTGGTACTGGTGGATTCAAGGGAACTGAGCATATTTGGCAAGCCAGAGGGTTGTTAGGAAAAAAGATGGTTGGTAAATCATTGTGCAGTGGTGACTTGTCTTATTGTGGTTAAGAGAATTATTCTCTTGCAGAATGAAGATCAGCTTTTTACATGTGAAATTGACATATTTGCATAAGTCTGCCAGCTATATACATGTCACAATTCTTTCTCGGATGTGTCAACTTTTTGAGAATAAACCTCACCTCTTCTGTCGCAGAAGAAATTCTCAATGGTGGTCGATCAGTTGAAGACACATTGTTTATTATGTTGATTTAAGTGACAATTTTCATCACTTTCCTGGACAGGGCTCCCATAGTTGCCAAATGTGACCGAAGTAGAGTTCTTTCTTCATGGGCCCCATACTGTGGCAATCTGGTCCCAGAAGAGGTCCAAATTGAGTTTTCATGCGTTCGACATCTCACCCCACGACAATTTGTTGAGAAGTTATCCAAGGAGCTAGGAGTAGTTGGAGTTGTGGCTGGTAAACTAAAATTACTCTGCTGACCATCTTTCTTTTTTTCCTGTCACTATGTAAATTCCAGCATTTGATTTTTGTGTAATTGAAGTCTCAAATCTTAACGGCTGACTCTGTCAGGGGAAAACTACAGATTTGGATACAAAGCAGCTGGTGATGCCTCAGAGCTGGTGAGACTGTGTGAGGAGCATGGTATGGGGGCATACATTATAAGTTCTGTCATGGACAAAAATCAAGTTCACAGAAGCATGAACTCAAGTGATCTAAAAGATAAAGGACAGGTCTCATCTACCCGTGTTCGTCAAGCTTTAGCTATAGGGCGATATGAAATATGTGTCAGAACTTCTAGGTCGTCATCATCGACTCATGTTGATGTTGAAAGAGCAGGGAGAACGCACTAAAACAAGTAGTGGATGGAGGGTTGTCAGCTCCAAAGTCTTATCTATTGAATCTACCCCCAAAGGATGGTTTCTACGAGAACTGTTCTCTCTTGATCGGTAATAAGAATCCAGTAGCATGTAGAGTATTCATGGATACAATGCATATTCATTTAGAAACAGACGAGGCAGACCCTCTTGATTATGAGACTTATCAAGAGTTGCGTCTCTTGGGCATTGAATTTGGTGATTCCAGACCTGTTAGAAATTAAGCATACCAGTCCTCACTTTAGTTTTTATTCATTGAAGTAGTTCGTGGATGAGTAGTTTTCATCCAATCGGGTAGGGCAAAACAGGAGCCCTTTGTAACTATTCATTAGTTCAGTCACTTGTATGCTTCACAATTTACATTTATATACATGATGTTAATTCCATTCTTTAGCTAAAAACTGGAATCCTAATCGCTGATTCTAGTACACGACTAAGGTGTGAACGCTGATGACGTGGGTTGTAGTTGTTTGAAATGTTCCCATTACCTTCTTCCAAGTTGTTCTCAGCTGTGAAAGGCTTTACAAGTAATGGAAGAGCCTCTTAGAACAAAGTGATTTGACCTTTAAAGTTTAAATTACAAGAAAAGAGAAGACTTCCCATGAAGAAGAGAACTAGCTGTGTCACTAAAATTTCAATTCAAGCAGCACAAGTAGAAAGAATAAATTTTGAAAAAAAAGAAAAGAAACTGTGATAGGTAAAGAAGAGTGAATAGAATTTCATGTCATCCGACTCCTAGAAACCCTAGAGAGCAACAGGAAGGAAAAAAGATGCCAAAAAAATAATGGGTATTCGTTAGAAGGCAAAAAGAATAAACCTTGTCCTCGTTTCCATCTTTCCATATTCCAATTCATCTTCCATTCAGAATTTTTGGTTGGAATATCCGACTTGGATATTCTATAAACCATTCCCACTTCAAAGCATCTCTAATTCATTCCCACTTCAATGCATCTCGAATTTTTTTCAACAAACCATTCCCCACTTCAAAGCATCTCCAATTCATTCCCACTCCAAAGCATCTCGAATTCATTCTTGGGACTCAATTACTACCTGCCATATTCTATACCACGTTAATCACAATACTAAAGACAGTAGTTAGGAAGGGTATCCAAGAAAAACATATTTAAAGCCACCCCAACAAAGCCGCCACCACCATCCCCACAAATTATAAATCTCTAGAAAAAAAGAAAAAGAAATCTCTCCCCCTCCTATATTGAAGGGAACTCATTCTCTTCTATCGCTTATAAAGAAAACAAGAAGCAAACTAAATTGTCGTTCATATTGCCTCTCCGAGGTCAGTTTTCTATCTCTATACCATTTCTTTCTTTTATTTTTCTTGTTTTGGTTGATTTTTTTTTTAAAGTTTGGATCTTTATTTAAATTTTAGCAAAACTTAGCAAATCCACCAAAGAAAACTACACGTTTCAGTCATTCTGAGTCTTGACCTGTCATTTTTTGTGGCATCCTCGTGTTCCTTAGTGCCTTTTAGGTCCACCGGTGGTAGTCAATTCATTTTCGAACCCTACCCCTGACACATCACTCTTATTACCCCTCACCCTCCACTTTTCCATTTCTTGTAGGGGTAAAAATGTCTTTTACTCATTCCCACTTTGGTCTCCTAGACCACTGGAAGGCATCCATCACTACTTGTCATTCACCATCGCTGCAAAATGCCACGAAGTAGCACCTCGTGGCAAGCTCTTATTGGTCTGTCCAAATTTGGAAACTTCGTTTGGTCCCATCTGGTCATGCCGTTCTCTTATTAGTGTTTTGCTAATTGGCTTAAGGTGATAATTAACATGTTGAAATTGTGTCTATTTTGTGCTGGCAGGAACGCGTTTTGTATTTGTAAAGAAAACTTCCTGGTTGCTTTCTAACGTTTATCGGGCTGTCAAAAGAGAACAGTTTTTGACAGCCCGGGAACAAAATTCAAAGACCCTTTACAAAGAATAAGGTAAACAACAGCATAGAATATTCCATCTTTGACTGCTTCCATGTTTTTCTCGTGAATTTGATGTGGATATTTATATCTGTGTTTGGTTTGTTGGTTTGGTTTTCATTGAATTGTTCTAAATATCGTGCAGGTGGTTGATTATTTAACATTCAATGTTTGGTTATCTGGGTTGTGACCAAAATTGAAATTCAGTTCCTTGACCGAATTCCTGGCCCTGTTTTGTTTAGATCGTTGTGATATAGGTTTGTTCACGAGAGATTTTCTTCTAGTGTATTCAGTATGGGTTCCTTGTCTGGAATCTTTCAAAGACCTGTGATCGCAGCGGCTGTGGCAGCTTTTGCTTCTGTTTCTGTTGATTTTTCTGATAAACTCCCAATCTGTTAGATCATCTGATACTTGTTCTACCTCCGAACAGTCAAGCACTTTGTTGTCTAATTCAGTCCAGGATTCAAAATTTTCTTGGGTTTCTCACATTTCAGTTTCTAAGCTTGCAAATTTGTCATTCGTAACTAGGATTCGGGTGCCTGTTCCTAATGTTAGCTTCCCAGTTCTGGATGTGAGCCAAAATTTTGTTCCCAGTGCTTTTGGCTCATCTGTTGCTTCCTCTCCCTTTCTTGTTAATTTGTATCGGTCTGCGAAGTTGGCCAAAGAGCCAAAATCGAGTGCTTTTAAAACCACCACTATTACTCCATCCTCTCCTGACTTATTGTATAGATGGCATTTGCCTGAGCCGAGTACTATTGATGTTTCTGGATCTTCTGATTGTTCATCAGAAAAGTCCAGGACAGTGGTAGTTTTGCTAGGGTGGTTAGGATCAAAGCAGAAACATCTAAACAAATATGCTGAGTGGTATACTTCGAGGGGATTCCATGTCATTACATTTACTTTTCCACTGGCCGAGATTCTTAGTTACCAAGTTGGTGGGAAAACAGAACAGGACATTGAATTGCTTGCGACCCACCTGGCTGATTGGTTGGAAGAGGATGGAAAGAACTTGGTTTTCCACACTTTCAGCAATACTGGATGGTTAACGTAAAGCTCTCTCTCTCTCTCTCTGGATTCTGCACTGAACATTTTGTTTTCTTTGTTCTTCGTGAAACCATTTGGCTTGACATGCTTGGTTTGATACATCTTTTTACAGATATGGAGCTATACTTGAGAAGTTTCAGAAGCAGGATCTTTCTTTAATGGGAAGGATTAGGGGCTGCATTGTGGATTCTGCCCCTGTTGCTGCCCCTGACCCTCAGGTAAATGCTGCTTGCAATTGTCTTTGTTGTTTTTGACAGTAACATGAACATATTATTGGTATCACGGAAGGGGATGAAATTCTTATTTTTATCCTCTCTGCATGTCTTGTGTTATTTTAAGCATGTTTAGCTGTGTTTAATGAAACTGTTGGCTGTGATTATGGTTGCTGTAGCTGGCAAACCTTTGAAAACCTTGAATTATTTCATTTTACTCGTTAAGTTGAATTAACTGTCATTTTACACTTTACAGCCATGTTACAGATAATCACACTCTCTGTACCCCCTCCATCTTTGTTTTGTGGGTAGGAGATGGTGTTTTGATTTGCAGCTAATTTATCGGTAGCTTTTTTTATTAGTTATTGAACTATCATTTGGCTGATTGTATATTATCAGCAGGGTCTGTGCTTTCCTTCATGTAAACATGTTGTTGGTGATCAAAATTCAAATATATGATGAAAATGCAATTCATTTTCACTTTAAATCATTATTTGTGATACTCTTTCTCCTTCTGTAGGTCTGGGCATCAGGTTTCTCTGCAGCTTTTCTGAAAAAGCATAGTGTTGCTACGAAAGTGCATGCAACCTCAAAAGAGTCAGATATGGAGGTATTGGTTGGCAGAAAAACATTCATGGAACCCAAGCCCGCCATAGCTGAATCAGCTTTATTAGCTGTTCTGGAAAAGTTCTTTGATATGATTTTGAACCTTCCTGTGGTGAATAGGTTATACTCTCTTACCAACAAAACAAACATCCGAAACCATATGTTGATAAGTGCTTAGGAATGCTATTCTAATCATTATTACCATTGATTGATTCTCCATGACTGGAAGCTTATATAACTTATCATTATTACATTGCAGGAGGCTCTCGGATGTGCTAAACTTATTATCATCAGGACAACCAAGCTGTCCACAGTTGTATATTTATAGCTCTGCAGATAGAGTCATTCCGGCAGGGTCTGTGGAATCATTTATAGAGAAGCAGCGAAGAGCTGGTCACGAGGTTAGGGCCTGCAACTTTGTGTTCACACCTCATGTTGATCATTTCAGAAATGATCCAAAACTGTACACTACTCAGCTCAGCCAGTTTTTAGATGACTATGTGCTTACTCATTGCAAGCGTTCTTAGCCGAAACTAAGGAGGCAATTATTGTAGCCTACTTTTTTTCCATGCATCACATTATACATCTCATAGAATTAATCATTTTCATTCAATAGATGATGTCAAATACAGCAGGAAAAGTAGTTACTTTCATTTTTTAATTTGTACAAGTTCTTTACTAGCATATTGACAACTCAGCATCTTGTTATAGTACATTACTAAGCTCCAACGTTTACAGAGATCAAATTATCTTCTATATGTTGTTTTGGTAGCTAGTCCATCTTCATTTCATTCTGGCAAATAATGTACAAGTCTTAAGAATTTCATTATGCTTTCTTAGGTGTTTGTCAATGCAAGTCTTGTTTGTCTGTCTGGTTTAGGATTTTCAATTAGTTGCTTGTTATTTATGGAAGAGCAAGTTTGTGGAACAAATTGAAGAGAATGGTTCCCTTGTTAAGACATAAAATCAGATAGTTTTCATGCATAGCAGATACAAACTTGCTATTAGCATCGGAGGCTTCTACGAGTTCTTTCTGAGATATGAAATAAGAAAAAGGGGGAGATTACTAGAAGCAAGTGCATGATAGAAATAGCCATCAACAGCAGTAGATTTAGAAGGCCAAGCTCCCGAAATGAAGACCAACGTTCATTCTAAATTTCCTATGCTTTAATATCACCATATATACCTTCGAGCACGGGTTCTTCTAGAACATGCTGTGCTTTCAAATTTGCTTTCAGCTCATTGAAAGCTGCAGTCTTTTTAACACTCTACGTGAGCTTGAATCTTGACCTTAAATCTTTGAAAGTGTTTGAGTGAAGAAAGAAAGTAGAAAGAGAGTTAAACCAACAAATAGATTATTACTGTTTTATTGGAATGAAATGAATAGATCACTTACTGTTCATAGCAATCCTTACAATCATATACAAACAAAAAGAATGATAACATATTAACAAAAAGAATTTTGATTAAAATTTATTAAATCATTAATATCACTTGCATTCTTTTCTATTTTTATTCAATTTATCTTGGAGAACTGGTAAGTTATTTGTGGATTGCATTATGTGGGACTCATAAAATTTTCAGTTTTTTTGCATTAATCAAACACTAAAATACCATTTTTTTTGCAATCGACAACACTATCAAACACCCTTTTCAACACTCCAGTGGTCTCTTGATGATCAACTGGAACCGGATCAGAGGCTGAATTATTATCGTGAAATCAGTCAAACACCATCAGTGTATATATTCCTAGAAATTTGGTACTTTTCCTCTGTTAGTTTGGGAATGGCGGGTTAGAATTTTGGTACTTCAACTTTCATTGTCTCATATTAGGTCTCCAAGCGTGAAACCCTAGTGACTTGTTGGCATGCATGCTTGTCTCGACTTACAAGTACCTTCTCCTTATCCGGAAGAATATCCAGAATATGGGAAATTAACATGCTGTCAAAAGAATCTCGAATTTGCTGGCATAATTGAGATCTTGAGTCATGGGAGTGCTGCTATAATTAACAAAAATTATACAAAAATCATGACTATGTGTATGTTTCAAGTTGAGTTTTTATATATAAAAAACTTGAATCTCAATATCTAAACACATGGACCTTGCCTTTTAAGCCCAAGCATGACAAAATGAATGTTTGAGAGTGTGGTTGAGGTTGTTTTTGAAAGTGTTTTTCATTCAAAAATACATCCAAATGATTTTTTTTTTAAATTATTTTTGACATCAGCACATCAAAATGATATAAAAACACCAATTTTTTTTAAATTTAAAATAAAAAATAAAATAAATTTTTTTTTCAAAAATGATTTCCAAACACATTCTCAAACACCCTCTAAGTCATAGACCTAGACTTCATTCACTTGACCCTTTTTTATTTTTAATAAAATCCTTTTTAAATTAATAAATACAAGAGCTAATCCCATTATATGCTCTTTAAATATGATTAGTATTTATGATAATATCTGGAATAACTTTAAAAATAATTATATAAAGAACCTAATATGCATAATATATATTTTTTTTAAAATCAAATGAATATTTAATGAGAGTAAAAAAAAATTAAATTTTTTTATGTTATTTTCATGAATTAATTATTCTCTTTTTTAGTGCATGAAAAACACCCAAGATATGATTATTTTTTTTGTTTTTTCTTGAAAACTTCTTTTTTTAAATCATAATAAGTTTTTCATTTGAAAATGCATTTTACTAATAAAGAAACATATTTTTTTTATCAAAATCAAAAGAAATGAATGGTAAGGAGAATATTTTTTTCTTTCTCTTGAGTTTAAATACCCGGAACTCTTAATGAATAATTAATTAATATATAATTAAATTTAAATTGGTTTTGAAAATGGATTTAGAGTGGCACGAGCACAATGCTAATTGATTCTAAATTTTCTTTACAAAATATACACCTACCGAAGGCTTTCAACAAGTACTTTCACTGAGAGGTTTAAGGATTTTGACATT
Organism: Salix viminalis; assembly: GCA_029228465.1. Taxonomy (NCBI): domain Eukaryota; kingdom Viridiplantae; phylum Streptophyta; class Magnoliopsida; order Malpighiales; family Salicaceae; genus Salix; species Salix viminalis. The sequence continues at coordinate 5,267,377 of CM055432.1, forward strand.
CTACTCATGTCAGAAATATTCTTATCAGTCTTGTGAATCCTACACTTAAAAAGTAAGGGCAGGTTGGGAGAATTTAACAAGAAACTTGCTAAGATTCCCACCAAGGGAAGGACAAAATTTGTTTAGTGTTTTCTCTATATTTGCTCTTCGTTCCAGGTATGCTCCAGAGAAATGTCAACTCAGGATCAGCTAGCACCAGATATTGTTGGTCTTTATTGGATGTTCAAGGAATGTCAACACTAGATTAGGTGGACCATCGATTACGATTCCCATACAAAGTTCATTTATTATGTGTTGTATGTTCTTGAAAATCAATTGTTTAGTGTTGGACAACTAATTGAAAAAGGTTATAAGGTTTTGTTCGAGGATAAAAGTTGCATGATTAAAGATGCAAATAGCCATGATATTTTCAAAGTAAAAATGAAAGGGAAAAGCTTTGCTCTAAATCCAATGAAAGAGGCGCAAACTATTGTCCCAATCAAAGAAAATACCACAGAAGTATGGCACAAGAGGCTCAGGCACTATCATTATGGGGGGCTGTTGCAGATGAAATCTAAGATGATGGTAAATGATTTTCCAGAACTTGATGATCACATTCCCAACTGCAAAGCATGTCAGTCTGGAAAGCAAAGCAGGAAACCATTCCCCAAAGTAACATAGAGAGAACCAAAGAAGCTGCAATTAATTCATACGGACATTGCAGACCCAAAAAGATTGCCTTCTCTAAAAGGAAGTCTATTATGTTGTATTCATTGATGATTTCACTCTTATATGTTGGATTACTTTTTGAAACACAAGTCAAAGGTGGCTCAAGTCTTCTAGAACTTTAATGCCAAAGTGGTTATAAAATTCAAACTCTTAGATAAGACAGCGACAAGGAGTACACCTTTAACTCATTCAATTGTTTTTGTGAGTAGGCAAGCATTCAACAACAATTAATTGCTTTATACACTATTTTTAAAAGGAAATGAATCTCATTGAGGAGAAAATTGTGGATCGTGATCAATACACCAAATCAGCCTAGCATGATCTTAGGATCATTTTAATGTACAACTGACATTCCTAGAATAGCTCATGTCTGTTTCTATATAATGGCTAGCCATTCTGTACAAAGTAATACATTGCAATATACAATTCTTATTCTCATTACTCTGCCATTTCAATTATCATTTTGCTAGTTTGTTTATGGTATCAGAGCACTGGTTCTGGTGTCTCTAAACCTAACACCTTCCGCTACAACCAAAACACAAACACCATTACATTGACAACATGGCCGACACAGAAATCAACAAGCTGAAATCTCAGACAAATCCACAGATTTCACATCACAGAACAGAGAAGAGAAGGGGATTTCCTTACCTCATCCTTTGGCTCTACATCACTTTCAGATACACCAGGACTCATCCTGGTTAGCACACTTTTGAATGGACGCAACTATGGGGAATGGTATCGCTCAATGCGTCGCAGCCTCAGTGCCAAATACAAATTGGGTCTCATCGATGGATCCATAGAAGACCAACAAATGATGCAAAATTCCCATTGTGGCAATGCTGCAATGATCTGGTGGTGTCATGGATCCTCAATTTTGTCCAACCAGAGATAGCCAGTAGCGTCATCTACTTAGATACAACAGTCGTGATTTGGAATGACCTCAAAGAGAGATTCTCCCAAGGAGATGAATCCAGAAATCTACCAAATACGACAAGAAATTGTTGAATGTCGTCAAGGATCCCTCTCCATCTCTGCCTATTATACGAAGCTCAAGGGGCTTTGGGATGAATTAGGGTCTTACCAGGAACCCATCCCTTGCTCTTGTGATATGTTAAAGAAGATTGCTGAAAGAGAAGAGAAGGAGAAGGTGATGCAATTTTTAATGGGGTTCAACGAACCCTATTCCCAAATTCGTGGGTTGATCTTGATGATGAACCCCATGCCCGATACACGAAAAGCTCATGTCTTCATTCTCCAACAAGATAGGCAAATGGAGGTGGCAGCACGCAATTCCACCATGCCAGCCTCTCATGCGATGCAGGTTGCATGACGGGGAGGATCGCAGATGGTGACTTCGTTTGGTAGCAAGAAGTTCTACATTCACTGTGAACAAGGAGGACATTTGGTGGATCAATGCTATTATCTAATTGGGTTTCCAATTGGCCACAAATGGCATGGAAAAAACGTGAAGCCAAGAAACAAGAAGACAACAATCAATAATATTGAAGTGAAGAGGGAATCGGCTAATGAAAGCCCAACCTTCACAGCTGAAGAATATAAGCAAATCATGGCATTGCTGAAAAACGGTAACAATCAACCATTTGCAAATGCAATAGGTATCGCTACACCCTAATTGTGATAATATTAATACACATTCAACTTTATATTGGATAGTGGACAGTGGAGCAACAGATCATGTATCACACCTACCACCAACGCACAACAAAAAAGGATTGATTAATGACTTTGTTGGTTTACCTAATGGAGAACAGACACGCATTAAGAGTATAGGGTCTATTCAATTGTCATCAGACTTATCTCTTGATGGAGTCCTTCATGTGCCTAATTTTCATGTGAACTTAATATCTGTAAGCAAATTGACATGGGCTTTGAGATGTATAGTGATATTTTACCCAGATTTTTGTGATGTGTCAGGACGTGGATACGAGGAGGACAATTGGCCTGGGCAAGCATTTTAATGGCCTTTACTATCTCACACCAACCCAAAATCCTTGCCTCATCAATCACATCACTCGCACTTCCAACCTTTGGCACCAACGACGCGGACACCCATCTGCTGCTCCCCTCCACCATTTATCCCAATCTTTTCCTGATATTGTTTTCAATAATAAGCATGTTTGCGTGATTTGTCCTCTAGCAAAACAAACTTGCTTATCTTTCCCTTCAAGTTCAATAAACACCGTTGCACCATTTGATTTAGTTCATTGTGACGTTTGGGGACCATACAAGATCCATACACATTCGGGGGCTCGCTATTTTTTAACCATTGTTGATGACTTTACTAAGTCCATTACTGCGTCAAGAATTGGGAAATCTTGATGACGATGGTGATAGTCATAAATCAACAATGAAAAACTAGAAACATTTCAAATTTAACGTGCTCTCGAAAAAAAATAAAGTTTCATTAAGATTTTTCTACTATGTCATGGTATTAGAGCCACACTCTTGAATCTGCAGCACTCTCGGTTTTATGGATTAGCCCTGCATACATAGGGCTCTCGGTTGGGGTGATTTTTTTTTCCATCAGTCCTAGATATATAGGACTCTCGGTTTTCTTGGTTCTCTGTCAGTTTCTGGTTTGTTTTCTTGGCTGTCTTTGGGGCTCATCAACACAATGACATCAAGCAACTCTGATTTGTTTGGTGTTCGGTTCACTGGAAAGAATTATTCCACCTGAGAATTTCAGTTCCAAGTTTTTGTCACGGGAAAAGAATTATGGGGTCATGTGGATGGAAGTGATCCAACTCCCACCGATGCTACAAAGTTGTCTCAATGGAAGGTTAGGGATGCCCGGGTAATGTCTTGGATATTAGGATCGGTTGATTCTCTTATTGTTCTTAATTTGAGGCCATATAAAACTGCAAAAACCATGTGGGAATATCTGAAAAAGGTTTACTATCAAGATAACAATGCTAGATGTTTTCAATTAGAAAACGATATCTCTAATTATACTTAATGCAATCTATCTATTCAGGAGTATTATTCTAGCTTTTATGAACTTGTGGGCAGAATATACTGATATTATTTATGCCCAAATACCAGCCGATTCTCTTTCTGTTGTTCAAAAGGTCATGAGCAAAGTAAGCGAGATCATTTTTTAATGAAATTGAGGCCCGAATTTGAGATTACTCGCTCAAATTTAATGAATCGAGATCCATTGCCTACCTTGGATGTTTGTTTTGGGGATTTATTGGGGAAGAACAATGCCTTCTTACACAAGGCAGTCTCAAGCAAGACAATACAGCTGTTGTTGCCTTTGCAGCCCAAGGAAGGGGAAGAGGTCGAAATATAGGCAGTGTTCAGTGTTGTAGCTGCAAAGAATATGGGCACATTGCTAACAATTGTAGAAAGAAGTTCTGCAATTATTGCAAGCAGCAAGGCCATATCATCAAGGAGTGTTCCACTCATCCCCAAAATCATAATACAAATGCTTTTTCCGCGGTGATGTCCGACAGCTCTTCTACGGCAGCAGCTGCATCAAGTCCTCTTACTCCAAAAATGGTGCAACAGATGATCCTTACTGCCTTCTTGGCCTTGGGGTTGCAAGGTACTCATTCTAATTCTCACTTGTGGCTTGCTGATTCAGCTGCGTCAAACCATATAACCAACTCATCTAGTAGACTTAAGAATGTGCGTAAGTATCATGGCTCATCAAAAATTCTGGTTGCTAATGGTGGTCACATACCCATTACTAAGGTTGGAGATATTGAACTTTCAAGCATATTTTTGTATCACCAGATTTGTCTACTAGCCTTATTTCAGTCGATCAACTAGTGGATGATAACTGTAATGTGCATTTTTCTCGTAATGGTTGTCTTGTGCAGGATCAGGTGTTAGGGAAGATCATCGTGAAGGGGCCTAAAGTTGGACGATTATTTCCACTGCACTTTTCCATTCCTAATTGTTTCTCTTTTGCTTTGTACTACTGTTCAAAATCAAAGTGCCATATGGCATAGACGTTTAGGCCATCCGAACTCTATTGTTTTATCTCAATTATTGAATTCTGGTTTGTTGGGCAATAAATCTAGTTTTTCTTCTCATGATGCTTTGATTGATTGTTCTACATGTAAATTAAGCAAGAGTAAAACTTTTCCTTTCCCTTCTCATGGTAGTCGTGCTACAAAAAGCTTTGATATCATTCATAGTGATGTGTGGGGTCCTGCACCGATTCTTTCTCATGCTCTTTACAAGTACTTCGTCACATTTATTGATGATTATAGTAGGTTTACTTGGGTGTATTTCCTTCATTCCAAATCTGAGGTATTTTCGGTTTTCAAGACATTTTGTGCCTATGTTGAAATTCAATTTTCTACTAGTATTAAGGTATTGAGATCTGATTCGGGTGGGGAATATATGTCACGGGAATTTCATAATTTTTTACAACAAAAAGGCATTGTTTTGCATTGGTCATATCCATATACACCACAACAAAATGGGGTTGTTGAACGTAAGAATCGTCACCTTTTGGATACCACTAGATCCTTATTGCTTGAGTCATCTGTTCCATCTAAATTTTGGGTTGAAGCTTTGTCTACTGCAGTGTATCTAATCAATCGATTACCATCCTAGGTATTAAAATTCGATTCCCCTTTCTATCGTCTTCATCATAAGTCTCCTAGCTATCATGACTTGCATACTTTTGGTTGTGTTTGCTTTGTCCACTTACCTCCTAATGAACGACACAAACTTTCACGCTCGATCTACTAAATGTGCCCTTTTTTAGGTTATAGTATTTCTCACAAAGGATTTGTTTGCTATGATCTCAGCTGTGATAAATTTCGTATCTCTAGAAATGTTGTTTTCTTTGAAAATCAATATTTTTTTCCTACTACTACTGCATCTTCCTCGGTAGCTCCTCTTCTTCCTCATTTTGAGGACGTGTCCTCATTTGAAAGATTCAAACCTGGTATTGTGTATGAAAGACGTCGACCAACTTTGCCTCTTTTGACAACTTCTCCTCCACCTGATACTGCTCATGGAGACACTTCTATGCCACCTCCTCCTCCATCGGCTCTTCGCCGCTCTACGATGGAATCTTATCCTCCTGATCGGTATGGTTTTTCTGCTACTTTATCCAATATTATTGTTCCATCATGTTACTCACAGGCTGTCGAGCATGAGTGTTGGCAAACAACCATGCAGGAGGAACTTAAGGCTCTACAGGAAAATCATACATGGGACCTTATTCCTTGTCCTCCAGCAGTTAAGCCCATTGGATGTAAATGGGTGTACTCGATTAAGCTCGCTCTGACAGCACTCTGGATAGATATAAAGCACGGTTGGTTGCTCTTGGCAACAGACAGGAATATGGGGTGGATTATGAGGAGACTTTTGCTCCGGTCGCCAAAAAGGAAACTCAGAAGATAGCCCATGAAAATCCTGATTTGCTTGGAAGAAATCTGGTGTCTCTTAATGCGTTGGTCCTCAAATTATTGAGATATAGAACTTTCTGTTTCTTGATTTGTGTAAACAAAGAATTTCAAAGAGCAGTATCTTGAAGGAGGGGGGGGAGGAAAAGCAAGAAACTAAAAAAGTTTTTAGTGTTTAGAAAGTTGAAGGTAGCAGTTCTCATGGAAAGCCCTTCGAATTGGTAACAACGACGCGCCTTTGGTCAACAACGGGAAGAAATCTGAGACCATTACTACTCTACTCTTTGAGTTTTTGGGTGCCTATGTTATGCCACTAATCTCACCCCTGATCATAAACTTGATTGTCGTGCTCGCCGTTGCATTTTCATTGGATATCCTCATGGCCAAAAAGGATATCGTGTTGATCTTGAAAGCAAGAAATTTTTTACCTCCCGCGATGTCACTTTCCATGAACATACATTTCCTTTCACTAAGCTACCACCCGAAAATCTAGATGACCACCTCGTCTTACCTAACCCCAGTAGCCTAGCCTCATTAGCCGAGCCCATTACCCATCCTCAGCCCATACTATCTACTCATCCGACCACCCTAACCAAATCTTGACCCACCTTCCCTCTCCGAAAATACATCTTCTCTCCTTGTTTCCTCTCCGCAGGTAACACCTCCTCGCCCAACCCCACTAAAAGTTTACTCTCGCCTCCCTCAACCCACAGATATCATCCCATCGGATCCTCCTATGACAACGCCACACTCACCCGTCCCACCCATGGATCCTTCTGTGACCCCCTTAACCGACGCCACTGAACCCCCCATGGTCGACCCAATACAGTTCCTCCCTGAACCTCGCCATTCCACTCCGCCTTCATCGGCCTCCACCTTACCTCCAAGATTTCCAAACCTACCATGCTACTGTCCTCGGCCCTGATGTCTCCTCTGCATCCATGTTAGGCACACGGTATCCACTCCAACGGTATGTTTCCTACTCTGGCCTCTCTAGTCCATATCGTTCTTTTGTGGGTAACATATCTCGTCTGGTTGAGCCAACAACTTATGAGCAGGCCCGTCATGATTCTCAGTGGGTCGCAGCCATAACTGCTGAGATTACAACTCTTGAAGAAAATCACACTTGGTTCGTTGTTCCTTTACCCCCTGGCCAGCGACCTATCGGTTGCAAGTGGGTTTTTAAGATCAAGTACAATGTTGATGGAAGCATCGAGCGTTACAAAACTAGACTTATTGCAAAGGGGTTTACACAACGCGAAGGTATCGATTACAAGGACACCTTCGCCCCAGTTGTCAAACTAACCACCGTTCGTTGCCTCCTCGTCGTGGCTTTTGTTCAGCACTGGCCGTTACATCAGATGGATGTCCAGAATGCCTTCTTGCATGGAGAGCTCAGTGAAGAAGTATATATGCTCCTACCTCCTGGTTATCATCGACAGGGGGAGAATCCAGTTTGTCGACTCCATAAGTCACTTTATGGCCTTAAGCAAGCATCTCGTAGTTGGTTCCACAAATTCTCATGTGCAATCCAAGAAATTGGATTCCAATAATCTCGTGCTGACTATTCACTTTTTACACAGGTCCGTGGGGATTCAATTACAATCATATTACTTTACGTCGATGATATGGTCATTACCGGGAATGATGAAAAGGCTATTAATGATCTCAAGGTGTTTCTCAATAGTTGTTTCAAAATTAAAGATTTTGGACCATTAAAATACTTTCTTGGGATCAAGGTAGCACGATCCAAGACAGGGATCACGGTATGTCAACGCAAATACACGCTAGACATATTAGAGGAAGCTGGGTTACTTGGAGTAAAGCCAGCTAAGGTACCCATGGAGCCTGACTCAGTGTTAACAGATACAAGGAGTGCAGCACTTAAAGATCCTACTAGATACCGACGTCTAGTTGGAAAATTGATCTACCTCACAATTAGCAGACCAGAAATCACGTACTCCGTGAACACACTCGGTCAATTCATGCAGGAACCAAAACTACATCATCTCAAGAATGCTCATCGACTCCTCCATTACTTGAAGGCAGCCCCGGGACAAGGATTATTATTTCCTTCAGATAACCCGCTTCACTTGATAGGATACTGTGATGCAGACTGGGCAAGGTGTCCAATCACACGACGATTTGTAACTGGATATTGCACTTTCCTTGGAAAATCACTTGTGTCTTGGAAAAGTAGAAAGCAGACAACAGTATCAAGATCATCAGCAGAGGTGGAATACCGCTCCATGGCTACAGCTGCTTGTGAGCTTACCTGGTTGAGATATTTATTGAAAGATTTGGGAGTATTACACCCTGGACCAGCAACACATTGCTGCAAATCCAGTCTATCACGAACGAACAAAGCATATTGAACTAGATTGTCATACAATTCGAGAATGAATTCAAAGAGGAGAAGTCAAGACAACATATGTTCAAACTGGAAAGCAAATTGCAGATATATTCACAAAACCATTGAGATCGCCAGCATTTCATACACATCTCAGCAAGTTGGGTGTCATAGACATTCACACTCCAACTTGAGGGGGAGTGTTAAAAGGAAATGAATTTCATTGAGGAGAAAATTGTGGATCGTGATCAATACACCAAATCATCCTAGCATGATCTTAGGATCATTTTAATGTACAGTTGACATTCCTAGAATAGCTCATGTCTGTTTCTATATAATGGCTAGCCATTCTGTACAAAGTAATACATTGCAATATACAATTCTTATTCTCATTACTCTGCCATTTCAATTATCATTCTGCTAGTTTGTTTAACTATAAAAAAAAATGTAGTGAGAGATGGAACAAATTCATTTTGGAGATGACACAATGTATGCTACATGAGAAGAACCTACCAAAAAAGTTTTGGGCAGAAGTAGCAAACACTACTATTTTTTTTTTTGCAAAACAGACTTCTAACAAGAGTCATGAAGAATCAAACAACCTTTGAGGCATGGTATGGTTATAAACCATCTTTGAATTTCCTTAAAATATTTGGATGTTTGTGCTTCACTCTTGTTCCACAGATCAAGAGAGATAAACTAGATAAAGAGTAATTTCAAGCATTTTCATTGGTTACAACTCGGTTGCAAGAACTTGTAAGGTTTTTCAGCCATAAATTGAAAAAATTGTTATAAGCAGGGGTATGCACTTTATGGAAGATGAAGAATGGAACTAGGATGATGCAAAAAAGATGGATTCAACCTCAAAAGAGCCAAAAATCATGTTTTTTTTTGTTTCGGACATAGAGAAACAAAACATAGGAGACTGGAAGAATGTCATGGTGGATGACACTCTTGTTAAAGGCACACAATTACTTTCTGATGTTTATCAAAGATGTAACATTGTTGTGTGTGAACCTAAATTTTTTGAAGAAACCAAGATGGATAAAAAATGGATTGTTGCAATGAAGGGGAGTTGTTCATGATTGAAAAGAACAAAACATGGGAACTGGTTGATTGACCTAAAAATCTAGTCAAGTGGGTGTATAGAACCAAGTTTAATGTTAATGGCTCAATTAATAAGAATCAGGGTCATACTTGAGATCAAAAGGATATGCTCAAATTACTCAATGTCGATTGCTCAAATACCTTTGCACCAATAGCTAGACTTGATACTATCAGGCTCGCTCTTGTTGTTGCAGCATAAAAGAATTGGAAGGTGCACAAGTTAGAATTAAAACAACTACAGTATACACCAATCTGTTTCTACCCTTTGCAAGATTTCTGATCTGAGAGCAGGATAAGGAACTTGTTCTCTTTACCATCCACTCACAGCACAAGTGATTGAACAATTCATTGTCGGCAAAAAGGGTTTCTAGGCTTATAAAAACAAGCCGTTATTTTCAAATCTCATGCATCAATTGATCAGAAATGCTACTGTGGCAGGAAAATTGAGACATTGCGCACTCACTCTCCTCAAGGGCTTCAACCTATGCTAAATGAGGCATGCCTTGCTCCCAATACAATTTCAAAAACCTCAAGGTATGTTGAAATGATACGGGGAAAAGGGTATTTTTCAATGGAAATTCTGGTTACAAGTGAATGATAGATGATGATCAATATTTTAGAGATACACTCTTTAAGGAGTGTGAGCTAGCTCAAAATATTTATAATTTGTAACAATTCCTCCACGTTAGAAACAAAACTGGAAATTCTATCCCTGGACACCTTTCAGTAAGACAGCCATGACTTATGGTAGGAATCTCCAAATCATACATTGTTTGATTAGTTGGAAACTAGACACAAAACTCTGTGAAGTCACATCGTTTGCCAGATATTTTTCGCTGGATCGATGCAGTTGCAAGTGAGATTTCGGGACTGAAATCTGGACCTGTTGCAGGCATTTTCAGCTTTATTTACTCTTTGAACTGAGTTCAGCAGCTTCTTTTAGAGCAATGCTTTATTTACTCTTTGAACTGAGTTCAGCAGCTTCTTTTAGAGCAATGTAATCCTTAATTCATTAGTGGATTTAGTTATTAGAATTACTAGGAATGTTCCCGCATCAAGAATTACAGTGAAAAAACTTGTTTTATTCGATCATTTTATTCAATCCAAGAACTTAACTTGTTGAAAAACTCGACTGGTATAGATTTTTCCACGCATTTTGTCCATGGTCCACATTTGCAAGCACCATTGCCGCACCTGTTGGGATGGTGACCAGGACAACATTTGTCACAATCCCGAGTCAGTAAAACATTGAGCAGATAGAATTGCTACTGGGGCTAAACGTTTGTAGATCTCTTTACTGCATATCCGTCGGTCCCCACGTTTGTCTCTTTTTATGCTTGGTTGGTTCGGGATTGAACCTTATGGTTTGTTTTCCTTTCTCTTTTTCTCTCTGCTCACATTGATTTCCATGCACATCCACTCTTTAAAAGCATTATATCATGAGGAATGGAGTCGCAAACATGCCATGCGGGAGCGATTATAAAGAATATTTATCTTTGTTTTATAGGTAACATGGAGTCGCAAACACTGACAATTTAAGTACTATTAGCTTGTAAAATAGAAAATCAGATGAGTCTGGCATAAAACGAAGAATACTAATGGGTGGTTATGGCAGCAAGAGCATGCTTAGCACTTTTTGGAATGCTACCATTTTCTTTTTCCTTATCTTCTTCTCTTCCCTTCTATTTCTATTTCTCTTCTTTATTTTTATCTAAAAACATCATTATATATACATATATTTGAAGGGGCTTAACCAATTGACAAGAGAAATGGAGGTAAGCCACCTTCCATCCAAGCAGTTGTCTTTGAAATGGAGGTTCTGCATCTATCTCATTCTCTGGATGATCAATGGCAATTCGACTTGAATTTTGCTCGGTATAGTATATGCGATTTCCCTCTATTCCTGCACCTTCCGAGTCGATACAGTAATTGGCTGAGAATTGCACCCTAGAAATACAGCATATTCTGGACCCAACTCTTTCAATGCACCTCAACAATTTGCTCCATTACTTCTGTCAAGAAGCACTTTCGTTCATCATCATCATCATCATCATCATCACCACCATAATAATAATAATCCCAGCAGGGTGGGTAGATGATTTGAGACATCTTTGGAGGGGGTGGGTAAGAATGTTCAAGTTGAAGTGGAAAGAGACGAAGCCAGCCTTGGTGAGAACCAATACATGAACATTTTTTTCTGAAACAAGGGCAACGGTTCTAGTTTGGATAGATTTGACAGGTAAACAGTATATTTGGGAACCACCATTACAGGAGCTCTAATCAGCAATCACAAAGCCTGGAATAATAGGTGGCCAGGTACTGCAGCATCTTGTAGAGGAACCGACTTCGAAGTTGAAGAATCGATGCTGCAAAGACTGAAATTATCCGGGACTATTTCCAGCATAACCAATGTCACAATGAAAACTTGCAGGTCAAATTACAGTTTGAAGAATACCTGCTCCACTTTACGTAAAAGACGGTGTATCGTGAGGGAGAGATCTAGCTAGGGTTTCAGGAATTTCTTAAAGGAGAGGATACATTTATGAAAGTTTCCTTGTCAACAATATGGGAATAATTGCAATAAAGGGACTGAATTTCCTGATTAATTAAAAAATATTAAATAAGAAACAGACACTGCCAAAGGAAGAAGTATACCTTCTTCAGCTTGTGTAATAATAAAGAATGATGTACATTTTAATTTAGGCTTCAATGAAAACCACCAGGCGCTGCCATCACCATATCGCTTGTATAACAAAACTCATCACACTTTCTCTGCTATATAAATTTAGCCAGGGGCTAACCACCAAACAAAGCAATAACTATACCTCGCTATAGAAAGTAATCTAACTAAACCTCGTGCTGTTCCTCCTGCCCCACCACTTCTTTTTCACCCTATCAAGGGCACCTTCTTCAGTTCCAAGCTTGTTCAAAACCACCTTTGTTTCCCGTAGTCTCGATCCATAATCCTTCTTCCAAGCTTCAAACATCTGCTTTAACCGTCGGAGCTCTCGGTCAGGGTTCAAACTTGCATCAACCTGACCAGATTTTACCTCTACCAAGAACTTGGCATCATCGCCAAATACTTGACTCCTCTGCTCAAATTCTTCAGCTAGCCGGCTTATGACACTCAAGCCTGCACTCGTTGGTCTCACACCGTTATTTTCTTGACCCCTATGGTTACTTCCTGTATCCCAGCTAAAGTCTCTCTCGTCGCTTGCATTGACTGATGCATCAGAATTTCTCCCAGAATCATCCACAGCTAGGCTCTTCTTTGCAATGGAGAGGCTGGATTGTAAGGATCTCATCTGTTTCTGCCACACTTCTTCCATGGACTTCATTTTTAGCTCATATTCAGACCAGCGGCTGTCATATTGTTGGAGCCGTTGGTGAAGGATGTCATTCTCCTCCTCTTTCTCTCTATGAGCAGCCTCAGCTTTGAGAACTCGTCGCTGTAATTCAGCAAGATATGATGCCTTCACGAGCACCTCATCTGACTCATTGCCCTGTTGAGAACTTGTAATTGTTAAATATCTCAGCTGTAAGAATACGAGACTCCAATATGAACATTGTCTTCTTAGGGAAGGAGGGCCAATGAATTACCCTAATGAATAATCACCAAAGATATTTACACTATCAAATACTGTCCCAGTAAACCAATGAAGCTCACAAGTTGGGTTTCATTATGGGGAAGGGCAACACAGTAGTGTCCTTTAAAATTAACCTCGTATGATACTTAAAGTGACAGGCTGCAATGATCCATCCTTGGAACTGGATCCTCACCTTTATTATATACGTGTGGATTTTACCAGGAATTCATAAAATTAAGCTCTTGGTGAGGGATAAAGCAGAGTCCTTAGGACAAGCAACCAGACAGACGGGGATATATATCTACATCACTTTAATATAGTATACTCACAACACATGTATGGATAGATACAATGATAGATGCATATACATGAGACGAGATAATACTACATGGTTAAATGACACCAATCTCATTTGAAACCAGTGTATTCCTCTGTTATAATATTTCTGAAGATTCTTTTTCAAGAGTAAAGGGTTGCAATTGAGATACATACACATAGATATAGCATGTTCAATATAAATAGACAGCAATAAAATACAAAAACAAATCAGGATTCTATCAACTGGGGAACTAATGACAACAAAACTGGAAGCAAGATCAAAATTAGCAAACAGGTGTTACTTATAATGGATGTACAGGATAAAAGAAGATTGAATAGGTAAGGTACCTTAGTTGCCCCAGATTTCAATAATCCTACATCACCTGAAAATCTTCTCACCAACCATCCACGAATAACTGCAGCATAGCACAGACAATTTCATGAATAATGGACAAATCATCTTATTATCTTCTTATTAATAAAAGCAAAGCAGCTAGGTTTAAACATTTTCATACAGAAAATGTAAACAATCTCAAGTATTGACTGAAACCATGTGTAGACCACAAACTCCAGGAACCCAACCCAGAGATTGTTCCTTGTAAACTCTGATCTCAATCATTCAGATGAACAAAGATATATGACTTTACTGCACTAAACTCTCAAGTCCAGGTCAGAACTTATGAATACCTGATTGTATCAAGATTGATGCTTGATGCATGGTTTTGTATTTTTTGCTACAGATTGTGCTTTTGATGTGTCTTTGTATAACAACAGCAGCTCTATGTCTTTGTTGTAAGACCGCATATTCCTTTCTGAATTTCTCTCCACGAACAACTGTACGAAGGAATGAACATAGTCATCGTCACAAGCATTCTTAAACATAATTTATGTTTCCTTTTACAAGCATGACAATGGTTTGAAGTAAACAAAGGTTCAAACTAGAAAAGAGAAGGTAATACATGACTGAAGAGCACAAATTCCTCTTCTGAGCTCCCTGAGGTAACTGCGAGCGTGGTGCCCTCTGAAACAGCTTTGAACACGTAAAATACCATGTAGAGTTCGGTTTCTTGTATCCTCAAGCACACCAATCTGCATAAAATGTACGAGATGAGCATAAAGGTTTATAGATTATGTTTGAAAGTAGGTTGATAATAATCCATGATATTCATCCAAGAAAAAAAAAGGTTCTCAAAACCATCTAAAGAAGTCATTTGTATGTATGTTTGTTCATATGCATGGAGGTTGTCACATGTTTTGTGTGCATATGCAGATTATCCATTTCACCTGTCCTGTTCGAAAAAATAATTTTGTGTAGCCAACTTGATACATCTCTGGCATGATATTGAACTGATGAAGAATTGCAACTGAAACACTGAGTGGATCTTGGGAAGAAACATTTTCCAGCAGAAGAAAACCATATCTGATGCAAAAATCGTGTCAGACAATAAAGATCCCAAAAGCAAATTGAGATACTAAAGCACTATGGAATCATACAATTCTGGAAGCTGTCACATAAGTTGAAAGAGTAATTTTCTTTACCTTCTGGCAAACTTCTGATGTGACATTCTGGTAGGAAATCCAGACCTTGATATACGAACCACTTCTAGAACTCCACAACATTTCAGTTGCTGTAATACAAGTCCTTGCTCATATGTTCCAGGAGAAGGCGAGTTGTTAGGCTTTATACAACGTATGAAATGTGGTGTTGTGTTTTCTAGTCGTTGCAGCAATTGAAACAGTTGGCCCTATACACCAAAATGCTAGGTTAATAGAATTACTGGGACAAGCAGAAGCTAGATTGTTACCTAGCAAGTCACTCATCTGCGCTGAACACAATATAAAAGCCTAACCATTCAGATACAAGGGGAAACATGCAAGAGAACATTGATAATCCATTTTTTTTATAATTAACAGCAACATACATCTGATTTACAGGAAACTTTTCAAAGCACTACCATCAATAATACATGTGTTGATTAAGAACAAACTCTTTATCAACTGATCCAAAATAAAAAGAAACAAGTTCCTAACTATGAGGATTGAACAATTCATATTCTTGATCATCACAAATCAATATCTGATAAATAATGGTTTACAAAACCCTTTTCTTGATACTGGACAGAACCTTGTATCATTAAGCAACGAGAATAAATGAAAAATAATTCATGGCCAATGTAAACCTTAGATCATCCCAGTTTTAGGTTTGTGCATGGATAACAGAGTATAATATACCTTAAATTTTGTTGCAACACTTAGCTTTTGTGAATCTGCTCCACCTGCTTTATACAAGTGACCAACTATAGGTTTCTCAGTTTGTGTAAGCATATTGGAAGCAAATATCTGGGGGAGATGGCATGAACATGAAGAGAGAAGCTGGATAGAGTCCAAGTGTAATAAGTCTCTATTCTTCTCCAGAAATCCAGTTGTATCATAGTTAACCTGAAATTCAACAAAGTGACAGCATTAAATGAGGTAGCCTTTTCATAACCAAAATGTCATGGCACCTACATTGTTAAATCACTTTAATCCTATGGGAAACTAAAAGAATCAGAAGCACAGTCCTCCACAGCTGGTTGGGTCACACTAACAGTAAAAGGGATCTGAACAATAGCATTCTTTCAAACAGTGCCATATCATATTTGTCAGACAATTTTGACCATTATAAGCACTCGAGTCACAACAAAAGGAAAGCATAATGGACTATTTGTTGACTGAAAGGCCAATACCTCGCCTGCATAATGTCTGACACTGAAGGCTTTGCCTCGCTCTCCTCTGAAACAAGAATTAGAGTTCAAATGCTGTTTAAGCTTGTTGGCAAATGTCAAATCTGTGCCATTTGGAAAGGTGGACTCTTCGTCCAGTAACGATAATAACCCCAAAGGTTTCTGCATGAAAGATAAAAGGTTCAAGTTGTATCAATTCAAATTTCAATTACTTCAGAAATTTGAGAGAAGTGAGAATTTCTCCATAAAAAAAAGTCTTTTTTAGACTTGTGAGACTTGATCATTAGAACTAATGCAGAAAACAAATTTAAGAAACCATCTTTTACTGTGCTTGATCTGATCATCCACATTTGTTAATTTTAATTTGTCAAACAAAAAGTAGAATGTCACATTGTATCAGGTTTTCTATACCTCTATTACACAAACTATAAAAATAAAAGGAGTATTACACTCGTGATAAGAAGGGAGTCAGCTTATACAGCTTTTCTTGATAATTTCTTAGAACTCTAAAATATAATATGTTTTGTATTCTTTTGCTAACCACATTAATAAATTATCCCATTTGCACCTCAAGACTCTCAGTTGACTTGTATGAAGACAGGGTATGAAACTTGCATTCAACATTGATGGAGTCCCTATCCTTCTCAAGATATGCAAATATGCATTGGTTAATAATAGAAATAAATATCAGGTTTGAATATAATCCACAAAACATTATGCAGTGAGGAACAGAAACATCAATTCAATTATCATATCAAGGTATATTCAACAGGCTCAAAACAGTAATATTACAATAGAGGTACATGTTTCGATTTCCAACACTACAATTCAAAGAAATAAATAAAAAGCATGAATAAAACATTCTTGCGAGTTACTCTGTACCTTTTCAAAAAGATTGAGACAGTCTTGGTTATCTTCAAACTCAACCTTGGCCCAGTCAATGCCATCTTGTATGTATTCCTGGAAGACAAGAACATCTTGTAAATACATGCAATGCAAATGTTGTAATACATCCTAATTTCTTAGGTTACAGAAGCTCAAAAGCCTAGTACAGTGTTTTTAATATATAGATGTTTAAACCACTACTAATCCATCATAATGATATGCCAGAATTCTTAACCTCTTTTCCCCAAGGAGAGAAGTTCAGTTTTTTTTTAACAAATAGGAGAATGCCAGAATTGACTGTTGGATATTGAGGATCAATGAGTGAAATTTTAAGACATCCATCACCCATTATTGCCTTGAGTTCAACTATTAAACCAGGAGTCTTGTAAGATGTTTTAAGATACTTACCTCCTGCTCCAACTTGAATAAATGACGATTGAAGTGTTGCTGCAATCTCTCATTCGCATAGTTTATGCAGAATTGCTCAAAACTATTTCTCTACAGATACAGTAAATAGCATAGAATGCCATGTATCAGAATTCAACACAAACAGAGAGAATTCACAGCAGGATGATGAATAAACTCACTTCAAATGATTCAAATCCGTAAATGTCAAGAATGCTGATGGATCTGCCGGTTCTCCTTTTACCAACTGCAAGTGATTTGTTGACTTGTTCAACAAGCCAATCAAACAAGCAAGAATATATCGACTTTGCCAGAGCATCTCTTGTATCTATTGCCTGAAATGTACAAGACAAAAAAAATTGTTCATAAATGAATGTCCTTAAGTACTCCATGGAAAATTACTAGTAATAGGAGCTCAATTAAAGCCCATTGCATTCATACTACTCGTAATTAAAATTCCATTAGCTATCAAATAGATACCACATCCAGACAGACCACAGGGTAGTCTAATATTACTGTTTTAATGGTGAAAGTTTGAAAAGGATGTTGGTGCTTGTTTAGATCCATCACTTATGAGAGGCAAGCATATACCTGTTGCCTTGCTATATATGCAAGTGAGTATCCCTTAAATATCTAACTATAGAAAAGGCTAATTTTTTACATTTTCTCACCTGTGATAAGGTTAGCCTTTGGACAATTGTATCATTTCCAACCCTCATCTTGCGAGTAGATAAAGCCAGCTTAAGCTCCCCAAGATTACATCCAATCAATTTTGCAACAGTGGTTAGACCTGAACATGAAAAATAGCAAACCTCAGTGCAACTATTTGATCACATGCTGATGACACCATCTGATGACACCAAAACAAATATTTTCAAGGAAAAAGACAGAGGTTTGATTTGCTTCTAGATACAAGCATAATCACTCTAAGAAGGATCAACAAGATTGAATATAAGATGCTGTTGGAACTAATATATAATAGAACACAGCTGAAGTTGTATTTCATCATCCCAAAATAACTAAAACAGAAAAATGAAACAAGCTGAAATAGCATTATTGCAACAACTATCGCATGTTTCATTATTTGGGAGCTCAGCATTTTAGATAGAATTGCCAGCCTACTTTAACTACTGTGCTGAAATATAATCCTTCATGTCTATATTTGTCAAACTATCTGTGACTAGCAACATAAGTTCAGCTGTCATTCATATTCAATGGTCCATGTTGATGCAGGGTGGACAATCAATCAAAGCAACTCTTCTCTAGATATACTTCTAAACATTATTACTTTTTCCTACAAGGTTTTTTTTTTGACAGTTCCATCTTTCCTAGCATCTTGATCTAGTCAAGAGGTTAATCACAATATCAGTTTTTCCTCTTTCTCCTAAAATCTTATATGAATCTCCCCGCAGATAGTTCAGTAAAGCCAATGACTGGCAATCAGTGAGATTTGGATAATAATATTAAGAAAAACAATGGATATGATGAATTTAAATAAGCTAATCATCCAACTTTTGAAAGCATCTTACCTTCATCTACCACAGGTTCAACATGATTTTCATTATCAACAACAGAAAATGAGACATTTCCAAGCCACAGCACTGCAGCAAGCATTGCAAATACACTCTCTTGGTTTTCCTTGCTGACATGAACAATATCCAAAGCTTCCTGAAAAGTTGTAACAGCTATAAGCAAGTTGGCGTGCAAACCCTCTAGTTTCAACATAAAAGCGAAAAAAAATTGAAAACTAAAAGCAACTATGCAAGAAAATGAGAAGCCAGAAACAAACCGTAACAACATGGAAGCGTCCAGCATCATCAACCCCAGTAATTGTGTAGCAATTGCTCTGCCTCAAATATTTATATTCACTTGCAATCTTCAAGTTTATTTTGTCTGTGCTCATGAAAGAAACAGCAGAAAGGAGGTAGGGTCATTTGTTATTATTACACAGGAATCAGTATATTTGGATTATTTTTTTAAAAAAAAAAGCAACCTAATGCGCTCTAAAAATATGCATCAAAAATTGAACACATTGAGAAAATATATGGCAGTACATACCTCTTAGTTTTGGTGAAGCCCCAGCACAAAGCTGATAAAATATATGATATGACCTCTCACCCTCCATGCATTGGACCACTCTGGACTGTTTATTTAACACATTAAATTGGCAACTCAATAAAAATGATGCAGGAAATATTCAACAGAAGAATAGAAAATTACCTTTTCAAGTAAAACTGTGCACCAAACAAGAACGAACGTGGATTCATAACTCAGTCAGTAACAAAATTTTCGTAAAAGTGAACAGGAAAATATATCCAATGTCATTGAAGTGCATCAGTAATCTGAGCAATCTTACATGTTTGAATTTTGGCACCCGATATTTTTCCTGTTTCACTAAAGTGGATTTCAATCAGCTTTCCCTGCAACATGTTCAGAACAAGTATTGATAATTCAAATTGAATTCTGGATGACAATGATAACTGTCATCCCTCAATACCAGGTAGGTTAACCTAGAGAGTAAAGAACACTGAGATGTTCAAATAAAGAACATGGAGCTTACAAAGCGACTTGAATTGTCATTCCTCAATGTCTTTGCATTACCAAAGGCTTCTAGAATAGGATTGGTTTTCAATATTTCATATTCTATCCCACTACCACCACCAAGAGCAGCCAAATATTGCATTGCTATCTTTGCTGTCTCTGTTTTTCCTGCTCCACTTTCACCACTGAGGCAACAAACAAATGAAATAGAACTCAGAATGTTAATCAAAACGCTAAAAACTTGTGTTTCTCTGGTCTGTCATGTTATGTGCTATTTATTGGATGATATGCATCATGTGTACTGTATCATTTTTGAGAAAATGAAAAACTGGTTAAAGGAACACAAAAGGTAGGCACGTGCTAGTTCATCAGAGACATACAAGAGAAATCCAAAACCACCCAAAATCTTCTAGATCATCAAAATCCAAAAAACACAAGACAAATGAAAGTGAGAAATACATGACCAAGCAGAGTTCAAAGGAAAGAGAGAAATTCTTCCTCGGTTATACTCCATCTAATAGCATGAGTCACTCAAATATAATAATCACAATGACTTTGCATACAGAAAGCAGATGTGAAGCAATAAGTCCATGAGCAGACCATGAGGCTAGGTTAGTAGAATCTATAACCCATTTTTTCAGTGGAAGGGCTATTTCTAACACACTGAGATGCAAGGAAATTGTCATAGTTAAAGTTCATTTTGTTATCCAAGTAGCTTCACCCTCTAATCATGGCCATTATTATACACTGCAAATTATTTAGTCTTGTATGTTAACAGTGAATACTATATTATATAATAACAAAAGCAAAACTCTGGTCACCACAAAGATAATGAGATGGTATCTCTCTAGATGTTATTTCCAGATGAACATCCACAAAAACTTAAACATAAACATTGATATAGGTGTGAAACACACATGGTTTCAACTTATCATATAAACTACCAACAAAATGCCACATTATGAGTTCCAACTGAAACTGCCTAGAAACAAACAGCAATAGGAACAATAAATTGATAGGCTATTATTTGAAGAAGCACCTTCAAAAAAACAAGCTTAATTACTCAAACGTTACTAACCTTATAATGATAGATTGGTTTACTTCATCTGGAGAGAGAGAGGGAAAAAAAAAGAATAAGAATTCTACAAAATATGACAAATTTCAAAAAGTCACAAACCACCAGAAACTCAATCTTTCAGAATATATGAAAAATTAAACCACCTCGTATCATTTCCCGGATGGCCGTGTCTGTAATGGCATACACATGTGGGCTCTCCATAGACTTATTCTTATATGCTTCAATGTAATTATTTCCATATAAAGGAACTTCCTTAAAAGGATTGATGGCTACCAGAACTGGCCCTGCTTTTGTCTAATTGCACTCAAAGAATTAGGGGAAATCAGTATTTCATTAGCTGATTCAGAACCAAATATAATACTAACACAGACACTTACATAAATCATATCACGATTGTATCTATACTGAAGATTGTACAACACTGATGGCTCATTTAAGTAACTAAGTTGCATGAGATCATCTACACCATCAAGGATATCAGGATTTGCTGCCACAAGACTTTCAGTTTTCACCTTTAAAACCTATAATTCGAAACGCGAGTCAAATTAAAACACCCCTAACTATTTATACCACAAAAACATCTTCAAAAAATTTCACTTACTTTTCCATCAGGGAGAGAAATAGTAGACTCAGTCCCTGAAGTTAATAAAATCTTCCCCAGCTCCCAATTCCCATTAGGAAGTTGAAACCAAGATTGAAGTTTCTGAAATGTTAAACTTTAAAATATGTAACAAGATCGATGAATGGAATGCAATCAATCAACTTAAATCCAGGTTGCTTCATCGTAATTTTGTATGAATTTCTACACAAATATGCATCCAAAACTGAAAGAATTTAGCCATAATCAGACCCAAAAACTAATCCCATTCATGCAAGGGTACCTTGTTTGTAGCATAGGAGCTGGTATCAGCCCACCTGCATTCACTGCGAGATGTTGATATCAAAGGGCAAAGGCAAAGGCTTAACAGCAGTGTCCAAACCTTCATCACCCACAGTAGGCCTTTGTTCAATCAAGATGGCAGTTCGACTATAAGGTGAATCCTCACTGACATCATTGCCAACACTATTCTCAGCTCCCTCAACAAGGTTATTCCCTATATATTCTGGAATACTCAAACAGACTGCATTGCTATTTAATGAATTCACATCCACAGATTTTTCCAATCGTTCAGATGTTGGAGAACCCACAAACCTAAAATCAACCGGCAAAGATTTGATCGACTGGAGAGAAGGCAAATTCTGGGATTTCGGTAACATTTTCTCTGATCCTGACGATTGAGTTCCAACAGATGCCATAAGATAAAGGATCAATTAAAAGGCTAACTTTTTTTAGCTTTTTCACCCTCTAAAAAGGTCTTATCACAAGACCACACTTTAAACTTATTTGGATACAGCTTGATGGAGGGGACCGTAGTTATAGAAACCGGCCCTAGTGCTCCTTCGATCCTTCGATACTTAGTCACCACCATTCACAAGCTCAACACCTTAAGAAAATATATTCATCTCCTTCAAGTAACCCAAAAAAGAAAAATCAATACAACCCTTCACTGGCAGATACTTCTCGCAGATCCGAAATTTAAAAAAAAATGGTTCAATTCTTCTAATTCTTTATCTCACACAGATCTTCAAATTCTTGATCTCACACAGATCTTCAAATTCCTCTCCGTTCTTCAAACTTGAATTACTAGATAACCGCTCTAATTGCTGCAAACATTAAGCAAGGTAACAAAAATTATAATTAAAAATAACAAACTTTTATGCCATCCTTGACCACAAGTTTCACAGAAAAGGTTAAAAAAGACAACACTGCTTGTAAGACTTGGCTTGCTTATGCTTTCAAGCAAGGTAACAAAAATTATAATTAAAAAAAAATCAAAACTTGAACATTGAAGTTTGAATTTTTCCCCATTAGAGACCGAAAAAAAAATAATAAGTAAATCAAAGAACCGAACTTTTCTCCAGTTTCTTCCACTTAAAAGCAAATAAAAGGTGTTAAATGAAACCGATCTAATATCCAAACTCACATTTTCAATTCATTAACATTGACAGAGAGAACCAGAAATTTCAACTCCAAGCTTAACAATTTGAAAAATAAAAAAACAGAAAGAAGCATCTCTTCGCATACCTTGAAAAAGTCTAAACTGGGTCTTGTGAGGAAACAAAAACCCTTCTCAGTACAGCAAAGGAAGTCAAATCTGGCAGAATCGATCTCAAGAAGAAAAATAAGTGAATTGAAACAGTTAAGAATCCTTTTTCTGTATAAAAAGAAAACGCCAAGGATATTAACAGCTCAAAAGCAATAACAGAAACTGCAGGTATAGAGAGAGAGAGAGAGAATCGAGTGCAGTTTGGCCTGAGAGAAAGTGAGAGAAATTCAGTATCAAAAATAGAAATTGAAGTGGGAAAAGGAAGCAAGCAGGCTTGTGGAGAAGAAGCAGCTTTTTCTCTGCTTCACAGATAAAATAAAAATAAAGAAAGGAAAGAAAGAAAGCCAAGCAATGCTCCCCTTTTTTAAAAAACAAAAAAAAGAAATGAAGTAATTTATCTGGTTTTCTTAATATTTTTTACGTGCCAAACGAATTTAAGAGGCATATGTTTAACGGCTCAGGTCGGGTTTTTTCAATTACCATTCTACCCTCCGTTTTTCCATTTATTTATTAGATCAGTCAAGCATTTCATAATGTATTTTGTATGTTTTTTTAAGTCTAAGGGTTTTCTTACATTATTGTGTGTATAAGAACTAAATTCTCTTATGACATTTAAAAATAAATTATTTATATTCACATTATAAAAAAAATTAAGAATTTTTAACTCCAAACTCATATTATTATATGATGAAGTCAAGTGTCTCAAGTTTGATTAGTATATCTTTCTGATAGGATAAAAACAAGGCAACCACCGACTGGAAAAGAATATAAATATATATATATATATATATATATATATATATATATATATATATATATATATATATATATCTGGTTCTATGTTTTTAATTTTGTGTGGAGGCAAAGGATTGATGCTGCAACTTTTGGCAGGATATATTTAAATATTTTGGCAATTCTTACAACACCCACGGATATTAATTGGAAAATGAATTCATAAGCATTAAGAAAGTTGGTTGTGAGTGATTATATTCAGTTTGGTTCGACTTATATTAATATAAACAATTAAATTTTAAAAAAAAATAAAAAATTAAAATAAAGCCGAACTCGGTTTAAACCGATCATTTCAATTTGGTTCTATTTTTTAACTAAAAACCTAAAAATAGTTTTGGTTTTTTTAGACTTTTTTTTGCTTTAACCAAGTTTTTACTTGTCCTATTTAACTAAAATGAAAGCAAACTAAAAAAATTGAACTGCACCAGAAAATTAAAAGCAATTATAGTAGATTTTTTTAATTTGAATTGGTTCAATTTGATAAAAAAAAATTGTCTTTAAATTTAGTTTGTGTTTATGATCATTTGAAAATTAATATTTTTTATCATTTATTTTATTTTATTCTCTTTTGTTAAAGTTTTGAGGTTTTTTTTTCTTTGATGTAATTTTTTTCCCATTATTTAGACAATTATAATAATAATTTTAGATTTTTTTCTTGCTTCCTGTTTTGTTAAAGATTTTGGGTTTTTTATTCCTCACGGTAATTTAATATCTTTTATTGTTTTAGTAGTAATAGTAATGATAATTTTAGGTTAATCATGATAATTATAGTGACATTATTTATCATAATAATAATAGCAATTGAAATTTATTTTGATGGTTATAATGCTTATGGTGTTAATAATTATGGTTTTAATTATAATAATAATAACAATAAATCATAAAATAATATAGAAAAAATCAATAATGACAATTAATGATAAGAGGGGGAAAGATTCAGTTTTTGTGGTGGTAGATAGATTTTCCAAGATGACACACTTCATTGCTTGTCATAAAACTAATTATGTATCACATATAGTTAATTTGTTCTTCAAAGAAATTGTTAGGTTACATGGCATGCCTAGGACCATTGTTTCTGATAGGGATGCAAAGTTTTTGAGTTACTTTTGGAAGATTTTATGGGGAAAGTTAGGAACCAAATTATTATTTTCTACTACTTGTCATCCACAAACGAATAGTCAAACTGAAGTAGTAAATAGAACTTTGTCTTCTTTGTTACGTGCTATCATTAAAAAGAACTTAAAAACATGGGAAGATTGTTTGCAACTAAGTTTTCACCATTTGAAATGGTTTATGGCTTTAACCCTTTGTCACCTTTAGATTTAACTTCTTTACCTATGAGTGAACGTGTGAATTTAGATGGCAAAACAAGGGCAGAATTTATAAAGATGATTCATGAAAAGACACGACTGAACATTGAAAGGAGGACTAAACAATATGTCCAACAAGGGACGCAAGAAGATAGTGTTTGCACTAAGCGATTGGGTGTGGTTGCACTTGAGGAAGGAATGTTTTCCGGGAAAAAAAACAACATTAAAAACTCTTACCTCGGGGTGACAGACCATTTCAAGTAGTGGAACTCATCAATGATAATGCCTACAAGCTTGACTTACTAGGTGAGTATAGTGTTAGTGCAAGCTTTAACAGTTCTGATTTTATCGTCATTTGATGTATGTGATGATTTGAGGACAAATCCTTCTTAAGAGGGGGAGAATGATGTAAATCAAAGAGCTGGACATGTTGATCATACACTCGGGGATGCGGCTGAATTTGCACAAGACCCTTTGTCACTTTCAAGTACCCGATTACAAGACTTAGAGCCAAACATTTCAAGGAAGCACTAAATGAGCTAATCCAAGAGATTTGGGTTGATTCTGAAAACATCAAGATGAGCCCAAATAATAATCAAGGTTTAGTCCACATCATCAAAGCAATTGAAGAGACTAATAATTATGCAAAAACGTTTCAGCATGGTCTGACCATCAAAGTGCATGAATTTGATGATTTCCAAGGATATTAAATGGAGGAATGAATTTGATCTTGAATGGTTATGTTAAATACATTGAATTTAATCATTTAGCTATTTATGGTAGCCTCTAGAAGTTCAAGAGACCTAAAACCGTGGAGACTTGTTTATGTTACTGTTTGAGCTCTTTTAAAGCTTTAGTTATGACTTTTCCTATTCTTGGAGAGTTGTTCCAAGTATATAAATGGGTATTTCAAAATGAATAAACAAATTATATTTTCAAAAAATTATCATATTTGTAAGGTCTTGTGTTCCTCTTCATTCTTAAAAGAACTTCTAGAACTTATCAAGTTAATCTTGTGGCATTCAAACAACCAAACTTATCGCTTTGATTTTTGAGAGACTCTCAGGTTTTCTAGGTGTGACGTTTCAATCTTTCGTAGTCTTGGTTTTCATCTTGTTAGGTATCGGGTCAAGGCTCAACCAATCTTGTCTACACGATCTTGGGGCTCTAAACCATCATTCTTATTGGGTTTCATCACAATTGTTGATGAAGTTCATATCAATAATAATTATAATTTAAATTATATTAATAAAAATAACGGTGTTGATTATCATAATGATTATTATTGTAATAATGACAACGATTATAACAATAATGGTGGTGACAACGATAACACTACCAATAATCAATCAGAAATATTGATTATTTACAATAATGGTTATAATGACAACTATACTAATTGTGATAATTTAACAATCATGATAATAACAATAAGATAATAATCAAAATAATTCATTAGTCGATGTTTTTTTGTTAAAAATTGATTTTTGCGACCTTTTTATATATGATATTTCATATTAATATCACGTTATAAAAAAATACGAAGCCACACGTAGACAAAATAGGTGGAAAAATTGGGCCAGATTGTTTATAATGAAAAAATATATGGGTCACTTACCTTACGTTTCGACGCAGTCAAAACCAAATTTGTTAACATGTGAAAAAAGATTAATGGTCCTAGACTTTTTATACGATGCTATATATGTGAGTGAAATAACCAACCTACAAAATTTTTGATTAAATAAAAACTAAAATAAAAAATAAAAAATAAAATAAGTTGAAACGAGGAAAAAAAATTGCGAAGAAATATTTAGCTGTCCTAAAAGGGTAAATATATGAGTTCATAAATGTCATAACCCCATCCTATGATAATTTAAGTATTGACTAGATTTAAATTCACATAAAATAGAAGCATCTTCCGTAATGTCACATCGCTATGGTAAAAAAAAAAGAATAAAAGAGCACAGTAGATGGCCCTATACAAATAAAATTAAATAGGATGACGACACGGAAGAGGACATAAGGGGTGATTATGTCAATTGGCATGGTGTCCAGAAGTCAGCAAATATTGGAGGGAGTCAAGAACTAATGTGCTGTTTTGAACACGGCCGTTGGATTGAAATCGAACGGTTCAAGGCGGCAGAAAGTGATACTGAGAGAAGAACCACGTGGAATCCTTTTTTAAAAAAGCCGGCAAATGTTGACTTCGTAAGGTGTAAAGCACTGATACTGAATTCCTTAGATTGTCTTTTTAATCCGATCAAATATTGGGCCTCAGCCTGGGCAGGCCCCTTTCTTTTTTCTCTTACATTGTTTTTAAAAAATAAAAGTAAATGCTTATCGTTGGTTTCAGTATTATTTTATTATGCCTTTTAAAAGAAATAAAAAAATATATTCTCATTGACTATTCATGATCAAACATGACAATCAACCCTTTGATTATTGATTATTGATTATATAGATAGATAAATAGATAAATATTTAAAATATAAGGCGGTGCGAGGAGTTTGCTAACAGACAAAGGAAGAAGACAGTTCTCACAGGAAGGAACAGCAGCATGCAGACATGAAAGTGGCCAATAGCAACTTAGAATATATATAGAGGAACCCTCTCTTGTTCCAATCCAACAGCAAACTCCCAGCTTCGATCGGACCCTCCATAAATAATTGCTAGCTTCGGAAAACACAAATCTAACCACATGGTAGATGCCATGATCGATTTGCATGGAATATTGTTCTGCAGTGCTTCTCAGCAACATTCTCTCGGCCTCGAACTCGAACTCTCCTCGTCCAAAGTAACATTATCTACATTGTTTTGTTCATCTTGACTTGAGATCTTAAAGACCATATGTGGGGTTCTACATGTTTGTATATATATATATATATATCAGAAATTCAATACTCTTTTGTGCAGTTCATGATTATCCTGATAACAATATTCATAGCCTAAAAACTGGACCTACTTTTTATGTATACGGATAACAAGCTGGGAAAATCCAACAGGATCGGATGCATAGAATAGTTTATCGCACTTGGAATGATTGGATAGGGTTTTTTTTTATATTGATGTGAGTTTTCAGGTCAGTTTGCACTTATCTCGACTAATCTTATGAGTCTTGATATTAATAACTGTATAAATTTCTAATGATCATCATATTAATAACTGTAAAACTCGAACATGAAAATACAGAAAAAAACAAACTCTTTAATCTCAAACTCATTCACTAGGTTTTATTTGTATAGGTGGGCATGGGCGTGGGAGCGATACGAAAAGGTGAGATAGGCCACCAACTTAAGAGGAACCTTGTACTTGTCGACAAAACAGTCCTCCTCAAATTGTAGTTTTTTAATCTTGCAAATCCAGAAGAGGTAATCTTTACTTTAGCATTGAAATCTGAAAGCAATGAGACAAATCATTCACAGCATGAGGATGAACAGTGGGGACAATCAAAATCATTGAGCCCTTTTTTTTCTTTTCAATACAAATTTATATAAACATAATCTTAAGAGAGAATATTCCCAAGTTCAAATTGTTTGCTTAACCTTATTCTGATTAATCAATCATTAATTATATACAACTAATAATTTAATGAATATGTTAAACCTTTTAACTTTCTCAGAGAAATGATGCTATGCCATATAATTAAAACATTAGTGGTGTCTAGATCTAGATAATTAACATAAAAAGATGGGATTTTTGTTTTTTTCCACACATATATAACAAATCTAAGAGATTGTTTCACATAAATATATATGATGACAAAAAGGATCGAGTGTGATTGCTACTATCTGGATCGTAATTGAGGCATCATAACTCCATGTCAACAATTTCCGAAGACGAACCGGGCCAGTGCAAGAACCAGGAAGAGTGATATCAAGAATCGAAAAGGGAGGTGCAGCCATGATCCCCCATGTGTTTGCAGCTCCCATGGCAGTAAAGTGGATATTAAAAAAGAAGATGAGTGTGGTAGACCAAACCAGCTTCAATTATTAAAAAGTTCTTTACTCAATAAAGACCTGTCAGCAAATTAATTTCTTAAAAAATAAAAAAAAAGTCTGAAAGCTTTCCGACATGGGAGCGAAAGCTAGATCGCAGTTCCAATGTCTCTGACATTAAAACGCTACGTTCTGATTAAAGGTTTCTTGTGATGGATTGCTCCAGATGGCCCACTTGCGCATTGCTATCACATTCCTGATTAAAGGCTTCCACCTGATGTTATCACTGTATTTTTTTTATGCTAGAAACCTTATCTTTTATAAAATGTATTTTATAGGTCTATATAAACATGTTTAATTTTGATTGTTTCAGGTTTTTATAAAAAATATTTATATTTCTGACTCGAGCTTGAAATCTGTGTATTTTATGAGTACAAATGAGTAAGCAAAATAACGGTTGTATCAACTTCTTATAAAATGTGTATGTCCTGACATGAACTTAAAACTTGTCGTGCAAATCATAATTTTTTTATCATCACACAACGTTTATCACTATAGATGTACGCACATATAAAGATTATCACTACACCTTTATCTATATTTGATGTTGAGATTCAATGTATCATTGCAAATGAGATTTGATCGAATTTAGTATACTATTTTTCTGAAAAAAGTTGATATTAAAACTCATATTTCAAAATCTTTTTCTTATCTTGTAGATAAACTTGAAGGAGAAAAACACTTCATTTCTCCAAGATTTTCTGATTGGAACGATATTAGAAAGACAAGACAGCTAACAGTGATATATAAAATAGATAGTTATATCCACACGACTTACGCCCTGAAGGATCAATAGTATGATTTAAAGGGAGCTTAAGAATGCATGATATGAAACTGGACAGACAAAAAATCTATTGCTCTTATTCATGTAGGCTTCGATGGTTAGATCTAATTAAGATAGAGAAAACCCGCAGGCAGGGACTTGGTCTGGTAGTCTAGCCGGTAAGGTTCTTTTCCTCTCATCCTGTCAATGCATGTCTGTTATCCCCGCGGTACTTTACCTGATCATTGAGCTTGCAGGATGTTCAATGGGCTCAAAGATTAGTTAAGGTATGCGCAAGCTGCCTGAATACCCCGGTTATTAAAAAAAAAGGCGAAAACACTCATATACATTATAAAAATGTTGACTAGTATGATTTTTCAATGTATCTTAGTTATTGTTCATTCTCAATTACAATAGTGAGATTTTAAAAAAAATCAATTTAATCCTTAAACTTTATTTTTTTTCTGGCCTATTTTAGGGTTTTTTAGCCCAAATTAGAGCTCAATTGCATGTTTAAGAGGTGAGCATTAAATCAAAGACGAGGGAATGGAATGACAAAAGCGGGTAAGATTGGTGCCTAGTATGCAGTTTATTTGAAAACTTTATTTTCATCCCCTATTTTTTAAAAAAAAATAATAATTAGGTATCTAGTCCCTATAATTTTCAAAAAAAAATATTTTGATACCAAACTTCATTTTTTCTTTTTTTCTTTTTTTTTAGTGGAGAAGAGAGAGAGACATCAAATTCCAGATTAGAGAAAGAAAGTTGTTGTTAGGGAAGAATAAAAAGCTTTGATTTCAGGTTTTGGGATGATTCTTTTGTGTGTGTTATCTGTATGTTTTGGGTTTAAAACAGGTTGAAAATAAGTTTTTTGGTTGAAATAAACCTTAAACTATGTTTTTCAGGCCATCATAGTGGTTGGATTGTGAAATTTCAAACAACACATTGTCTTTGTTTTCAAAACAAAAACAAAAAACATTGGGTCAGTCCCTTTAACTTAAAAAAAAATACAAGCTTGTGTGCGTATACTTTTTTTATGTGGACTAGGCACTTGACTTGACTTGATTTGTTTTTTTTTCCTTTTTTTTTAAATTTGATGTATATTTTTATATGTATTTTTTTAATTAAAAATTATTTTTTTAATTATATCAAGTGTGTTTAAGTTGTTAAGAAGTTAGTATGACTCATATGTGTTTTTTTAAAATATATTTTGTTTATGTTAAGTATTTGTTTTCATAATTGTTTGATTTTAATTTTATTAAATATATTTTATATGTGTGTCGATATTTATTCTATATTGATTTTAATTTAAAAAAAAATCTATTAAACACAATAAAATAAATAACCCGTGTTGCGATATTAAATATCTAATTTGTCTCTCAATTTTTTCACCTATGTTTTTATTTTTTTAATGACTTTATTTTTCATTTATTTACATAATAGGATGCTAACATAAGTTTTTTTTTATTAACATTTATGGTTTTTATTATGTAAAAAAATATGTTGAAAAACTCTACATGAGCAATTTTGTTTTTATCATGTATTGGCGTTTCAATGTAGTCCTTATTCTTATGATTTGTTTTTATTTTTTTTCTTAACCATTTTATGAAATCTTAATTGTTTTGAATTTTATCTTTCAATTCAAGTTGGTATTGTTTTTTTTTTTTTTTTTCATTTTAATCTTTACTCTTTTGGTTTTTGCTCTCCTTTTGATTTATTTTTTTTTAATTTCAATTTAATCTTCATTCTTTTAATTTTTATTTTTAATTATGTATTTTTTTTGTAATTTTTCTTTGATTTTATACTTTAACATTTCATTTTCTAGGAATTGAGTTACGCCATGTATGGTAGTTCCAATATGATGACCTAGCTTTGGTGTCTGTTTGAGAATGTGATTGAAGTTGATTTTGAAAAGTACTTTTATATTTAAAAATGCATCAAAATAATATTTTTTTATTTTTTAAAAATTTATTTTTGACATCAGCATATAAAAATATCAATATAATAATAGTAATAATTTAAAATTAGGGACAAGATGGGAAGTGAGAAAAGGGAGAGAGATGGGCTAAGGCCTGAAGGGTGGAAAGCAACCAACCAATCCTCCACTAACATCTCACCTTTCCATCCCATTTATTTTCGACCATGCTTATCACCATAACCTTAAAAAAGGTCTTCTAGGGTTGCTAGCAAATGTTGGTTTTGGACCCATTAACTCGAGGTTCTGGGGGTAGGATGGCTGTTCATCAACATGTTTACTTTGTTGCGTCCATGATGAAGTTAGTTTAGGCCAAGATGGAGTCATGGTGACTGTTTAAGAGTGTATTTGAAGTTGTTTTTGAAAGTATTTTTTATTCAGAAATATATTAAAATAATTTTTTTTATTTTTTTAAAAATTATTATTGATATCGGCACATCAAAATGATATAAAAATAACGAAAAAATTATATATATTTTTTAAAATAAAATATTTTTGAAATACAGTTATAAATAAAATTAATGATAGGGAGTGATGGTGAGGTTATAAGACATTGTGACCCTTCAATAATTACTTGAAAGACGCACTTTTGTTCTTTATTTCGTGATATCTTCTTTGAACGGTGCAAACTCCATTCTAATTGATTGGACAAAATTTATTTGAATGCTTTAACTATCCATTCTTTACAAGAAAAATGTGTTTTTCTAGCTGGTTAGGCCAGTCTCCATCTTATTCGTTGGACAGGTGCCCCAATAGGCTTTTAGCTGGTTTGGGTGTTACAATTAATATTTTATTAAATAACCGGAAAGGTAACAACAAGCCCGTCTAGCTCAGTTGGTAGAGCGCAAGGCTCTTAACCTTGTGGTCGTGGGTTCGAGCCCCACGGTGGGCGCTTGTTTATTATTTTTATTTTTTTATTCCAACGCAGCATTTCTCTTTTAAACAAATTATTCACTTATCGAAGAAACTCCCTGTTTTTCAATTTAGTTCATGGTCTAAGATATTGCTTTTACACTGAAAATTGCCCGAATGTTGAACAGATAATCTTTCATGCTGTTGCTGCTGGCGCTCCAGGAATCTCCTCCCATGACTGCTTTGTTGAGGTTAGACCCCTTTAATTTCCTGCTCTTATATTCATGTTAGGACTGTTGGGGCAGGGATCGAGGGAGAGATACCGAAAGATTGTGGATCATTTAATTAATAAGATTAACTATTCCATTTCCAACTAGCATACCATGTATAGGATTGTTCTTTAGCATTGTAATCGAATCCTATAACATGAAATTCAGTAGATGGATTTTTTCAAATGTGCACATGAATAAAACTACATCATTAAATAAGGCATATGCAAAATTACAGGCTTGCAGTCTTGGTGAGGATCACAAAGAAAAATAAACATTCCAAATGAGTTCACTACAAGAAATCACCGTCATCTTTACTACCAGATGTAGTATCGGCAAATGTAAGCTCAGTGGGGGTTGATCAGTTTCAGCTTCTAATAAGTTCCAAATCTCTTCCACAAAGGATCACTGGAACTTTTCTGAATCTTTCTCCATGAAACAAGATGAGAGTAGCAAATGAGTTCAACTCTGTGTGCAGACTCCATAAGAGCTTCACTTCACAAATGGAATTCCAGAAGGAGTTTTCGAAGCATATTCCTCGTACTCCGACCCAAAAAACTGCCTCAAGAAAAATTCTTCATATGGTATCCGTTGAGCAAAGAAGCGCCAGACAACAATAGCAAATCCGATTGTCGAGATAGGATTACATAGCATTATCTGAGTTCCAACTGACCAGATTAAGAAACCAGTGTATGATGGATGACGAACAAACCTATAAACTCCATGAGTTATCAAATTATGTTGCTCCTCATGATTGACCTTAATAAGATGTGTGAACGCCTGTCCAGCTGTTACAATCGCTAGCTTCCGAGTAATCTCCCCAATTATAACCATCACAAGACCTAAATTGCTTATCCACCAATATTCCTTCAACCCAGGAAATAAGGCAATCTCAACAACATACTCAAGCAACGCAAACATCATTGCAAACACGTAAGCTTTGCTGATCAAGAGTGAACTAAGATTAACACTTGATCTCCCATGAATAGCAGCAACTAAAACATATTCAGAACTATGAAAAAAGAGCACAGCCAAAAACATCTGGGATAACTGTCTGCAAGCCGTATATCCAAAAATTTCTGTCATTTTTGTCAAATCAAATTGAGCCAATTTCAGTCCCTTGTTGCATTCAAACTTGTCTTCACCCTAATGTGCTAAACCCAATGACTTTAAATATAACTTCAAACCTGAAAAAGGAGGACAGCAGCTATACATCATTAATCCTGAAACTTCATTCTTCATATCACCCAAAATTTGCTCCAAAAATGACATCATTCTCTGAAAAACAATAAAGGGTTTCTGAATTTGTGTCCAAACGATCAAGATTTCACGGTCATTACCAACATACTACAATCAAAGTCTCAGAAACACGACATATTACACATTAGGGTGTGTATTAAATAACAATATTTAGAATTCAATGATGAAAAAAGTTGATTCCTTTTACTATATCCACAACATAATTGATAAAAAAAAAACCCTTCATTAAAAACAGCTTGAAATCACAGTTGCTAAAAGGGTTATCAAGAAAAAACACTTCAATCTTAGTTAGAATCTTAAATAAGCAAAAAGTAACATCAAAGCTAGAATCTTTAAGGGGCCAGGAAGAAATATTTTACCTCTCGAAATTGATATTGAGTTCTGTTGATCGGATCTGGAGGGAGAGATGGGAGATATGGGTGAGAGATATTGATGTTTGAAAGAACTGTGGAAATTGTTATTCGACACTTTGGAAAAAAAGCAAAACCAGTTTTATGAGTTTTACGGAAAAGTGAGCAAAGTTTTGCGGGAAGAAAGCGATCCTCTAAGGCTGAAAAGTGAGTAATTACAATTACAATTACAATTACTCTGAAATTTAACACAGGCGCGGCGTGGAAAGCATGTATACGGTATACCCCCACAAATTATGAATAATAAAAGTGATTTTCTGTGTAAAGTGATTTTAATTAAAAATATATATAAAAATAATTTTTATTTTTATTTTTAGCATAATTATATTAAAATCATTTGGAAAATACACATAAAAGCATCAATTTAATATTGTTTCGGTATGAAAGTTTATTTAAGAAGCATGTTATAATACAAAAACAAGTATGTTATAATACAAAAACAAACACCTGTTTAAGAGAAACACTCGTATTATTATCCATAATAATTTGGAATACAATTTTGTATGCATCTTTTTAAATTTTTTTGTGTAATTATAATTACTGAATTTAAAATAAAAATACATACTTAATCACTTTCTAGTGACCTTAATAATAAGTGACGACTCCTAAAAAATATAATAATAATTTTATAGTTATAAAAAATTATATTTTCATGCACCTCCTCTTTTTGGGAAATAAAAACGCGTGAAGTGAAGAAAAAATCATCGTAGTGACACATATGACCACCAAAATGGAGAAACAATTGAAGAGAAAAGACAACACACACCAAAGAGGTAATTTGAGTTTTTTTTTCAATTTGAAGGCTAAATTATAGGAGAAAAGGGGTTGCTACATCAAAGCTGAATACTGTAGGTAACAAAATCAAGTCATCTAAGACTTGGAGAAAAGATCAAGCTAATAAAATAAATGGTAAATATAAGATCGCATTTAACCATAACTAGGATATTAAGTGTTTTAGGTGTTTAGAGAGTGGACACATAACTTCACAATGTCCAAATAAAAAAAAACTATGGTTATAAGAGAGCATAATGATATTCAATATAAAAGTGGAAAATCCAAGAAAGATGATATGCTGACACTTGAGAAATATAATGATGTTGAATATCTAGTTGATTAAGAGGCTTTAGTGATCACACTAACACTTAATGTTCAAATTAAAAAGGATAATATAGAGCAATGAATAGAAAATATATTCTACACTAGATGCCATGTAAATAACAAGGTATGTAGTATGTTTATTAAATGTAGTAGCTGTGTTAGCATTTTAGAAAATTGAATCTGAATATTATTAATCATGAAAGGCCTTATAAATTTTAATTGTTGAATGGTTGTAGAGAAGTAAGAGTTATAGTCCCCGAGGTGGTGGCCTAGCGGCTGGCGCTTGGGTTCTGCTTCGGCAGACCTGGGTTCGAGCCCGGGAAACAACCCCTCCTCGTAAGAGTCTGGGACAACCGGAGGTTTACGCATGCCCTAGGCCCACAAAGTGCGCTTTCCGGGTCATGTGGTTCCCCCGTTCCTATATGGATATCCAAAAAAAAAAATGTAAGAGTTATAAAAAAGGTTCTAGTTTCTTTTTGAGTAGGAAAATATAAGGATGAAGTTTTATGTGATGTTGTGCTTATGCATAGTACTCATTTATTATGTGGGAGACCTTGGAATATAATAGAAATGCCAAGTATTATAAGTTTAAGAACAAATATTCTCTTAAAAAACATGGAAAGACATTCATACTTGCATTATTGTCCTCTAAACAAGTTTATGAAGACCAATTAAAATTAAAAAAAAGAAAAAAAACTCGAAGAAAAAGATAAACCATGTGAGGAATAAAAAAATATTGAAAATAAAATGTGAGCATATAAAAAATGATTAGATTATGATAAAATAAAAAATAGTGGGGATTTGAATAAGAGAGGAGATAATAAAGAAAGGATGAGAAAAAAAAACAATATGAAAAAAAAACAAGCATGTTGATTTTTTATTGAACTAGGATCTCTAAACCAATGTTCCATATATTTAAATCAATGTTTTTTGCCTTTGTATTCAACAATTTAACTAGTTAAATGGATGATTTTTTGTTGAATCGGCAGAAACTAGGATCTCTAGATTGAAGCTTGTACTAGTAATTATGTTATCATTTCAAGGTCTTAACCCTTACATACACCATACTATTATTTGTTTTTTTAAAAAGATATGACTCACAACAGAGTAACATGAGAAATTCTTTCATTAACAAATAAAAAATATGTCAATATTGGATTTACATACACAATACTATTCACTATAATAATGGATGATGAATTTGCTCTTTAATTATAAAATCTTTGAATTAGGTATTGAAGACAATGCTGTATTTTCACATGATTTGATTGTTATTTTCAAATTTTATATGGCACAAGTCTTTTAGCTTTTTTTTCAAAGTAAAATTACTTAGATATAGCTAAAATAAAATTCTCATGCAAGGGTTTTCTAGTCTTTGAAATTTTTCATCACAATAAAATTACTTAATTACCTTAAAAGGATAAGAACTACTAAACTATCTTTCATGGACTTTCTTATCTTCATCATGGTTTTTTTGGTTAAAATTTAATTGATTAATTGGTATTTTTGAAATATTAAATATTATTAAAAAAAATTGTGGACTAATGTAGCACACACACCAACAAATGAGTGGCATGTGCGGGGCCTTCTGATTACTGAACTCCACATTTCGTGCGCGATGTTTGTCTTCTCCATGATAGGATGATGTGTGTTGCCAACGTCCTTTTAGCTTGACATTGATGAACATTTTTCTTCTTCTTTTCTTTGTCCTTGATTTCCATGCATAGCCCTTCAAAAACTCAAAATAACCCTTTAATTTGTTATTTCTTTAGATTTGCTCATAATGTTTTTAATATTTATCTTATTTGAAATAATTTATAAAATTAGAAATCTTTTTCAATTTTCAATTTTAAATTTGATCCTCATTATTGTGATTGCTATTTATTTTATTTGATATAGTTTTTTAAATTGATTTCTTTTACAATTTTATCCTCCCTAATTTTTTATTTCCTATAAAATATGATCCTCCCTAAGTTTTTATTCTTCAATGAAAGTGTTTAGTTAAAATTTAAGATTTGAAAACGATTGAATTAAGTTTGAACTTTAAGATTTGAAAATGAATGAATTGGAAATAGGCTTCTGCATAGGAGATGTGAGTTAGGATGTTGTGTTTCACATAGGACTAGAATCACTCAGTTTGCAGTTCTAGAACTCCATATATAATGTAAGAACCGAGAGGGGTGCGGAGTACTCTATTGGACATATTTTGTAAATTTCAAAATATGAGGTTTAGGGAACCTGAAGGTTGAAATCGAGTTTTCTTACCTCTAAAAAACTCATAAACAATGCTTATGGAAGGAATAATTAAATCTATTAGGGTGGCTAACTTTCATATTAGTTAAAGAGCATGAAAAATGTAAGTTTTTAAATGATAAAGAATTTTAAGGATAGACTTAAATGTATGAATCATAAAGAAATAATGATTTGTAAGAACTTGAAATGAAATGAATGTTTTGAGTTGAATCTAGATTATTAGAAAATTAACTTTTATTTGATATAGGGGATATTTTGGAAGGAAGATCTTGGTAGAGGGTTATTTCATATGTATAATTTTTAGGTAGATACTCAGTACCCTATAGAAAATTTCTACTAAATATTATTTATGTATCTTTAACTATGAATGTATTGATTGTAAATGTAAATTTGATATTTGATAATGTAATTGAAAAAAAAGATAAACGAATTATTGATTTTTGTAAGTATTTGAGTATAAATTTGATTTTCAGGTGGAGGATTGAGTTTATATTAATTGAAGAATAACAAATTATCTGCAAACTCTAGGTGATGGTGGTGATGATGTTTGTGGGATTGAGAACCCAGGATGATTGGGTCATGTTATAAGTCGATAAATCGGGACTTCCCGGTAATGGGGAGACTACAAAATTTTCAATAGACTTTTATATGAAAACAATATATATATCCCAAAATTCTTTGTAACTTGGTAAGAAATACTAAATGTATTAGATGAAATTTTAGGGGTGTTAGAAAGATTAATTGATATTTTTTTCGAAATATTTATCAAATTCTTAAGAAATAAATATGAAAAAAAGAAGATATTTTGAAAAGAGCATGCATTTATTCTTGAGCTATTTGGTCGTATACAACACACAAAATATAGATTGTCGGATGACCGGAGCTCAGACTAGCTATCCTAATACTCAAGAAAAAAAATAAAGAGGTGTTCTTTGAGTATAAAGAATATGAAGAAGGCGTATACAGGTCTGAATAAATGGGCCCTAATCTATTGTTAAACCAGAAACAAAACAAGACCCACAAACACCTAACAAAACAAGATAAGACTAAGGAAAAAATGTTGCATGACTTTTTCAATATTATATTGGATATCACCTTATCTTGATGCCTAGCTTTTACAATTCTCAGCATGCATGCATGCATTCATCTTTATAATAGAGTCCCCGTAACCTAGCATGCATCATGAGTTTGGCATGGTAATATGAACTATTTTATAACTAATAGCTTAGGAGCTCTGTACCAAAGTGTCACAACTCGTGTCATGAGAGGCTGTTTCTGTTTAGGAGAATAATAATTTGAAAGCCCGAAATCAGCAATCTTTAGCATCCCATCTTTATCAATTAATAAGTCTGGTCCTTTAATGTCTCTGTGTAAAATCCCCCTATCATGGCAGTGCTGCAAACCCGAAAGCAGTTGTTGCATGTAACACTTGACCTGCATTAACAGACAAGGTGAGCTACAAATAAATAAGTGTAATTTCCTGTTCAGAAAACAGGTTGTTACGAAAGCACAAAAAGGGCAGATAAATAAGTTTCCATGAAAGGAGGGAGGAATACTATAACCTTGGATCGGCATCCATTGTAGCAATTGTATAAGCAAGTCCTTTTCAAGTCAAACAAGGTAACGTGACACGACCATCTGAAATAGTTCCTGTGAAAAAACAGACAGTTGATTATGCTAAAAAATTACTTAGGACAGGGGAGGGAAATCGGACACTAAAGTTACACGCAGTGCATTTATCTATCAACTACTCAGACTCATATTCCTTGGAGTCACACGCAAGTTGTAACATGTGGACGAGCCCGACTGATGCGGTACAAAAATAATTTTCAAGATGGGAAAATAAATAGTTGTGCGGAACCAATACTTATGAGTTCGTGCTGTTTTAAACAATCGTTCCTAAACATTAACAATTACTATAAAAAGAAGCGAGGAGGAAAAAATCAAAGCCTTTCCATTTACAATGTAAAAAAAAATAATAAAGCATGAAAAACAACAGCACCAAACAGCTCAACCCAAAGCAAAAAATCTTGAAGAAAAGCAAATGGCAAATCGGTTCGCCGGTTATTTTCTAGCATGACAAAAAAGACTATTCTTCCATGCATACTTTGTTTTTTCTAAGTTGCTTTATCTATAAAAAAGAAAACACACTTTTTTCAACAATATGCAAACCGGAATCCATATTGTTGATAATCACAATACATGCACAAAAGTGAACACCTGTAACAAAATTAAAAATCCATTTGAAACACAACAAACTAATTATATAGGCAACCAAACACCAATTTATCAAGGAAGGAAGAAAAGAGATAAAAAATAGATCTATCAAAACAAAACTTTTAATAGCAACATACACACTACACTGCCCAGTAAAGGTGCGCAATACAAGCATGTTTATGATCTTAAAGATTCGATGTAAAAAAAAACAAACAAACACCTAATATATAGTTTTTTCCAGTCAAAAACTATAATAGAGACCTCGGAGCTACATAAAAACAGATTAAAATATCAACTGTAGTATAGAAATAGAAACTATGTCAAACCAATTAAAACTGTGCCTTCCAAAACATCACGTGATAAAAAAAATTGTTCACATTCATGCTTCTCCAAAGTACATTGGTATCTTGGACTGAGCACTCAAGATTCAAAAACAATACAGAAAGACACAACTAGATAAAAGAAACGTGTAAAGTAATGAATCAAACACTCCAACAAAGTTGCAGTCCATAAATGTTCCTTGATAACTTGGGGTTTCCTAGAAAAACATGCAAGCAGAGCTCAGACACTAGGAAAAAAACACCTAATTTTCAAACATCGATAAAACCCTAAACTAGCTAGCAAAAAAAACAACAGCAAGAAATGAAAACGAGAGGAGAGGGGCTACAAGAACCTGAAATCAAACAACCATTATTGTCGTTGCCATCCTATACGTTGTTAAATCAAAACTTGAAAGACCACTCGGTTACCCGATATTTATTACCGTCTTTGATCAAACCT
The DNA here is from genome assembly GCA_029228465.1 of Salix viminalis. Lineage (NCBI taxonomy): Eukaryota > Viridiplantae > Streptophyta > Magnoliopsida > Malpighiales > Salicaceae > Salix > Salix viminalis. Next base: position 5,308,593 of record CM055432.1, read on the forward strand.
AGCTATGTCTTTGAAGTTCTTTTTGTTTGTTGCTGGCTTTTGTGTCGCTTGAAGAGCAACTTTCAGGTAGCATGTCTATTGGTTGTATATACATATAAGCTCATGGTAAGCAAGAAAATGGTTGGAGTGTTTATAAGTGTATGGATGAAGATGGAATTTCTCACAGAGTACTGCATTTCAAATGTTAAAGTTTCTTCTATGGCTTGTGGCATCATGGGTTACATGGGGAATAAAGGTGCAGTTTCAGGTAACATGTCTATTGAAGGAACCAGCTTTTGCTTCACTGCTGCTCACTTGGCTTCTGGCGAGAAAAGAGGTGATGAAGGCAGGAGGAATCACCAAGTCTCAGAGATTTTCAGACGAACTTCATTCCCCCCCTTCTTCTGAAGATTATGATAATCCTCATCCAATCATCATCTTAGGACACGAGTAAGTGGCCCTCAAACAATATCCTTATCCTAGTAAAAATAGCAACCTGATTCTTTAGTGGTAACCAACACTCAGACTATAGGAGAACATTTTTCATGCTGCCAAGTCATTACAGATCTCAGACCAAGCAATTTACCCTAATTAGCCATCACAAGGCCAATATGGGTCTTCAAACTGGCGACAGGTGTGACAGAAAACTGTGGTATGGAAAAGGAGTGAAGCAACTTTCCTATTTTCCAAGGTTTTTCCTGCAGGCACCTTTCTGCCTATGCCTTCCGGGAAAATGGTAAGTTCTGGCTCTGTAATGAAATAAGTTTATTGCCATGAATCATGAACTCATATAAATCATACTAATACCAATATAATTTTCATTTCAGGAGCCAATCGATGGCAAAGGAGGGGACAAATCTACCTTGCTATCACTGATTTCCAGATAATCGGTAAAGGGTATAGGATCATTGCATACAAACATGCAAATACAATAGCAGAGACAGAGGAGATGCAATTTTAGGCAATGTCACGGGCGCTTAGGCATGTTATGGTGCCACAGCTAGCTTTCTAGAGATGCATCATTTTAAGTAATTTTGACTTTTATTCCTTGGAAAAGAAAATTTTCACTTTGTAGGGTTCTCAAAGTGCAATTTTAAGTTCTCAAATAGCCACAGAGTCCAAATTTCAGTACATATTTCATATTTATTGGATGCAGCAATAACAAGTAGAGTACTTACAATCAATTTACCTCATTTGACTGAAGAACACCACCCAGGACCTCAACATTATCTGCATAACAAAGGGGACATACACCTCTTTTGCAACTGCTCAGCAAGGGAAGCATAATGCTGTTCCAGCTCAGAAGTCTGCTTGTTTCCAGTCAAAGACACTTAAAGTATGTACATATGCATCGTATGTTTTTTAATTAGCTGTGCCTGTAAGATTGCAATCCATTTTTACTTGATTTGTAGACAAAGTTTTATCTGTTCTTTTTTCCTTTGTTTTTACTGGGATTTCACCTCTTTTCACTAGGAGAAATGTCAGCATGAAAAATGTTTCTGATGGCTGAAAACATAAAACTGACCAACCATTCAACATCAGTGAGTTAGGAACTTCAAAAACATTACACAACATTTTTGAAAAACTGCTCATAAGTAGCCTTCCGAAACATCTACGAGCTATTTTTGTAAGTGGTGGTTTTTGGAATGATAAAAATTTAGAAATCAGATGTCTTATGGGCTGCTCATATCTGTAGGCATACTCTCAATATCATTTACCATCAATTGAATTGTATGACCTGCTAGGACATTTATCTCTCTCCAACAAAAGGTATACTTAATCATGACCAGACAGCCAGTTCCACACATTGTAATGTTTGCAAGGATATCTTGTTAAGTCCTGCAATGCTTTTGTTTCTTTCACTATTGCCTCCATCAGAGAAAACTTCCTCTGAAGGTCAATATGGTCCTTCTCGACCTGCAAAGAAACAAAGTAACCCAAACCGCTCTCAAGGAAAAACTTTCACAAACTTTTAGATAGAAGAAGAAATGTTGAGGAATTCTTGAATATTTCTATAAACAAATGTAACATCTATAGAACTCTTGAACCAACTTCTTACCTCGATTTTGAATATTCTCCTCTGCCATGTATTCTTGTTCCTCTTTAGTTGTTTGAGAAGCTACATGGGCAAGAATATCCTCAAGAGCTCTTAACTCAACTTCAAGAACTCACCTTCTTTACAGACTTTGTCCGTCTGGGTTCTCAAATAAAGACACAATGATTCCCTCAACATAAAACCAAAGCAAAGATATTATATATCTAATTAAAGACGTTCTATATCCAATTAAAGAAGGCATTTGCAAATTGATGGTAGAAGGAAAAGCAAAATAGGGGATGAATTGAGTCGATGCTAGTTCATAATGCATACAAATTCCTTTGCGTTTTCTTTGGATATAAGTTGTCTATATGATCTCAGATCCCCGAGAGGAACAAATATGCCTCCCTCAATATTTTGACCAAACAATTTTAAGTTAATAGACTAGTAACGCCCATAATTGTAGTGATTCACTTAACATTTAAAAGAACCACCAAGCTGGGGGGAAATGAATAAAGAAACAAACATTCCTGTAACACAAGTATATGGTGCATGTTCAAGCAAGCCTCCTTCCATGGGCAAAGATGGTAAGAAATTTCTATCAGGTCAAAGTAGATATCATTTAAGTCCACCCAAATTACTCCCCTATGCTCCATACCCAAAGACACCCAATCACATCAATCTGTCTCTATATTTGCTTAGAAAAAATAAATTTCTCTTCCCTTCATTCTCTAAAAGCCGCCACAAGTCGAGTAAAGTCAAGCCTCATGAAGAGCAAGGTCTCCCAAAGAAATGGGCAAAGACAACACTTCCCTTAAAAATACAAAATGCCATGCTTTAAAATCTGCTCTAATAGGTTTTGCCAAAAGGCTAATGTCTCAACCAATTATGAGTTCATGAGCTAATCAAAGGCGAGTCACATGTGCATGCACCCACAGTAAGAAACAGATTGAAATTATGGGCAAAGTAGGTACATCCATTTACATTTTCTTAATATCTGTACATTTTTAACCTCGACTGAAATTTACAATAACATTCTGTACTCGAAATGGGACCTTAAGAAACTTAAACACATGATTCCATATATAAATCAAAAGACACGATGTGGAAAACAAAATATGCTGAATATGTAGACAAATCAAATGATTTTGCTGTGGAAGATGAGCAAACTCAAATATATAATCCCATGCAACACACAATCCAAAACTTCTTGATCTAGCAGGCCACTATAAGCTTTCAATGACTTCAGCAAACCCACATCTCTAGTTTCACAACTAGATGTATAAAAAAGAAGAGAGAAGACTCAGGCTTTAGTTTACTCACTGAAATTTAGTTTTTCTGTTTTGATCCTTTCCTTTACTGACTAGCTAATTGAGTTACAGATTAGGGTTTTCAACTCATCTATTTTTATGATGTTCCTGCATAGTGTTGGCTTTGTTTTGTTTGTTTGTTAATTACTATTTGAATTCTGTACAATTATATGAATGATCAAATTGGAAGCACAATCCAAAATCATGATCCCACTAAGCCTGACACTAATACCAGAGAAAAGCATCAAAACAAATACCACATCCATTCTACATATCAAACAAACTAGTGTTACTCATCAGCAACTCAAAGGTTGAATTTTATTTTATGGTCACACCAGATAAATGGATTCATTCATCAAAAAAATTACTCATAAGAGTTTCTCAAACTTGAATCAAATGAATCAGGGATCAGCTACTTTGATCAATCAGAACCTTTTTTTTTTTTGAGAAAAAAGAAAAACACTTAATTCTCGCGACACTTACCGTCACAAAGCTTATTAAAAAAGAAAAAAAGAAAAAAAAGAAAAAATCAAAGGAAAAAAAGAACTGCCAAGAATTGCCATTAATTAATATCAACATCGACAAAAAAAAATATATATATGAAAAAACCAAAGATATGGAAAAAAGGTTCTAGCTGTTAGAGCAAGTAAAATGTTCTATACAGGTGACATCACCCTGCCATGGTTCCAATGTCTGCTCTTTTTCCCCGAGAGTTAAGTCCCTTTTCCTCTTGAAATTTCCTATATTAACATATAAGTTATAAAATTAGTTTTTTTACTCTACTACCAGAACGTTCATTCAGATCCATGATATCACATTCTTATTATTCATTTAACTATAAAGGAAAACACAGAAAGTATTATGAAGGATATCCTATATTATAGGTCATACAGTTTGAGATGGGCGAAGATGCTAGGAGATGAGAGGAAGAAAAATCTACAACTTCTGTTTATAGATTACCTTCACACAGCATCCCCTCTGCAGCTTATCTAACATACCAACACTAGTTTTTTTTCCTCTTCCGAGAAAATAGTTCTTTTTCTCAAATTTAATAATTCTAGTATCCATGTTGCCTCCTAAACATACTCATATCTTTGCATTCCCATTATCTCACATAATGCAATGGCGTTAAACCTTGAAATGCATGAGCTCTTGATTTTTGTTCTCATGCCTTCTTATGCTTTGTTCTTTTCTCGCTTTCAAAACAAGGGACCGTGGAGATAAAATACAAAAAAGAAGTTTTCCAAGACAATGTTTGGAATCAAACCATATCCTCAAGCTTCAAGGCCAAGCCTAAAGAATTATGCATCCAAGGAATGAAACAGTTCAAGGACTTGCAGAGAGATTGGTTTAAATTCAAACACTACTAGGAAGGTAAGATTACAAGCTTCTAAAAGCTCATAAAAGTGTGTGGGTGATTCAGGTGGAATGTGGTTGAGTCGTAAAATCTAATGGTATATACATATGAAAAGGGGGATTTATATGTTGCCAGTCCTTTATATTTTTTATACCGAGAGCAAAAAAGTAGAAAAAGAAGAAGCTCAAGCATATCTATAACAAAGAAAAACTTCTTGTCATTACTTCAGATTCAAAAGAGTTGAAAGAAAAACTTGAAGGTAATGACATCAATCAAATTCACACAAACCGCTATAATTTCTGCCATAAAACAGTGAAGAACTTGTAGATGATCTCTTTAATTTAGTATATTTATAAAATTCTGAAACTAGGTCAAATCAATAAACAAATCATATGCATCCACACAGCAATTCATCTTCCATGAAGAAAACATCTCCATAATCATGAAATTAATCAAAGAAGAGTGCAATTATATATCATACAGGGGATACACAAATTCCCAGTTAAAGCTACATATGTCCAAGTAAGTGAGACCAACCTTATCTTAGCATTAAGATCAAACATCTGGCAAATAAACTCATCTCTGCACAAACAAGAAAAACAGGTTACCAAACAATCATATGCTCGGATGTTATGGAATGGCATGTAAAATACTAAGCAATCTTCACCGTGAAGCTTCTTCTTCATTGTTCATAACGCCCAAGCACAATGACCCATGCAATGAGGTTCAGAACAAGAATCACAAACAGAAAAAAGACCAAAAGGCATGTCATCTTTCTTCATCCAAAAGAAGAGAGAGAGAGAGAGAGAGCAGCACGCTATCATACTACCTTCAGACCCTCTACTTGGGATCCAACCGAGGATATCTCATCCTGAATAATGGAGATTCTTGCCTGAAAGCATATTTGACGTTCTTAATTCAATAGGAAAACCCAATCAAATAGAAGTAAAGCAAATAAGGAAAACAAACCTCCAGGGTTTGAATAGAAGCTTCATTTAAAGCCAATTGAAGTTCGTTGCCTTTAAGTTCTTGCTCAGTAGTTTCTTTGATACACTTCACCTCTTCCATCTCTGCATTTGCCACATCTACTTCACACCCAAGCTCTTGTATTCGCTTCTTTAGCCCAATCATTCTTCTCTCTACAAAATTTACAGCACCCGATACAAATTTGAAAACAAAAAATAACAATAATTAACCTAATAAAATCATTCAGTATTTGGCTCTCGATCAATAAACTTTCAACTATTTTCCCGCATTTTCTCGGGAAACGGCCTCTGTTTAGTAGCAGACAGTGATTATTTATCGCTTTCGAACAGTTCCCAAGGCGAGGTTTTGATGAGAGAAATTTATTTTTTGTTCGCTTCATTTTCTCGGGAACCAAACGGGGAAAAGAACAAGTGTAGAGGCACTTACCTCCCTGTGATTTCTCTAAAGCAAACTCGCCTATTAGTGTTAGGAGTTGCCTCTGCGGATCGGTTGCCGCCATCTTCGGTTTCGTGCTCTCCTTCTACAAACTTCTACGGATAGGAGTAGACTAGTAGTGGCATGTATTATTTAATTTAAATGT
>CM055432.1:5315340-5347840 GCA_029228465.1 Salix viminalis
GCTATAAATTTTCCTCACAGTCAACTATATACACTGCTAACAGTAGTACCTCCCCTGTTACGGGGGAATGATCAATCGTTTTAACCAACACTATTACACTAGATACTGTCCTTATTGTTCCATCTCTTGCGTATAATCTCCTGTCGGATAGTCAAATCACGACTACTCTTGAGTGCACGGTAACATTTTGGCCTCTGTTTTGTGTTTTTTAGGACATTCTAACCCAACAGATTCTTGGTTATAGTGTTAGACGGGGCAACCTGTATTATTTGAAATTAACAAAACAAGGGAGGTTAAAGTTGGGTCATGCACATCAGACCAGAAGTACGGATCAAGCTCACACTCTCGTATGGTTGTGGCATCGACGACTCGAACATCTTTCATTTAGGTGCCTTAATAAATTACAACCGCATTTATTTTCGATTTTAAGTATTTTGGATTGTCAGTGTGAAATTTGTGAACTGCCAAAAAGTCACCGTATTTCCTATTTGTCAAGTTTGAATAAAAGTGTAGAATCATTTGCAGTTATTCATTATGATGTTTGAGGTCCTGCAAAGGTCTCATCTTTTTCTAATGCACGATATTTTGTTTTATTTATTTGATGAATATACTCAGATGAACTGGATATCTCTCTTCCAAAATAAAAGTAAAATAGGTACAACTTTTCAGGAATTTCAGAAAATAGTGTTGACCCAATATCAACGACACATTCGTACACTTCAATCAGATAATGGTACGAAATTTATGGATCAAGTGCTAGGTAATTTTTTAAGACATCATGTAATTCAACATCAGACATCTTGCATGTATACTCCACAACAGAATGAATTAGCCAAAAGAAAGAATAGGCAAATTATAGAAATTGTTCGTGTTTTGCTATTGGGCATGAATCTGCCAAAATACTATTAGGGTGAGGCAGTCAAATCTACTGCTTACTTAATGAATCGAATATCATCCAGTGTAATTGAATTTCAGTCTCCTTAACAGAAAATGGAATCTCTTCTCCCGGTTCCTCACTTACCAAATTTAGAGCCTCAGGTATTTGGTTGTACGGTAGATATCTACATCCCCTAAAATTCTGTGAAGCAAATTAGATTCGTGTGCAAAACGGTGCGTGTTTGTAGATTACTCGGAGTTTCAAAAAGGATATTGGTGTTATGATCCTCACCATTGAAAGCTACATGTAACCTTGGATGCATCATTTCGAGAATGCAAACCCTACTATTCAGGGGGAGTTCCTGGGTCTTCTCTTCAGGGGGAGAGTAATAATAAAGAGAATAAAGATATATTTGAATTAGAAGAAATGAGACCAAGTCGTGATGATAACCTGGAATTCTGCACAGACCAAAATGATCTCGATGAACGACCCCCTATGTCTCTCGAATTACAAACGCTGCACTATTAATCGAAGAATCAATTGAGAATGTCTCTCCTCAGTCCCCTCAGGTAACCCTAAATCATATCCCTAATGAGATAAATGAAATTCCTATATTAGAAAATAATGTGACCAATAGATACCTACAAAGACTAAACCGGGGAGTCCCAAAGAAACAATATAAACCTGATCCAAAAAACAAAACTAAATATCCCATTAGGAACTATATTTTTACCCATAGATTATCGGAATCATATGCATTTACTATTAATCAATTATCTAATGTGTCTATTCCTAGTAATGTATAGGATGCATTAGCAGACCCAAAGTGGACCAATGTGATAAATGAGAAAATAGAGGCATTACAGAAGAATAAAACTTGGGAGCTATGTCAACTACCAAAAGGAAAGAAGAAAGTTGGGTGTAAATGGATGTTCACAATGAAGTTGAAAGTAGATAAATGAACACCATCCAGATTCTCATATCTATAGCAGTGAATCGGGACTGGGCCTTACAACAATTCGATGTCAAGAATGCCTTCCTTAATGAAGATCTTGAAGAAGTTTATATGAAATTACCACCCGGAGTAAAACCAAGTGCTCACGTGAAATGGAAGTATGCAAATTAAAAAAAGGCATTATATGGTCTAAAGCAGTCACCCCGGACATGGTTCAGAAGATTCTCATCCACGATGAAGGAATTTGGCTATAAGCAAAATAATTCAGATCATACTTTATTTATAAAAGCATAAAGGAGGGAAGCTAGCGACACTAATAGTATATGTGGATGATATTATCTTAACAGGTCCAAAATGAGGATATGTCTATCAAAGCAAAAATATGTGTTAGATTTATTGACAGAAACCATAATGCTTACGTGCAAACCGATAGATACACATATGGAAATGAATCACAAACTGGGACAAACAGAAGATCGGGAGACGACAACGGACAAAGGATGTTATCAACGACTAGTTGGAAAACTAATATACTTATCACATACTCGTCCAAATATCGCCCTATGCAGTAAGTGTGGTAAGTCAGTTCATGCATTCACTAGGAGAAAAACATATAGAAACAGTGTATTGGATCTTAAGGTATCTAAAAAGTGCACCAGGAAGAGGACTTCTATTTCCTAAGAAGGTGGTCCAAGATATTAAAGGGTATACAGACTCAGATTGGACAAGAAATCAGACTGATAAGAGATCGACATCAGGATATTTTACATTCGTAGAAGACAACCTTGTCACTTGGAGAAGTAAGAAGCAAAAAGTGGTTGCAAGGTTAAGTCGCGAAGCGGGAATTGAGTATGGATTAAAGCAGGTATTACAAGACTTGAGAATTGAGTATAGGACATCTATGGGTCTACACTGTGATAATAAGGCGACTATCAAAATTGCTCATAATCCTGTTCAACATGATCAGTACCAAACACGTTGAAGTCGATCGACACTTTATTAAGGAAAATCTTGATCGAAAAAATCATACAATTTCTGTTTGTTCGGTCCGAAGACCCGACTAGCCGATATTCTCACAAAGGCGGTCTCCGGGAAGAGTGTTCTATGACACAATTAACAAGTTGAGCATGATAAATATCTACGCTTCAACTTGAGGGGGGAGCGTTAAATATGGATATGGCTGTTAATTACCTTTTATAGGTATTGTGTAAAGTAATAGTTAAAGTAACCTTTATCTTAGCTAATTTAGTTTAAGAATTTGTCTATAAATTAATTCTCAATTGTAAGAGGAAAATTACACTGAAATATACAGAGATTAATCGTATTTCGAATTCTAACAATTTTTAAACTAAAAATATTTTAAAAAAAAACTCTACTCTAATTTCCAAGCAGTCAATTCCTTTGCTTTTGAAATGAAAATCTACTTTTTTATATTAATGATTTGATGGGACTTTATATATCGTTCCCTTATTCATTTTTATATAAAAAATGAGATTTATTTTATAGAAAAAAATATGTTCACGTGATCCAGGTGTAGAAGAAATCATAAATAATTTAATACTAATATAATAAAAAAAAACTTTGAATAGCGAGGGGCCATGATGAGAGAAAAGAGAGGCAGGAGAAATTTCGTTTAGGGTGAGCTAGCTTATTTGGCAACTTTCTTCTCGCACAGTATTTTCGCAGGTGGGGTATCTACAACAGGGTTCAATGCATGTTATTTTCGTGGTATCTTACCTACTCACATGATATATATAGGATATTAGTGTCTAGAAATTTCTAGAAATTAGTATATCTTACTTATTCACTGGATTTATAAGATATTCAGTTTCTAAAAATATCTAGAAATTAATTATAGTGTGCAGAAGTATATGTAAACTAGCCGAACAAAAAAATTCAAACATGGTTTTGATCTAACAATAGCACGGCAAACCATTTAACTTTGTGTTGGTCTTTCATCATCATCATCATGTCTCTTTCATCTAGCTGGTAAGATTTCCGCCAAGCTTCGCCGCTGTACGATTTAAGAAATTAAAAGTAATTCCTAACTGGAAAGGAAAAGTATAGGGGGAAAAGATCGATACATGATATGCTTCCGTATGATCGAAGCCGAAAATTCTTGTTGCCCAGATGGAAATTTCTGTCCCCCCGACGTCATGATAGCAACCCTGACTTTAATTTGCATTTTTTAAGTTGCCAATGCCCTGTTAGAGAATAATATAAATCATATTATGGAGTCTCATCTACAAGCTTGAGCTTTTAGATGAGATGGTTCTTTAATATGGTATAAGAGCCTTGTTGACCCAGCAGTCACGAGTTCGAATCTCACCACCCCCATTCTATTTGATAAAAACTAAGCACAAAGTGATGTGGGTCTGTGCAAGTTTCAAGCCCAAAGGGCTTTCACTTGAAGGGGTGTGTTAGAGAATAATATAAATCATATTATGGGGCCTCACCTACAAGCTTGAGTTTTTAGGTGAGATGGTTCCTTAACATGGCCGACATGTTGCAAGTTGAAAGAGATTATGACCAAAGTGCTTGAAATGATCATATATTAGCCACCCTTGCCAGTGTTAGCGCCATGAATCCTTTCATTTTTCTCGATATGGAATTCCCGATCCTTGTAGCCAGCCTTCTCTTTATCTATGTTGCGTTGAGACTGTGGAGGAAATCGAAAGGCAGCGATCACTCAACTCCAACCTTGCCTCCAGGGCCATGGAAATTACCCCTCATCGGAAACATGCACCAGCTGGCTGGCTCTCTTCCCCACCATCGCCTGACAGACCTGGCCAAGAAATATGGACCAGTCATGCAGCTTCAAATCGGACAAGTTTCAACTGTCGTTGTCTCTTCAGGAGAAGCAGCAAAACAAGTGATGAAAACACACGAGATCAACTTTGTCGAGAGGCCCTGTCTCCTTGTCGCAAGTATCATGTTCTACGATCGCAAGAACATTGGATTTGCACCGTATGGAGACTACTGGAGACAGATGAGGAAAGTCTGCACGTTGGAGCTGTTTAGTGCAAAACGTGTAAGATCATTCAGATCAGTAAGGGAGGAGGAGGTGTCCAGTTTTATCAGGAATATTCATGCGAAAGCCGGCTCGCCAATCAACCTCAGCAAAATGATGCTCGATCTTTCGAATGGCGTCATTGCAAGAACAAGCATCGGTAAGAAATCCAAAAACCAAGAGGGCTTCTTGCCGATTATTCAGGATGTGGCAGAGGCATTGGCAGGTCTGAATATTGTAGATCTATTCCCTTCTGCCAAGTTCTTGTACAAGATCAGCAAGCTGAGGTCTAGACTCGAAAGGTCGCATCAAGAAGCAGATGAGATGCTTGAAAACATTATAAATGAACGTAGAGCCAGCAAGGAAGGGAGAAAGACTGATCAGGACAACGAAGTGGAGGTTCTTCTGGATGTTCTTCTGAATCTGCAGAATCAAGGAAGCCTTGAATTTCCTTTAACAACAGACAGCATCAAAGCGATCATCGTGGTTAGTACATATATTTAAATCTGTTCGTGCTTCCAATTTCACTCATGTTTTCAATATATATATATGTCTGCTCACCTGATGCCAGTCATTGAACTGGATGTTTGAAACAAATCAATTCATTGACCTTAGGCATGGTCGAGTCCTGCTATAGAGGTGGCTGGATCTTGGCGATCACGCCCATCGTGACACAATAGTTGGGCCGGTGATGTTCGGTGTGCTAAACAATAATAAACAATAACATTTTGGGACCTCACCTATCAGTTTAAGTTCTTAGATGAGATTGTTCCTTGATATAGTATCAGAATCTTGCGGTTACAAGTTTGATAAAAATCAAGCACAAGATAGTGTGGGTCTGTGCAAGTTTCAAGCCCAAAAGACTTTCACTTGAAGAGGTGTGTTAGAGAATAATATAAATCATATTCTAGGAACCTCACTTATCAACTTAAACTTTAAGGTAAGATAGTTTCTTGACACGGTGCTGGGAGTGAAACAATTACAGATCCATAAACTTGTTAAGGAACCATCTCACCTAAAAGCTTAAGCTTTTAAGTGAGGCCCCATAATATAGAATAATATAAATCATATTATGGGGCCTCACTTAAAAGCTTAAGCTTTTAGGTGAGATGGTTCCTTAACATGGTATCAGAGCTTTATTGACCCAGCGGTCACGAGTTCGAATCTCACCACCCTCATTCTATTTGATAAAACCAAGCACAAGGTGATGTGGGCCTGTGCAAGTTTCAAGCCCAAAGGGCTTTCACTTGAGGGGGTGTGTTAGAGAATAATATAAATCATATTATGGGGCCTCACTTAAAAGCTTAAGCTTTTAGTTGAGATGGTTCCTTAACAAAACTTATCTCACCAAGCTGAATTGATTTATGATTTCTGTGCACAAAGTAAGAAAGATGGGACCAGTTCCCTAACTCGCAAGTCTTGTTACAGGAAATGTTCGGTGCTGGGAGTGAAACAACGTCAACACTTCTGGAATGGTCAATGTCAGAAATGCTGAAGAATCCAAGGGTAATGAAAAAAGGCACAAGAAGAAGTGAGGCAAGTCTTCAGTGATTCTGAGAATGTCGATGAAGCAGGCCTTCAAAATCTGAAATTCCTGAAGCTGATCATCAAAAGAAACTCTGAGACTGCATCCACCCATTTCTCTGATTCCAAGGGAATGCAGCAAGACGTGCGAGATCGATGGACATGTCATACAAGCTAAGAGCAAAGTAATAATCAATGCGTGGGCTATTGGCAGGGATTCTAATTCTTGGACCGAAGCTGAGAAATTCTATCCTGAGAGATTCCAGGATAGTTCAGTCGATTACAAGGGTACTAATTTTTGAATTCATCCCATTTGGTGCTGGGAAGAGGATGTGCCCTGGCATGCTGTTCGGCATTGGTAATGCCGAGCTTCTACTTGCACGGCTGCTATACCATTTCGATTGGAAACTTCCCAATGGAGAAGCTTTAGAAGATCTAGACATGGATGAGGCTTTTGGGGGAACAGTCACGAAAAAACACCATCTTAATCTCATTCCCATTCCACATGCTCCCTGTCCTCTGCCTGTGGAATGATGGAAGTCTGTGACAGTTTCACCTCAGTTATGGTCCCTGAATCATATCTACCTGTACTAAACTACGTGTTTTTTAGGCTGTGATGTTCTTTTGATTGTGCAAGTTAGAGTAAGCAGTACAACGTTTGCTAAATGTCTGTTTCTCGTGTATTTCCAAGAACTCGGGGAGTTTACCCTAGTGAAAAATAAACAGTTTTAAACTTTCAGATAGTGAAGTTCTTCACGGTGTTGTTAATTTCGTTTATGCTGAGATATTTTATACAAATTAAAAAAAATAAGATTAAATGGTATAATTTTTTCCTCGCTTTAAATTTCGGTCCGTTTTGGAAATTTTATTAAATTTCGACCGGAACATTCCATTTTTGTTCCACCCGTTTGGTTTCGGTCAAATAGTATTTTTTTAAATAATAAATAATTTTACAATATCAATCATATCTCTTAATCCCGACTCGTTAGATTGAGATGAAAATTTTACGAGGAGTCTTTTGATATATTTATATATATTATCTTAAAATTTCAGAGCAATTAAAGAATGTAATGACCCTTGCAAGATTGATGATGTCATTCTATTAATATCATACATGTTCATAATTTTGTTCAGTATAATCATTTTATTGTCTTTTTTTAGATTAAATTGCACAATTCTAAATAATTTTATTTTTGGATTTGAACTATTTTTTTAATTAATATATTTAATTATATATATTATATATACATAAACAATACAATCTCGAAACGACATTTCGAAACGCTCTAAAACCGAAACATTCTGTTCCAATTGCAAAATATTTTTACCTTTACATTTTTTTTACAATTAAAATTATGTTTTTATCATTCCTATTCCTTAATTTTTTAATAGTTATGCAAGACAAAACTACTTTTCTTGGTTGAAAGGATACAAAAGCCTTGGATTTCAAAGTGTAAGATCTATTTTTTTTAAAAAAAAAGTTTATATGATGAGTATGAATGTTTTTCTATACTTATTTCCTATGATTGTTTAATTTAATTGCTAGAGTGGACTTTAAATTATTATTCTAACTAATCTATTTTTAAGTTTGCTATCAAAATTAGAGTTGTGATATTTAACTTGTGAAATGACTATGTTTAATAATTATAACGGATCTATATTGATAAGCTTAAAAGAAACATTCATTTAAATTGAATATAGACTGACTACAAACAAAAAATATTTAAGGTTGCATGGAAAAAAATCCTAGTAATATTTTAAAAATATTGCAATTTTATTTGTAAATTGTATAAATATTAAATGATATTTTTATTAATTGTTTTTATAAAGATAGTATAATTTATTTATTTTAAATAATCTCAATTAAAACAGAATATCACACATACAATTTAATTAATCTCTTTTAATTAGTTTATATTTGAAAAAAATCAAATTAAAAAAGAGGACATGTGCCAACCCGTGCAACAAAAAAAACCACAAACGTGGTCTATGGGTGTTTGGCATTACATTTCAAAAGTCTTTTTTTAATTTTTTTTAATTTTGTTATTTTTGATTAAATATTTTTGGTGTTTTTAGATCATTTTTATAAGCTAATATCAAAAATAATTTTTTAAAAATAAATAATAATTTTTTGAAGTATTTTTGAATAAAAAGTATTTTTGATGCTTTTAAATAATTTTCATGAGCTAATATCAAAAATAATTTTTTTAATATATTTTTAAATAAAAAATATTTTCAAAAATAAGTTTAAATACCATGACTGACAGGCATTTGCTTCCTAGCCATTTTTCTTTTTCATACGATCTCCCATTTTGATTTTTTAAAAACATAAACGACAAACAATATATCATGTACCCATTTGAAATTAACCATCACAATGATACTTGGAAAATCACGGAATGCTTCTTAATCTAAAAAAAATAATCTAATTATATGTAAATATTCAAAAACTAAAAGAGGAAAAAAAAGATGAATTAAAAAATATATATATTCACGTGAATTTGAGATGATTACTAGATTATAATTTGAGCTATAATGTATTTTTTTTAATTATCCTGAAACTTAACAGCTCCTAACTTTTAAAGTTTATTTTACAGGCGCACACCTTAGAAAATAAAATAAAATAAAAAAATCCGTAAACAGTAATTTAATTGATTTTTTTTAGCAAAACGATATATTGAAAGGGTCGAATTCAAGATTACAATATTGAATTGTTTATAACTTTATATACACACACCCAAAACCCCCGAGGACCCTAAGAGCATCTCCAGCAGCAGAGGCATATTGGAGAGCCAAATATTTAAAATGGATGTTTGAATAGTATAAAAATGGCTTTGGCTTTGGTGTGCATTTTAACAGTAAAAAAAATTTTGGAGAGCCATTTTTTTATATTATTATTTTAATGTAATGCAATTATTTTGTATATAATTTAATTATGCAATTAATTATACAATTAATAGGAGTAAGTTATATAATTAAATAATTAGTTTTAAAAAACCCTCCAACAATATAATTATTAATTTTTCAGATTTAATATGAAATTAAAAAAATTAATTTAAAATTAAAAACCCCGCAATAATTTAAATTTGAAATTCTAAAATATTGAAAAATTCTCCCAAAATTTGATTTGCCACCAACTTTTCAAATTTCAAATTTCAAAATTGAAAGAATAACCGCCAAATTTTAAATTTTTTGGATTTCAATTTTTTAAAAAAAAAAACCCGCCAACTTTTGAAATTTTTAAATTTCAAAATTGAAAGAATAACCGCCAAATTTCAAATTTTTTGAATTTCAAATTTATTAAAAAAAAACCGCCAACATTTGAAATTTTAAAATTTCAAATTTTGGGGAAAAAAATTCATCTATAAATATTCGGTTAAACCTGAACATTTATCTTCATCATATTTCTCTTCATCGTTTTCTTCTTCAAACCAGTCTTTATATTATTTCATTAAAGTTCATCATGAATCATTTTGATTTTTATGATGCTTTTGATTTTGATGATGACACTCCCATGCTCGCCTACCAAGTTGCTACTGCCGTGGTTGTTGGAGCAGAAGCGATAAATCAAGGGCGGAGAACAGAGTCTCGTGGCTCTGTTTCTGGACGCACTACCGTCAATCGAAATAGAAAGGAAGGTGAATTGAGGCTGCATAATGATTATTTTGCAAAAAATCCTAAATTCACGGAAAGTCAGTTCCGAAGGAGATTTAGGATGAGCGTCGTCTTTTTCTTCGCATCGCAAATGCAGTGGAGGCTCACAATCCATATTTCAAACAAAAGAGAAATGCAAGCGGTGTTTTTGGCTTATCTTGTCTTCAAAAGGTAACTGTCGCTCATAGGATACTGACATACGGTATTCCAGCAGATCTAACTGATGAATATCTTCGGATTGGCGAAAGCACTGCAATAGCAAGTCTAAGAGGTTTCTTGGATTACCGAGAATCATCGGGTCAAAAGTGGGCTAATTGACTCCATGACCCCATCCCCGATGCAGAGGTTTATTCGCCTCCTGATGGCCAAAGATATTTGGGACGCCGTCGGCAGAAACTTCTACAATAACGCCAATGCAACTTGCATCTTTGAATTGAATCAAAGATCATTTACCACCCGTCAAAATGGACATCCACTGTCCATTTATTACACTGAATTGGTGGCTATTTTCTAAGAAATCGATGGCCGGACTGCACCTTAGGCCAGGATCGTCGATGGAGTCCTTCACCACCACTCGACCATGACACAACTTAGGGTCCACATCTTCCTCAGTGGGTTTGACCTTGGGTTTGAGCAAATCCATGATGAAATCCTACGAAAAGACCTATAGCTCGACCTTGAGGGAGCGTATGCGTGTGTATGGAGAGAACACTCCCAGAAGCAAATCATGGATGGAAATGGAGGAAATGAAGGTCCCCCGGGGTTCCCTGGGCACTCGGTGATGGTGATAAGGCACCATCGACTGGCAGGGGAGCATGGGAGGGAGAGACACTTTGAGGCGGCGTGATCTGTCTTTGAGGGAAGAGAGAGGGGGAAAATTAGGGTGTGAGGTTATTAGGGCATGATCTATTTTTGGGCACCAGTTGACCAGGTTTGGCTGACTGGGTTAACGGGTTGATCGAGTTGACCAAAAATAAAAAAATACTAGTGGACTGATGTGTTCTCATTACAGTGAAATGGGACATTTAAAACAAAGGTGTTATGAAATTGTTGGCTACCCGGACTAGTGGTACTTTACGAAAAAACCTTGAAAAAGTATCTGAAAACTTATGGTACATTTGACGGAAGCAGATCAGGTACAACTTACAGTGAATGTGGTCCATCCAGGTATCATCGAAAATGATTTTGCACACTCTATTATTAAAAAAAAATAGTACTTGGATTATCAATACAGGTGCATCTAATCACATGACTAGAGATTCCGATAATTTAATCTGCTATAAATTTTCCTCACAGTCAACTATATACACTGTTAACAATAGTACCTCCCCTATTAACAATAGTATCTCCCCTGTTACGAGGGAATGATCAATCGTTTTAACCAACACTATTACACTAGGGTGAGCTAGCCTATTTGCCAACTTTCTTCTCGCACAGTATTTTCGCAGGTGGGGTATCTGCACCAGGTTTCAATGCATGTTATTTTCGCAGGTGGGCCGACATGTTGCAAGTTGAAAGAGATTATGACCAAGTGCTTGAAATGATATATTAGCCACTCTTGCCAGTTCACTGGTTCAAGTGTTAGCGTCATTAATCCTTTCATTTTTCTCGATATGGAATTCCCGATCCTTGTAGCCAGCCTTATCTTTATCTATGTTGCGTTGAGACTGTGGAGGAAATCGAAAGGCAGCGATCACTCAACTCCAACCTTGCCTCCAGGGCCATGGAAATTACCCCTCATCGGAAACATGCACCAGCTGGCTGGCTCTCTTCCCCACCATCGCCTGACAGACCTGGCCAAGAAATATGGACCAGTCATGCAGCTTCAAATCGGACAAGTTTCAACTGTCGTTGTCTCTTCAGGAGAAGCAGCAAAACAAGTGATGAAAACACACGAGATCAACTTTGTCGAGAGACCCTGTCTCATTGTCGCAAGTATCATGTTCTACGATCGCAAGAACATTGGATTTGCACCGTATGGAGACTACTGGAGACAGATGAGGAAAGTCTGCACGTTGGAGCTGTTTAGTGCAAAACGTGTAAGATCATTCAGATCAGTAAGGGAGGAGGAGGTGTCCAGTTTTATCAGGAATATTCATGCGAAAGCCGGCTCGCCAATCAACCTCAGCAAAATGATGCTCGATCTTTCGAATGGCGTCATTGCAAGAACAAGCATCGGTAAGAAATCCAAAAACCAAGAGGGCTTCTTGCCGATTATTCAGGATGTGGCAGAGGCATTGGCAGGTCTGAATATTGTAGATCTATTCCCTTCTGCCAAGTTCTTGTACAAGATCAGCAAGCTGAGGTCTAGACTCGAAAGGTCGCATCAAGAAGCAGATGAGATGCTTGAAAACATTATAAATGAACGTAGAGCCAGCAAGGAAGGGAGAAAGACTGATCAGGACAACGAAGTGGAGGTTCTTCTGGACGTTCTTCTGAATCTGCAGAATCAAGGAAGCCTTGAATTTCCTTTAACAACAGACAGCATCAAAGCGATCATCGTGGTTAGTACTACATATATTTAAATCTGTTCGTGCTTCCAATTTCACTCATGTTTTCAATATATATATATGTCTGCTCACCTCATGCCAGTCATTGAACTGGATGTTTGAAACAAATCAATTCATTGACCTGAGGCATGGTCGAGTCCTGCTAAAGAGGTGGCTGGATCTTGGCGATCACGCCCATCGTGACACAATAGTTGGGCCGGTGATGTTCGGTGTGCTAAACAATAATAAACAATAACATTTTGGGACCTCACCTATCGTTTAAGTTCTTAGATGAGATTGTTCCTTGATATAGTATCAGAATCTTGCGGTTACAAGTTTGATAAAAATCAAGCACAAGATAGTGTGGGCCTGTGCAAGTTTCAAGCCCAAAAGACTTTCACTTGAAGAGGTGTGTTAGAGAATAATATAAATCATATTCTAGGAACCTCACTTATCAACTTAAACTTTAAGGTAAGATAGTTTCTTGACACGGTGCTGGGAGTGAAACAATTACAGATCCATAAACTTATCTCACCAAGCTGAATTGATTTATGATTTCTGTGCACTGAGTAAGAAAGATGGGACCAGTTCCCTAACTCGCAAGTCTTGTAACAGGAAATGTTCGGTGCTGGGAGTGAAACAACGTCAACACTTCTGGAATGGTCAATGTCAGAAATGCTGAAGAATCCAAGGGTAATGAAAAAGGCACAAGAAGAAGTGAGGCAAGTCTTCAGTGATTCTGAGAATGTCGATGAAGCAGGCCTTCAAAATCTGAAATTCCTGAAGCTGATCATAAAAGAAACTCTGAGACTGCATCCACCCATTTCTCTGATTCCAAGGGAATGCAGCAAGACGTGCGAGATCGGTGGACATGTCATACAAGCTAAGAGCAAAGTGATAATCAATGCGTGGGCTATTGGCAGGGATTCTAATTCTTGGACCGAAGCTGAGAAATTCTATCCTGAGAGATTCCAGGATAGTTCAGTCGATTACAAGGGTACTAATTTTGAATTCATCCCATTTGGTGCTGGGAAGAGGATGTGCCCTGGCATGCTGTTCGGCATTGGTAATGCCGAGCTTCTACTTGCACGGCTGCTATACCATTTCGATTGGAAACTTCCCAATGGAGAAGCTTTTGAAGATCTAGACATGGATGAGGCTTTTGGGGGAACAGTCACGAAAAAACATCATCTTAATCTCATTCCCATTCCACATGCTCCCTGTCCTCTGCCTGTGGAATGATGCAAGTCTGTGACAGTTTCACCTCAGTTATGGTCCCTGAATCATATCTACCTGTACTAAACTACGTGTTTTTTAGGCTGTGATGCTCTTTTGATTGTGCAAGTTAGAGTAAGCAGTACAACGTTTGCTAAATGTCTGTTTCTCGTGTATTTCCAAGAACTCGGGGAGTTTTCCCTCGTTGAAAATAAACAATTTTAAACTTTCAGATAGCGAAGTTCTTCCCGGTGTTGTTAATTTCGTTTAGGCTCAAATATTTTATACAAATTAAAAAAATAAGATTAAATGGTATAATTTTTACCTCGCTTTAAATTTTGGTCTGTTTTGGAAATTTTGCCAAATTTCGGCCGGAACATTCCAGTTTTGTTCCGCCCGTTCTGTTTCGGTCAAATAGTATTTTTTTAAATAATGAATAATTTTACAATATCAATTATATCTCTTAATCCGACCGTTAGATTGAGATGAAATTTTACGAGGAGTCTTTTGACATATTTATATATATTATGTTAAAATTTCAGAGCAATTAGAGAATGTAATGACCCTTGCAAGATTGATGATGTCATTCTATTAATATTATACATGTTCATAATTTTGTTCAGTATAATCATTTTATTGTCTTTTTTAGATTAAATTGCACAATTCTAAATAATTTTATTTTTGGATTTGAACTTTTTTTTTGAATTAATATATTTAATTATATATATATATACATAAACAGTATAATCTCAAAACGACACTCTGAAACGCTCTAAAACCGAAACATTTCGTTCCAATTGCAAAAATATTTTTACTTTTACTTTTTTTTACAATTAAAATTATGTTTTTTTCATTCCTATTCCTTAATTTCTTAATAGTTATGCAAGACACAACTACTTTTCTTGGTTGAAAGGATACAAAAGCCTTGGATTTCAAAAAGTGAAGATCTATTTTAAAAAAAAAAGTTTATATGATGAGTATGAATGTTTTTCTATACTTATTTCCCATGATTTTTTAATTTAATTGTTAGAGTGAACTTTAAATTATTATTCTAACTAATATATTTTTAAGTTTGCTATCAAAATTAGAGTTGTGATATTTAACTTGTGAAATGACTACGTTTAATAATTATAACGGATCTATATTGATAAGCTTAAAAGAAACATTCAATTAAATTGAATAGAGACCGACTACAAACAAAAAAAAATTAAGGTTGCATAGAAAAAAATCCTAGTAATATTTTAAAAATATTGCAATTTTATTTGTAAACTGTATAACTATTAAAGACATTTTTATTAATTGTTTTTATAAAGATAGTATAATTTATTTATTTTAAATAATCTCAATTAAAACATAATATCACACATACAATTTAATTAATCTCTTTTAATTAGTTTATATTTGAAAAAAATCAAATTAAAAAAGAGGACATGTGCCCAACCCGTGCAACAAAAAAAACCACAAACGTGGTTTATAGGTGTTTGACATTGCATTTCAAAAGTCTTTTTTTAATTTTTTTTACTTTTGATTAAATATTTTTGGTGTTTTTAGATCATTTTCATAAGTTAATATCAAAAATAATTTTTAAAAATAAAAAATAATTTTTTGAAGCATTTTTGAATAAAAAGTATTTTTGATGCTTTTAAATAATTTTCATGAGTTAATATCAAAAATATTTTTCTTAATATATTTTTAAATAAAAAATATTTTCAAAAATAAGTTTAAATACAATGACTGACAGGCATGTGTTTCCTAGCCATTTTTCTTTTTCATACCATCTCCCATTTTGATTTTTTAAAAACATAAACGACAAACAATATATCATGTACCCATTTGAAATTAACCTTCACAATGATACTTGGAAAATCACGGAATGCTTCTTAATCTAAAAAAAAAATCTAATTATATGTAAATATTCAAAAAGTAAAAGAGAAAAAAAAGATGAATTAAAAAATATATATTTTCACGTGAATTTGAGATGATTACTAGATTTCTTTTTATTTTGTTTTTTTAACTAGACCATTTGATTACATAAGAGCTAAAACAGCTCGGCACTGTACATTGTGACTCATTGGCACTGTGGACTGGACTTTTGTCTTCCATGCTTCGCGCGGTTCGTCCACCCCTTTTTTTTTCGGCTGGGAACAGTGAATTAACGAAACAGCCCCTCGAAAACGACAAAAAACGCCGTCGGACCGGGGGGCTGCGTTGTCATTGCACCAATCGAACCGGACCAGTCCGGTCTGCCCAATCAGTCAGCCGCTTATTTTATTAATTTTGGAAATTGGATAAATACGGTTATAGCCCTTAATAAGACAAAAAAGGTGTTTTAGGTACAGGGGCAGGTCGGTAATTGACCCTATTTTTTTATTATTTCTCTCGGCTGCTGTCAGAGCGTCAACTCCACGTGCCAGAAGGTTTTTCGTCGCACGCCCTGTTGAGGCGGTGCGTGTGTAGTCATACGGTGACCGGAGATGGGCAACCGCCGTCGTACTGGGTGTGTCTCGGAGTCTTCTTCCTCCCGCGTCGGCGCGTTTCCACATCCGATGTGCGTGGACGGCCCGTCGGACGGTTGAAGACGATGGCAACGTTTCTCTCTCTCTCCTGCACGTCAAATTGCAGGAGAGGCCCCCGTGTTTTTGCCTTTTGCACTTCGGTCCCTCAACTTGCAATTTTGTGTTCTTGCACCTTTCACTTCTATTACATTAGTTTGAATTTGGTTCGATTTGGTCCTTCAGGTTGAAATTAATTAAATGTGCACCTTTCACTTCGGTCCTGCAACTTTTTATTTCCGGATTGGGTCCAAATAGGTCAATAAATTCGGTACACAGGTTTTAATTTTTGTAATTTTGTCCTTGGATTGAAATTGATAATAAATGTGATTTTCATTTCAGCCCTTCAACTTTTGATTTATGATTTAAATCCCTGTTAAATTTTTTAATGCTTATCAAATAATTGCTACGTTTTTCCTAATAATTTTTATTTGGAATTTGTTTTCTATTTGCATGGTGTTAGATTTCCCTCGATTTTTCTTTCTTTAATTTATTTCTGCAACTTTCATTCATTATAATAATAATAATAATAATAATAATAATAATAATAATAATAATAATAATATATTCTTTTTCTTCCTTACTCTTTGGTAAATGTTTTTGAGTGTTTTTTCTTTCGGGATAATTTGATAATTTTAACTGTTTTTGCAATAATAGCAATAGTCATTTTATATCTAATATTACTGGGGATAAAAGACAACTCAAGAACAAAAAATAGAGAAATTTACCTAGGTTATCTACAATTAAAAAACGATACAAGTCACTTTTGTCTCGATTACATTGTTCCTTTTAAACGGCAAACAAGTCATTATTATATGTTTTAATATTTATTGCATATTATCGCCTAAAAATATATAAAGAGATAAAAAAATGACCTTGGATTTTTTGCAGGAAAAAAATTAATATCAGCATTCTTAAATACATTTAATATAATAATATGATGAATAAATCTTATAAAAAAAATTGGCTTTGAATTTTAATTTTGTGCTCTTTTGTTCAAGTTTATTTCTTAAAAAAAATTAAAAAATTAGGGGAAAAAAGCAACTCATATTTTTTTTTTACAAATTTACCTAGGTTATCTACAATTAAAAAATATAAAAATCACTTCCCATTTCGATCACACTATATAGTATGTGAGACTAAGTATATGTGTTTAGTATTTATTTAATATTATCACCTAAAAATATATATAGAGAGATAGAAAAATGACCTACAATTTCTTGCAAAAAAAATTAATATCGGTATTCTTAAATATATTTAATATGATGAATAAATCTCATAAAAAAAAACTTTGGCTTTGAAGTTAAATTTATATTTTAGACTCTTTTTTTTTCCTTTTAAGAAACTATGACCTTTTTTTCACATGTATTTTTTATTTTTTAGTGTCCACCTCAGTTGTTCTTTTTTTACCCGGTTTCTTTTTTTGTTTTTTTTTTTACCAGAGTATCCATGACAAAAAATTTCTAATAAATCATTTCACCTTCTTAGCAAATTTTCTAACAAATTTTATCAAAAGTTTTTTAGCAATAGCAATATTCAATCACATTTTGGTTGGAAAAAAAACTATTTTTAACAGATTTTATCAATTACAATTATACTAATTAAATATTAAAATCACAAAATACAACATTTATAAAATTAATCAATTTTCTACATAGATAAAAAAAAAGTCTAGCTAGCGAGCAAATCAGCTCATGATATTCTATTATAATTTAAGCTATAATGTATTTTTTTTTAATTATCCTGAAACTTAACAGCTCCTAACTTTTTAAAGTTTATTTTACAGGCGCACACCTTGGAAAATAAAATTAAAAAAAAATCCGTAAACAGTAATTTAATTGATTTTTTTTTAGCAAAACGATATATTGAAAGGGTCGAATTCAGGATTACAATATTGAATTGTTTATAACTTTATATACACACACACCCAAAACCCCGAGGACCCTAAGTCCTCTCCCTTTCTGAGAATATCAACATCAACCCAGGTACGATACCTATACGTATACATGTATTTACGCCTTTTTTTCTTTCTTTTAATGAATTCTGGGTCGTGATCTGAATTGGTTTCTGTATTACCCTTCCTGTGTTTGTTCAATCCTTGCTTAGTTCAACTGGTTTTCATTATTTGCGTGTTCTGTTCGTGTTCTGGTCAAAATTTGCTTTTTCATTGTCTCCATATGTAAATCGGCATGATGTTTGTTTAGTTCAATTGGGTTTTGATATTTCTACTTGTATGTTGTTTGTTTGGTCTAAAGTTTGCTTCTTTTTTTTCCTTCCTTGTGAATCTATAGATAATATTACGACACTCGCTGTGTTTGTTTGATTCAATTGGGTTTTGATTATTTTACTTGTATGATGATGGCTTGGTTTAATGTTAGCTTCTTTCATCGAGGAAGTCTCTAAATTTGGATGATGATACACTCTCGTGTGAATTTTTTTCTCAGAATACAGTTAAAAATTGTTGAAAAGTGAGCTATCTTTACTTTGTTGAATTAAAGGTCTGATCTTTTGTTGTTATGAGAAATTTGTGTGAATTGAAGAAGATAACTTGTGTTGTTGTTTTGATTGAGATTGTTAACGAAATTGATTTGAAGTAAATGGTGGGAATTCACTGCATCAAAAGTGAATGCATAGTTATGTCATCTGTTGCTGATGTAGATTCATATAGGTTGTGTTGGGTATTTAGTATTTGTATAACTTTGCATCAATTTGATTGTTTTTGTATGTTTGAATACTGTTGTGATGACTCGTGAACGTTCTGATTTATGTGTCTGAAGATTTATGAGCAAGATTAGGGTTTTGTGGCAGGAATTTTTGACTTCACTGAAACGTCATAGTTTGTTTTTCTTCTGATGAAGTCAAAGAGAAGACGTTTGAACAATTACATTGATGATGCACAAGGGGAAGCCATTTTGCCTCCTGAGATGTTTTGTGAGGTTTTGGCAAGACTTCCCGTGGAATCAATTCTTAGATTCAGAAGTGTTTGTAAGAGTTGGTGTAGGATAATCCAAAGTCCATACTTCATCAGCTTGCAACTGGGTGTGACAAAGAATAAACCATTTCGGTTTATTGTCCAATCACAATGTGAAGCTGATATGAGCAGCCTATTTTTAGTTGATATCGAGGGTCTTAAGGCTAGGGAAATTCACCTTGAGAAAATCAAGTGCCGCACTCGTCTTAAGTTTAAGCTACCTGCCCTTGGAGTCAGAGTTTTTTGCGATGGATTTCTCTGCATGGCTTCAGAAAAAAGGCTAGATCCTGTCTGCATATGCAATCCAATAACAAAAGAGAGTGTGATTTTACCATTATCCAGGTCAAAAGCACATCTCGTCCGCCATAAGCTTGCTTTTGGCTTTGATCAGTCATCAGGCAAGTACAAGGTTATTCGAGACTATAGAACCAGTAGCAATAAGCATCTCAGCAAGTTCCAGATAATTACCCTTGGAGAAAGTTCGTGGAGACAGTTGAATCCCCCACAAGATCTATGCACATCTGATTGGGATGCTGCAGTGTTTTGGAATGGATCTCTCCACTGGATGATAAATGATAAAACTCTCGATGATCCTATTCTGGCATTTGATCTAAGCAGCGAGACTTTCTATACCATTCCTTTTCATAGGCTGTGCATTTCTCACGAATGTTATGAGTTACAGGTCTTGGGGACATCTTTAACGATAGTGGAACATAACAATCATATGATTAAAATTTGGGAAGTAACTGGGAATAAAGTCAAAGGATTTTCTGCCATCCGTAGAGAGGAGCATGATACATATGTATGTTGGAACAAGTCCTTGTTCTATAAAACAATTTCTCAGCTTAGCCACAAGAGTTTCATGCTACAGGTGTGCTTTAAAGATAACAAAATTGTCAAAAAGGATTGGTTTACGTGTTATGCCCCTGAGATGAAGCGGTACTTCTACCAAGACATCCATGGCCTCCCTGACCACTTCAGCACTGTTCATTTCAAGCCCTCCTTTGTCTCTCCTAGTGCATTTCTTTCATTTTTAAAGTCAGCTTCCTGTGTTGAAGAGCACTTAGACTTGGTTTCTGGTGAATGGGGAAATTGATTTGGATTTCAGAGTTCCAAACCCGGCAATGCCTGCCACATCAAGTAGTTTGTTTTTTTTAGCAAATGGGTGGTGTAGATTGTATACCGTTGTCCATATAGGTCAACTACACAATCAAATACTAATATAGTTCTTCAGTTATTGCAGGATTTGAGACAGGGTTGATGTCTATAACTTGAATTCAAATGTGAAACTATTTGCTGTCCATTCTGTTATTCTCTTGTGTCTTCTGTTCTTTGCGAATGGTGATTAACTGTCCTGTGATCTTATCTTGGTTTTGGCCGTACAATACAATGTTGTTGGAGGCATCCCATTTGAAGAGACTATATATTTCATTCACAACAATTATAATAAACTAAATATTCTACTAAATAATTGACAACATGGATCACAACAACATAATAAACCATATTCCATTCACCAGTAATCTTTAAATAAATATATATGCACGAACAACACATTAAAATTGTTAAGAACATGAGCCAAAAATATCTAAGAAGGGGGAGGAGAAGATCTTGGATTAGAAAGTCCAGAACAATAAGAAAAGGTATACTTGTATACGCGTTCTTGTAGCTCAATACATCTTATTTTCTTGTTGAAGTTCTGCCCTCATTTCTACTATGAGATATGCTCTCAATCTTCTCTATAAACACCGTTCCAATCTCCTGTGTTCCTACCGCAAACACAATACCATGTTCCAGCCGAGAACAAAATCCAGAGACCATCTTAAAACCATCGATGGTCTACCACCCTTTCTTTCATCATCCCCTATGATTTCAAGCAAACAACACTAGCATGAAACACCATCATTGACAGCCTCTCCTTCGTCTCACCATCAAAAACACCAATCAGCTCCTGAGATTTTCTTTTTCTCACCAACACTACCAGCCTCTCGTCTTCCTCTCGATGCAAATCATCAGCCACGAGACAGTTTCCCCTCAACAACCATAAGAACCCCTGCTCCAGCTTTTTTTTCTCATCGCCAGCAAAAACCCGATGCTACTAGCCCAGAGTCAGTTACCAGCAACAGTAGCCTTTTCCCCCCCTCGATGTCAAGCTGACCTCCCATCACCCCCATGATTTCTTCTCTTTCAAACCTCACAAGTAACTCTCCTATTTTGAACAAGCTAACCCACACCGCACCATAGATAAACATGTTGGATTATTAATTCAACGAATAATTGTGTTTAAGTACCGTTAAATAAAGTAATATCTAATTAAAAATAATTTGCTAAATAATTTTAAGCAATATCTAATAGGTGTGATGAATCCTTAATATGTAAAAACTAAAAGGTTATTTTTATTTTAGTAGTGGACAAAAATAGGAATTGCAAAAGGCATGAATATCAAACGATAACATTCTAGTTACCTATATATATATAGTCATAGTCCCTATATTATACGTAATTAAAAGACTCTTGAAAAAAAATGTTTTAATCTGGAAGGTCATTTGCACAACTCTAGAGAGCAATTCTCGGATATAGATTCAGATATGCTTTTCTTGAAATGTTTATATTCTTTTGATAATTCGACATGAATAATATTTATACTATAAATATCAGTCTTAACAAATGCTATCAGAGATATTTTATTTTGAATTATTAAGAAACTAAAATAATTAACACTAGCAAGATCAACATTGGAGAAAGATTAACTGGCATCTTGCAGGTTGCTAATGTAAATTATATAACCACATTGATAAGGCCAGCATAGGTGAAGGACTAAGTGCTGCCAGTATAAAGAAATAACCATTAATGGCTTGCCAGTGCTGGTGAAGGAATTCACTAGCAGTTTTTAAGTTGTTAATGAGAAATCATGACCAGTGTTGACCATTGCCAATGTTATTGAAAAAAAATGAAATGATTTCACTTAGCTATTAAAAATGCCTATAATTAAGAGAACCATTACAAATCTTTGTAGCATCTGCAAGGGGCTGCAAGCAGCAACCGTTACATTTATTATAATGGCTACACCAATAATTCACCACCTAGAGGTCATAACCCTTGGGGTTACTTCTTTACAACATTGTTAGTTTGTTATAGTTTTTAGGCTGCCCGCAACAACAAAAAAAGTTGAGCTTAAGCCCATAATATTTTTTTGCATTGCAGGCTTTGGCCCATAGCAAACTCTAGGCCACAACTGGGTTGTCTGATCCGGAACAAGCTAGTTTAGGATTTGAGTAGGCCCAACTCAGTTTAGCCGTCTGGGTCTATAGTTAAAGTCAACAGTTTACTTTGACCATTGACTTTATATATTAAAAAAATGAAAATACATTTTTAAATTATTGGTGTGTTAATGTGTGTGTGTGTGTGTATTGTAATGAATTAATTAAAGCAACATGTCACCAAAGTGATCTCTCTTGTGGACATTAATTTTGTTTTTGAAATATAAATGGTTGTGTGCATGGAATTTATGTGAATATTAATTGACTCAAAGAAAGGTCAATATTTAAAGGAATTGTATATGCACACGTGGTAATCAACATATGATGATTATTTGATTTTACATGTGAATAATTAATCAGCCCAAAGAAAGATTTATTTTTTTGTCTTGTTCTTATTATCAATGTTTGATTACTACATTAAGATATCACTTACAAATTAATCTTTTATCCAATGATAAACTATAGATGGAGTACCCAATATCTTAAGATGAGATTGACCTTTATTTTATTTTTATTTTTTTGCTCATAAGATAAACCTTATACATGAGCTTGTTTCAATTGTTGTTGTTTTCTTTTTAACTATTAATCCTGGTAATATTATTGTCAGTATCAACTTTATTCCTATGCTTAATGTCTTTAACTTTAATCTTGGAAAGACAATCTTTTGATAGTTCTTAGAGGTATGGATCTCGACCTTGCATTAAGGACTAATTCTCCCTCACTTCTTAAGGATGAGAGTACCTCTGATGAAAATAGGGATGTGGAAAGGTGGGAGAAATCAAATTGCATGTATATGATGATCATAAATAGAGTCATTCCAGAAGCATTTAGGGGCATAATGTTTGAACAAATCACTACAACTAAGAAATTCTTTGCCAATATTGAAAAGAGATTTGTTAAGAATGAAAAGGCTGAAATAGGGACGCTCATGACAAGTCTCATTTGAATGAGGTATAAGGGCAAAAACAATGTAAGGGAGAACATCTTGGAGATATCTCATCTTGCTTTCAAGCTCAAAGCACTTTAGCTTGAACTTTTAGGACTTGCTAGTACATCTAGTTTTAATATCCATTCCAATACAATTTAACTAATTTAAGGTGAGCTACAACTATCAAAAAGAGACTTGACCTCTAAATGAGCTCATCTCTCATTATGTTCAGAAAGAGGAAAGATTAAGCAAGATAAGATGAAGATTGCTCACTTAGCCTCAACCTTTAAAGACAATGGAAGAAAGAGAAAGAAAGATAAGGAACCTAGGGGTATAGTACCTAAAAAAACAACTACAAGAATTGAATAATTTCAGTAGGTACTAGTTGTTTCTTTTGTGGGGTTGAAGGACATAAAAAGAAGGAATGCACCAATTATCACGTTTGTCGTGCTAAAAAAGGGATGCTTTTTTTATTTTGATTTGTTCTAAAGTTAATTTTAACTTTGGTACTTAGAGTCATATGGTGGTTATAGTCTGGTATAACAACTCATACTAGTGTATCTATGCAAGGTTGCTAAAAACCAAATGATGTTGAAAAACACATCTATGTAGACGATGGTAATACAATTCAAGTTAAGGCAATTGGAAAAATCTAGATTATTATTAAAGACTAGAATTTATTTGGATCTTGAAGAAACTTTTATTGCAACATCTTTTAGACAGAATTTGATTTCTATTTCTATTTTGGACTAATTCGGTTACTCTTGTTCATTTAGGAATGAAGAATTTAGTTTGTTTTATGATTCAAAACTAATTGGTTCCAGTTCTTTATCTAGGTATAATAATCTTTCTTTGATTGATATCATTGCTTCATTTAATGAATCCATACAATTAAGTACATTGAGGTACCAAGAGAAAATTAACTAGTGAGAATTCAAGTGTGTTATGGCACAAATGATTAGGTCACAACCCTTATAAAGAGAATAGAGACTTGTGTCGATGAAATTCTTGATTCCTTAGATATTACAAATTTTGAAGTTTGTGTTAATTTTATTAAAGCTAACAAGATTTTAGACATCTTAGAATTTATACATACAGATGTTTGTGGGTCATCCCCTATGGTTGCTTGGAATGGTCATCAATACTTTATAATGTTTATAGATGATTTTTCTAGATATGGCTATGTATATCTTATAAGTGAAATCAGTTATTGGATGTGTTTAAAAGTTATAAAATTGAAGTTGAAAACCAACTCAGCAAAAACATTAAAAACATCATTTGACCGTGGTGGTGAGTATTATGGTATATGATATTTTAGGTGAACAACATTCAGGACCATTTGCTAAATTCCTAGATGAATGCGATATTGTCCCACAATGCACCATGTTGGATTTGACCACTATAAATGGTGTTGCTGAAAGACAAAACATAATGTTTAAGGACATGGTAAGGAGTATGATTAGTCATTCTACTTTCCAAGATCTCTTAGGAGAAGCACTAAAGACTGCAACATATATCTTTAATAGAATTCCAACTAAAGGCACTACTAAAAGCCCTTATGAACTTTGGGTTGGTAAGAAACCTAGTCTAAAACATTTGCATATTTAGGGATGTGCGACTGACGCAAGGTCATATAGGCCTAATGAAAAAAAGAAATTGTATTCTAGGATGGTAAATTGTTATTTTATTGGATATTCAACCGGATCCAAGGGATACAATAATCTTTAGGTGTATGGTACCCAATTGGACTCTAGGATGGTAAGTTGTTATTTTATATACACAATAATTGGATTCTTAAATTGTGAAAATCATTCCTTGTAAAAATAATTTTAAAAAACAATGCAAATACACCCTAATAATCTTTAGGTGACAATACCCAACTAAGAAAAATAGGGTAATTTGTTTTTTATATAGTTTTCATACAAAAGTCTACCAAAATTTCTACTAAAATATCAACAAAATCTACCCTATACTGAAAGTCTCAAGTTATTGACATAGAACCTGTTTACACATCTAAACTTATATCTAATAACTCAATCATACTAGGTTTCAATCCCACAAATATCATCATCATCGTTACAACCATAATATTTATAACATATATTGGGCAACAAGTATCATTATAGATGAATAAATGAGATAAACATGTATACATGGAACATGATTATATGAATTTCGGAATTAAGTTAATCTGTTCAAGTTTAAAAATTAATTATACAAATTAAATTATATACATATTTAATATTACAAAATACAGGGATATACTTAGAACTAAATAACAAAAAGTGAACAAAAACTATGATGTACTCATGCCGCCCATGCAATGGTCCTGAAATAAAATACCTATTATTGAAACATGAATATCATAATAAGTATATCCAACAATTTAAAAAGTCAAACATGTACCTATATTTTATTCACTTCTCTCTTTTTATTTCCATTGGAACTCTTTCTCATTCAATTACTAAAATTGTTTCATCTTCCATTCAAGATTCCATAAAATCAACCATAACTAGTTCCCCCTAACACATTGTCGATAGTAATTTCACTGGTATCATCATCACCTTCTAGGCGTTAATGTATGGCTAGGTAATTCACATGAAATACCATTCACCTTGAACACATACATATTTGGAATACTATCTAAAATAACAACATCATTATATAAACTTTCATTCTTTCATATAATATCCAACATTCTTGAATTCATATTTTACATCAATAACATATTAAATAATGGAATTTAACTAGAAAGCATAAGTACAAATCACTTACCTACACACCAACAACTCGGGAGCCTTTAGCCATCAACGACTCAATGCTAGGTGCATTTCCTCTAAACTTGACAAATCCATGGCTTTATGAAATCCTGGTAGTATTCTTTTAATGATTGACGATGACGACTTAACTCTTAACACACAATAATAAAGTTGATGATGTTAGAATTTTCATGGCCTTCATTGAGCTATTCTTGAAATAGGAAATTCCGACTCAACTAGCAATCCTTCATCTCGATTGACATTAACCCAACCATTTTGTAAAGACAATTAGGATTTCCTAGCAAAACCTCACACCCAAACCACTTATACAAGTTAAAACCCTATTTTCAAAGATTTTCCTGAACATGCCACTTTTGATCATTGGAACCTTTTTTCTATATCTCCCATAACTCATCTCGGATGGTGGTAACATCACTAGACAAAATTCAGCCCCTTTCTCTCTTTCCCCTTTACTTCTAATATTAACTATAAAATAAACGTTGTTGTTGTTTTATTGTTTGAGCCATCGTGCATTGTGAGTAAATGCACCGTGGACTGTATGCAGATGTCTGCCGGGTTTCACCCTTGACAAGTTCACGCTGCGTGTTTTTGGTGGAGGGTTTTCATGGTTTTTTCCCTCGCGTTTTTTTTTATTTCCTGCGTGTTTCAAATACCCCGTGCAAATCTGCCTCCGGTAATTGTTGTGTTCTGAGTGAAAGGATAGTTCATTTAGTTTGGTTTGTTTAGTTGGGGAGTTCTGCTATGTCACTTCATGACCATGCCCCTGCTTTTATCTCTGCTTATACGCCTTTGCTTTGGGTGAGAGTTGGTGGAATGGTGTCCGCGATCCTTTAGTTATGTCTCTTTTATAAGTCTGCTTTGCTTTTTTTTTCCATTTTAGGGTGTTCCATTGTTTTGCTCTCTGCTGGTTCGCTCTCACTTTTTTTTCCCTTCCTATTTTGTTCATTTCAGTTTTCTTCCGCTTTTTCATTGTCATTTGGTTGCTTTGTTGTATCTTATGTTCTGCTGGATTCTTCTTTGTCAAGGTTATGTTTTGCCCTTTTTTTGTTTTGTATTTTTTTTGTCTAGCATTGTAGTGATTCTTTGTTGCTTTTTTATGATAAACCCAAACTTTGGTTTTTTCATTGTCATTTGGTTGCTTTGTTGTATCTTATTTTTTCTCAGCGATTCTTCTTTGTCAAGGTTATGTTTTTATGCTTTTTCGCTCTGTATTTTTTTTTGCCCGCATTGTAGTGATTCTTTGTTGTTTATTATGCTGCTTTTTTGTTTCTTGCTTTTAATGATAAACCCGGGTCGGTATAAATATGCTTTGGCCTTGGTGATTGGTTGTGTTTTCTTCGAATTGAGTAACTTCTTCAAACTGAATAAAACTCATTCAATCAAAAGCTCGATGTATTATTGCTATTTAAGCTCTCCGGATTTTTGAAAGCAAGGCACCTGCAGATGAGAGTTGCGTAACCAGGGCCTAAAGCTTGGGATATGGGTGCCTAGGGCATAGAGTTGCACAAATTAAACATTCTTTTATTGAACCCGAAAGTGGAATTGGACCCTCGATTGAGACAGAGGAGAGTGTAGTTTCATCGAAAGCAATTCACTCGGGTGAGACAGAGGAGAGTGGAATTTCGTGTGTAGGGGTGAAGTTGGGGTATCTCGCGAAGAAACGCCAAAAACGGTGGCAGCTCTCGGTATTTAGCGTGGCTAGACCTTCACTTTGTTTTTGGGTGAATTCTGGGTTCGTTAGAGTGTTAGGTGAGAGAGACGATGACGAGGGAGGCCAAACGGTCAAAAAAAAGAAAAGAAAAAAAAGGTTGTGACAATGGAGGCAATCTTTTAATGGTGTTGCTGCTTCACTGAAGGAGCTCTTTTAATTGTTTTTTTCTAAAGAGAAAGTCGAGTTCCAGTCCTCGGTTGCTCTCATATCATAGGCGATTGGGCAGTAGATGGAGTGGGTTAATGTTGCAAAGGAGGAGGGCTTTATATTGTGTTGTTGAATGGATGATAGGCATGAGAGTGTGAGCAGGGAAGCCATTCTTTTATGGCACTCGAATTTGTTGTTGCTAAAGGCTTGAAGAATGGCTGGAAATCATTTGAAAAAAACACCCCATCCTTTTCTTCTGCTCGTATGCGGATGAAGATCAACAAATGCCCAACTAGATTTCTCTTCAAGGCTGCTCCCGTGGTGGTCTGCGATTTTTTTGCAACTCATTTTTTGCAATTGCAACCGGAATAGAAAAAAATTGTTGGGGTTAATTTAAGGGAAAACAACAACGGCATACCGCGCTCCCCTCGGGCCGAGATGTTAAGGCAGATTGATCACATTTTCTGGGTTGCAGCAGATTGATTTTTCTTCTGGTTTTCTTGGCGAGCAAGAGCAGCTTTCTTGCTCTCCCACTTGAAGGATTTCCAGAGTAACGTGATTAATTCCCATTCTCGCTTAATTAGTTCCCAAAGAACAAAGAAATTAAGATATATATATATATATATATATATATATATATATATATATATATATATATATATATATACTTCAAGTACATAGTATGGAACTAGATGAGTAGTATGCAAGACGTGTGCTTGCACTGTAGAATGATTGATTCGGCCCCCTTCAACATGTATACAAAAGCATTGAATTTGTTTGATGGGGAGGATTTCCAGCGTACATGATTTCTTGGGCAGCAACAAAGACAATCAATTTGTTGCAAAGGCAAAAACACATTATTCTCGGGGCAGTTGCAATTTGAAAGAGGGAAAATATGTTAGTAATGTTAGTAATAATTTTAGCTTTTATAGCAATGATAATGACAATAACATCGGGATGAATTTTCAATCTATGTTTTTGTTTTTTTGTTGATAGAAAACTACTAAACAGATAAATTTATATCGATTTTAATTTTCATATATTTTATACAAAACTTGCACTTGATATGAATTCTGAACAGATTTATTATTTTAGTTAAATTTATATTATAATAAAAAAATACATACAATTAATATTTTTTACATTGAAAAAAATATTGTGCCGCCCGCGGCGAAGCGCGGGGGCATTGTCTAGTATATATATATATATGGAAAGTCTCGCCAATCTTTTAACATTTCAAATGTACACTACAACCCTTTATAATTTATATCCATATAAACTATTTATAAGCTTTTCTTTGCTGGAAATACAAATGTTCTTTATGTACTAAATCGATTATTGTCTTCAAGATAGTTTACTTGTGTCATACATTAAATTGAAAAATTAAATTGTATTAAGCATTTAAATTATCTCAATTGTTAATGATTAAAAATTTTATTTTCAAAACCCATTTAATATATTTTTCATAAAGTGTGTTGATCTCATATCAATTTTCAATATTTTACATTTTTCAGCAAACCATAAAACAAAAAAAAAAATGATATCTTAGGGACAAATTTTAATTTTATTCTCTTAGGGAGATGCATAATTTCTTGTCTTAATGTTCATTTGTAATTCCTTCAAGGAGAACCAAATTTTATACCAGATGTTATGAAAAAAAACAAAATAGATATCATAAGAGAGGCAACAATGACTTAAGAGGGTAAGAAATCTTTAAGAGAATTTTTTTTGCATGGGTATTTAAGATTGTCATTTTGAAATAATAATGCAAATTGGAATGATGAAATGATATGATGAATATATGATTTTAATGGGGAACTCAAGAACCGTGCAATAGTAGTCAGGAACATCACAAGTCGAGCCCAAACAATAAGTAGGTATTTTTTATCCATTTTTTTATTGATTATATATAGAATGATAATCTTTGTACAGTTTAAAAGGTATGGGTTATGCTTGGTTAAAGGGAAAATGCAATTGATATGAGAAAGGAATAAAATAAAAATATAATGTATATGCCTATATAGAGAATATACTTGATTAGCCATTTTGGGTAGAAATGACTAATGGTATCAACGTATAAGATTGGTATCAACATCTCTAAGTGCAAAACATTATATCCGTATTAACAAGAAATTTGATTAGTTACTCCGAGAATGCAAGGTAATGATATCATGGGAAATTTGACATTGACACGTCCGTGGATTTTTAAAAAAAACTTTAATTAACTATTTCAGGAAGGAAATAGTTAGTGAAATCAAAGGGATATTAATGTCGGCATGTATATTGAAATCATTTAATAGATCTTCGATGAGGAAAATAAATGACGGAAGAAAAACACATAATTAATGACTAATTGTTTATTACTTTCAATATATTACACTTAGATTTAATTATATATATATATATATTGAAAATCTAAATTAAGTAATTTTCATTTATAATCTTAAATTATTTATATGTTTATGTTTGAATTATGTTTTAGGAATTTCACACACACACTGGGAGTACATTATGTACACACCGGGATTATTTTATAATCTTAAAATATTGATGGAATTGAACTTTGAGTTATTGAAAAATTACTGAATGAGGAATTGAATGTGAAAATGTGTGACAGGTTAAATGTCGATAACTTAGGATCTTTAATATATGGGGAAACTTTGCTGAAATTTGGTACAAATATATAGACGTAAAATAAAATAAAAAACAATATTGTCTTTTGGGCCGATATTATTGTTAGATTAATGCCACAAATATTTTGGTTGATTACACAAAACATAAGGAACCATTTACGAGAATCATGATGAAATGAATTTTTTTTTTGTTTTTTACACATGATAAAAAGATTACAAGTCTTCAATCAAATATTTGACCTTTTTGAGACCAATACAAAATAGGTCATCTCCTAAATATGTCATCATAATAAAATACCCTCTAAAGATATAATACAAATCATGAAAGTTGCATAAACATTGTTATTTGACATGACATTAAACAAAATCTTAAATTTTCAAAATCACAAAAAACAATAATGCAAAAATATTTGTTCAGGAAAATACCCTAAAATAAACATCCAAAGCATGTGTTGTAAGTATTTGAATAAGCACACAATGATAACATAAGACAATGAGCTTTAATTCATTTCCAATTAGGATTGATATAACACAATGAGCCTTAATTCAATTCCAATTAGGATAGTATCGCCATTGGCATAAATATTTTAAAACAGAAAGGTTACTAAGGTAATCTAATGCTCATTATTTAAAAGAAACTCACACGGTCTTGCTAGCATAACCTAGTAAAGAAGCCAACAAGAATTATCACCTTGGAAATTACAACCTTCAATAATCAAAGAAATAAATTATGGTGAAAGAGAGTCTTGTATTTCAAAAAGCATGCATTATATATATAGTCTAACCTCGGTTTGGAAATAGTAATAATGCAAGTTTCATAAACTAAGAGAAATGACAGTGTAATATATGTGGATGAATAAAAATCAAGAAGTAGCAAATTATATCCATGTGATGTGAATAGCCAAAGCCAGACATTCATTTTACCATAGAGATATGATGTTGGGAAGCATGAACGCTTTCTGAAATTCTTTTTTTAATTAAATGGGAGGGTCACCAGTGAAAATAAACTAGTTTTTTTTTAATTTCAAAATGGACAAGTCACCAATAAAAAATAAAAAAAACCTTGCAAGGAAGTTTTATTTTTTTATTATTTTGAGGGCTTTTAAGTAGTTTTTAAAATTTAAAAGACCAAATTGTCTCTTATTCAACAACAAGAAAGTTTTAATTTCTTATTATTTTGAGGGTATTATGTAGCTTAATAGTTTTTTTAAAAGATCAAATTACCCTTATTCAACATGAGTATTACCTAAAAAAGAGAAAAAATCAAAAAGCTTTTATAAGGAAGTTTTAGTTTTTTTTTATTCTAAGGGCAATTAAGTAATTTAATTGTGTTTAAAAAAAGGAAAATGTCAAGAAAAATCCAAAACAAAATCAATGATTTATTTCTTTTTTTATTTAAGAGAAAAAATCATTGATTTTTTCTCTTGATACGTTGAATATTGCATACCGGGACACACACAAAAATGAAATCATTATTTTATGCTTTCAAGGCCTTTTAGTCATTACACGAGTTGGTTAGCCCGCGCGTTGCGCCGGGCTTTTTATATATAACAAACTTATTATTTATGTGGTAAGGAATGAATTTTTTAGTTGATAAATAGAGAATTGTAAATTTTAAATCATGCTATATTTTTTTTTTATGTATTGAATTAGTTGATTATTGTTAGAAGCTTAAATACTCAGATAATAATTCAATTTTGAAATTTAAAAATTATAGTTTGATAAAAATTTATGAAAGATCAGTGAATTGTAATTTGAGTATTGCAAGACCATAATTGATTAATTGTTTAGTAT
>CM055432.1:5352840-5523251 GCA_029228465.1 Salix viminalis
GCTTAAACACTCAATCAAAAGAAAGAAGAGAATATCTGCTTAGGGAACAGGGTATGGGAAGCAGGTTAATCACAGCTTGCAGATGGTAATGGCGAGCGAGCAGAGTGAGACCTGGCTGGTGGTGGTTTGCCCTTAATAGCTGCCCCGGTTCCCACATGCCTCTGTGCGGAACTCGCTACTCTTTGTCCCTCTGTAGCCATGCATTTTATCGGACGTGGCCCCACACTTACCGCCTTCTCACGCCGACAACTCATCAATAACCCTCCTCTCTTCTTCCCTGCACCGCCGCCGCTGTCATTCCTTCCGTTCTCACGGCCGCGCCTCGTTGTCATTTCATCGACTTCTGATGCACTAGCTGACAAGTTTGCAGTACTCCCTCTATCAAAGCCTTCTGCTGTTGCCACACTCCAGTCTATGCTAGTCTCGCTTGGCTCATAACTTTCTGTCGGTGCAATTGATGGTGTTCTAGGATCATCAAGACTTCTTCTACAGTACAGATTCCCTCCGATGGCATTAAAGCTCGAAGCATCATCAAGAGAATCACGACGATTAGGGCACATTGCATACGATGTTTGAGTTGAGAAGCTCTCAATCTCAAACAAGTCTGAACTTGCATCACTTGCCATGCCATCATCTATGACTGTGAAGCTTTGACGACGGTGAAGATCAGAGTTTGACTTGGTTGGAATAGGATCATCACCTGGCCGGAAAACATCCAACGAATCACGAGGTGGATCCTCAAGAGGAGGGTTGTAAGTAGCTGCTGATGGCAGCACCAGTTTTCTAGGAGGTGGGGTTTGGATCAGTACAGGAAAACTGAACCCAGAAGTACTGAAGGGTCTTGCTGAGGCCACGACAAGCTGGTGGCTTGAGCCTGAAGGAAACTGGTTGTTGTCTTCTAAAATTCGATGAGAATTAGGAATCACTTCACGTCTTTGGAGCTTGTTGTCTGCAGAGATTCTACGAGTAGTAGGAATTACTTCACGCCTTTCGAGCCAGTCCGGCGTAGCCAAACATTTTTCTGCAGTGATAGGAGTTTGATTCTGAACCTGCCTTTTGAGATCCGAACAGACTTTAGCGTGGCTTATCCGCGATGGGGTTCTTGCTTCTGATAGCTTTTCCTCAATTTGAACAGATTTCTTACCTGAACATGGACATTTTATCCCAAGAAGCCATTTTGTGCCTGACCCTTTTTTGTTGCCATCATTTCGAGGTGGATTTCGCATCGAGACAGCGACAGCACCAGGTGGATTTGACAGTAAGCCAGTCTGGCTATTCCAACTAGCTTCAGATGAAGCTGTTGGCGTTGCGTGGATGGAACGAGCACTATAATTCCTGCCATACCCATCAACAACAGAAGTTGAACCAGAAGAGAATCTAGGAACCGAGGAGAAATCATATCGCTCGGATATGCGTTCAGGATTAGCATTAGCTGGAGAGACTCTCTTGTTCAATTTGTGATCACTCCCACTTTCGTTGAAGTAATAACTCTGCGCATCAAAAATGCATATCTCAGAACCATCAACTTGATTAATCTGTTCTGGCGTCGGTCTGAGATAAGAAGAAGAGGATTCATCTCTAACAGTTGATTTCTGTGGACAAGAAATGTAAGAATGAGTGGGTTCAATGGTGCCAAAAACTGGCTGTGGAGCTTTGCTTACCGCGGCCATAGTTTTCATCACTTTCGATCTTTCCATACTGAAATTCTCTCTTTTAAGCACAAATCAAATCCAGTTGCACACAGAAGTATGAGAAAGGAACAGAAATAATAGTAGGAGGAGGAGGAGCATTACAGTTTTTCTTTGACACAGTGTTTTTCTGAGACAAAAGCCAGCCAATCCAGTGACGTAGTCACCAACCAGGCACAAAATCTACAAAAACAAAAGGCATATCATGTTAGATTAAAGGCATGCCATGCCCTACATACACGCCTACCAAAATCAATCAACATCTCTAAGGATTGGGGTATGGCAGGATATAATAATGCCATCATAATGTTTTCCATCAACCTTTATTCCTAAATGTCAAGCAAACCTGACACCACCACCACCACCAGCCTGTTCACATCCACATTCCTCTACCGTTGGTGTGGAATGTCACTTGTGAAGTTGCCTCCATGAACAGCAACATTGATATACTATCCACATGATAAGACAGACATAATTTGCGCACACACATACAAAAGAAGCTTCGAGGAGGGGAAGTTGTAACTATAGCACTGTGGGACACAGATTTTTTGGAAGTTTATTCAACTAGGGATTATCTCAAGTCTCTATCTTTATTCTATCACTTCTCCGTTAATTGGAAAAGAAAAATGGATTCTGCACTTGATTTGAAACTAGAAACTACTCTCTTTAAAATGAAAAGATGGGGTTCTGAATTTAAAATGCATATCCTAATATTGTTTTGAAATTTTAAAGGTATTCACTATTCAGTCACACCGACATTAAATCCCATCTTTGATTGAAATCCTAACTTTGCAAGCTCGCAAACCTCATTTAGGTATTCAGTTTCTTGGGATGTAAAAGGGTTCATAGGTCAACCCATTGTAAAGGACCTTTACTGTTTTGGTAAATTAGTGGGTTGCAAACAATGGTCAGCCTGACTTGAACATCAATTCTCATGTTAAACATGCCTGAACTCAACTTCATCCGGAATTGGTTTGGAAACCAATCTCAATTTAATAAGCAATTAAGGAATATGATTGAATGACCTCAGGTTTGAACGAATGCTCATATTGTACCTGCAAAATCAAGTGACTCCAGCCAAGTGACAAATTCCTTTCAGTCCAATGCTCCTGCTGATGAGCATATAATCGCTCCTCATACATAAGTTGTTGCATTAGGCTCTTGCCAGGTGAACCAAGTCAAAAATAAAGCAAGATTATTAATTTTGCAATTCCAATATATCACTTGTGGCCAGTGCAGTTGTGTGAGCGTCAAAATCTGGTCCGACGATGCCAAAATATATAGATCTAAGAAAAGTCTATCAGGCACGCAGGCTTGGTAAGAAGTGCAGCACGAAAGTAAATTTCAAAGACATCGAGAAAGAAAGAAATCAATATAGAATGAAACATTGATTTTCAGCCAGACAGTAAATACTTGGACAATTTGATCAATCTGGGAAATTAAACTCACAGCAAAGCAATGTCACAAGACTCAAAACACGCCCAACTGAAAGAAATGAGTGTCATTAAACAGATCAGCATGACTTCAAATGAATAACCACGGAGGATAACACAACGACCTTTCATCCTCTCTAACTTCTCATTCTCCATGTAATTGTTATATCCAAATTTGGTGCCATTTCAATTGCAAAAACTTCTCCTCCACTCAATGAGAAGGAATCCATTTTGGTGACAAAAAAGTCATCTTTAATGCAGTTTTACAGAGGGAATGCTAGAAAATCAATAATCTAACAAGAGGGCAGAGATTCTGAAAATCCTAAGCTGGAGGAGCCAACTGCCTCAGCTTTGCCTGTAAGATTGCCCCTGCTTCGTCTGCTACAGTCTTCTTCTTAGTTGCAACCTGCAATTTAAACATTTCTAATTTAGCCTTCCCATCACTGAATGATTAGCAAGCACCAGTGATAATATCAAACCAAGACAAAAATTGCGGGCCCAATTTCAAGTAAAGAAAAGAAAATGCATTTTAATTCCCTCAATTAGGATTCTAATGTTTAACTTGATGGACTACTTTATTCCCAATAAATTTCTTGACACAAGGGATTAATGAAAATCAAAACTTATCATCAAGCATGGTCCTAAACAGGAAACCTCTCAGCTCTCCAATCTTATGTGAAAAGCAACAGTGACCAAATGCTGGCATGGTTCAATGTCAGAAAACCAGTTTACACAGGGGTTAGAATTCATTCTAATTCAAATCACATGATCACGGCACCATCCTTCAAAATCACGACGATTATTCTTGTATGTCAGGGTATGAACAAACATCATGAAAGGGACATGGAGAAACCAGGGGTAGAATGGTGCAAATGGATTTCAGCTGACAAAAGCTTCAGGAAAAGACTGATAGACTATTAGCATTGTGTGGTTCAATCAACAGTTACGATGCAGTAATGCAGGTTTTAGCACCATAATAATCAGTTCAGAACTCTATCAAACTGCTAAAAAGTTTATTTTTCAAATACCATGGCACTCCCCAAACAACTACTAGCAGAACAGGTTCAAAGTAACCAAACTAAGTGTCCTGTACTAAGAATTACAAATGAAAAACAATTCCCAACATCCTTAAAACAGAGATATGATCGAAAACATACCTCAATAAGCTGATCAAAATTACACTTCAACAAGTTAATTTTGCGCTCGCAATAATCTTTCCCTTCATTCATTGTTTTCTATTATCATAAAAAATAAACAAACAAAACGTTTGATCAAGTTACTGCAATCCAAAACACTGCTAATCCACTAAATGAAATTCAAAAAAGCCATCAAACTTGTACCAACTAACCTCAACAAAATATCCAGTACCAATATCAACAAGAACTCTATCAGCATCATCAAGTGTACCAGGTACATAAAGTGAGGCAGTTAATGCACCAACATCTTCTTTCCTAATTTTCACCAAAACCCTAAAAAACAATCATAAAGATCCAAAAATCAAAACTTTAACAAGAAAGAAATGAAGGGTTTACCTTGGGGACGGAGAGAGAGGTCTTTAAGTGAAGTGGCGGCCACTTCAAGACGACCAGTGGCTGTTTTAATGTTGTTAAGATTGACTTCAAGATCTGTTTGTTCTTTTATTCCTTTTAGTTGTTCTACACTCATTTTCTCCATATCTGATGCTCTCGCCGCCGCCGCTGTACTGGTGGCTACTCCTCCTTTGGATGAAGCCATGGTGGTTTTCGTTGCCTTGTACGTTTTTCTTGTTTGCTCACTCTTTGTGAATCGTAGTCTCTCTTACTTGCTCGTGTGTGCTGTTGTGTGGGGCTTAACTATATCAAAAATATTGATAACAATTAACGACAAATGTAAGCTGCCGCTATTGCTCAGTGGTAGAGCGTGAGTCCTTGAAAACTGAAGGTCTGTAGATCGATCCACCATGGGTCGCACTCCATCTTT
Organism: Salix viminalis; assembly: GCA_029228465.1. NCBI lineage: Eukaryota > Viridiplantae > Streptophyta > Magnoliopsida > Malpighiales > Salicaceae > Salix > Salix viminalis. The sequence continues at coordinate 5,357,921 of CM055432.1, forward strand.
TATTTTAGCCTATCTAAACTAATAATTTGCACTCGAGACAGAGAAAATCCAAGGATAGAGAGGGCCTCGAAGAAAGAATGAACCCGTCTTCGAAGAGACCCAAGTAATCATGGTTTGCCCTGATCCACACAAACACAATCCAAGTACAAATTTCGACACAGACAAATGGATCTTGTTCTTTCCAACTTCTCAAAATCTACCCTATTCCGGCTAATCAGTTTAATGCATGGAGGCATTGTTTCTTAACACGGAAGATATCACAGATGCTAAGTTGCTGAATCAATTAAGTTGACATGTCCAAAATATTAAAACAATTATTTTTTAGATTTTGATTCCTTAAGAATCAGCTTTATGATTATTATTTTCTATAAGATATTTCTAATATACTGTTCATAGTTGCAATGTTTGTAAATTATTTTGTTTTTGTAGTTTTTCTCTTAAACATTAAATTGTTTGATAATTCCAGTAGACAAAGGTTGAGTTATTCCTGATTATAAGTTGATGTAGCCTTGGAACCAAGATAAAAGTTTTTATATAATCAGGAATAAAGATTTTTTCTATTTGGTATGTCATAACTCATTTCTAGGTTATTCCCAAAATTTGCTAAAAACAAAGGCTAAGGTAGTGGATAAATCAAGTTGAAAATTTTAGACAGATTCGAGAGACCTGTCGCACCTCTGTTATGTCTAAAACTAGAGGAAATACAGATTCAAGGCAAAAATCAATTATTAATATCAGACAAATCTGCATGAAAATTAAATCTAAAAGCATAATTATATTTGAATAGGCCGATTTGATTTAATCATAGGCCAAATTAAAGTTTTATTGTGTTTATGAATTAATTTGAGGTACAATTGATTGACTTAATTAAGTGCAAGGATTTTATTATACTTCAATTGAGTCAAATTAATTTTTAAGGGTTTAATTGGTGAAAAAATAAGTTTTGGAGCCTGATTCGGGCTTAATTGCAAAGATTTAAATTTTTGGAAACCAAATTTAATTTTTACCAAGTCAATTGGTTGAAATTGAAGGTGAAATTACAAGAAAACCAAAGTTTTGGTGCATAGATATTTTCTTACCAAATTTTTACCAAGTCAAATCAAATATATATTTTTTAAAGTTTTAGGGTCAATTAGGAGCAAAATTGAAGAGATCAGAGACCGAGGATTAAAGTGAAAAGGCATGTAATCTAGTCTAGCAAAGGTGTCTAGATGAGGTGTCGTGTGGTCACTATTCATTTTCTTCTCCAATTTTTTGCCGAAAATTCTACTTTGGTACCAACTTTAAAGGGATTGTCAGTTATGGACGATTGAAACCAGAAACACAGTGGTTCAACACAAAAATTGATAATTCAAACAACTTATTGTAGTTGTCAAATTTGACAATTCAAAAAGATTTTTGCTATTTGATATGTAATAACCCATTTTTAAGTTATTCCCAAAATTTGCTCAAAATAAAAATAAAATAAAATAAAATAATATATAATAAAAAAGGCTGGCGTGGTGGATAAATAAATTTGGAAATTAATCATATCTCTATTATGCCCAAAACTAGAGGAAAATGCAATTCAATGCTAAAATCAATTATTATCGGACATATCTACATAAAAATTAAGTCCAAATACATAATTTTATTTTCAATAGACCACTTTAATTTAATCATAGGCCAAATTAATGTTTAAATGTGTTTATGAATTATTTTGAGGTACAATTGATGGATTTAATTAAGTGCAAGGACTTAAGTATACTTTAATTGGGTCAAATTAGTTTTATTATGAAAAAATAAGTTTTGAAGCCTAATTCAGGCTTAATTGAAAAGATTGAAATTTTTGGAGTCCAAATTTAAGTTTTACCAAGTCAATTGGTTGAAATTGAGAGTAAAATTATAAGAAAATCAAAGTTTTAGGGTCAATTAGGAGCGGAATTGAAGAAATTCGAGATCAAGGATCAAAGTGAAACGATGCGTAAATTTAAGGGCTCTATTGAAGTCTGTTAGGGGCTCAATTTCACAAAACTAATAATTATAGGTCAAATTAGGATAAAATCAGAGCAATCATAAGATAAATGATGAAATTGAACTATGGTAGAGAAAAAAAAAGAGGACCAGACAATGTACCATGTAAAAAAATAACGCACATTAGACTATGTACTTTGTATGCATGGAGTATTCTTTTTTCAAATGGAAGCACATTAGACTTAGTTCAAATGCAACATTTTTTTAAAATGACAAAAAAAGAAGAAGCTGGCAAATGAAGCTAAGAACAAAAACAAATAAATTAAAACTCTAACAGGAAACGTGTGTAGCCAAACAAAACTGGGCTAACATTGTTCTTTGAGTCCTAACAGTTTTTTTCTGGGCCCTTAAAAGTCTATTTTATAATTTTAGAGGTTAACATGTATTTAAATTTAAATTTTTTATTGTTTTGTAAACAAGTTTAATTTTCAGCTGTATAACTAATATATATATATATGTATGTATGTGTGTGTGTGTCTCAAAAAGCTTTAATAATTTCATACGATCAATTCTCTCCAAAATACAAAAAATTACAAAAATCATATCATTTAGTATTTTAATACAAAAATACAAAAACATAGACTCTCAAAAATACAAAAATTATATCATTTTGTATTTAAATACAAAAGTTCAAAAATATATATTCGCATGCACATTGAAATTTAATAACTAGTTTAGTAAATATTTCAATAATTCATAATTTTAATTCATGAAAACTAATGGTAAGATTTTTAATATAAATATTGCACCCACAAGTAGACTGATATTTAAATATCTAAAACTACATAAAAAATTTAAAAATTATTCTAGATTTTCCCCAATTTTCAATTGGATTTTTTTCCAAGACAAAACTTGCAAAAACACTCACTTCCTTCCAAAACATGTCCTTTTAGAGCATCTATATGAATTTTTTTTGTTAAAAAAAATATTATGGACTCACAATAAAATTCAAATAACCAGATTTATTCAAACAAAAACCAGTTTAACCAAAAACCATGATATGAAATGCCCTACAACACAATCTATCACAACCGTTCTTGCTAACATGAATTCCCCACCTGCTGATTAAGTAGTGCATCACTTCTTTCACACACAAGCTTTTCAAAGTCACTAGCAGTAAGAGTTCCAGAGATTGTTGGGTAGAAGATTAGGAAACAAGCCGGCAAAGTAAAATTAAGTAATGTGGATTATAGCATAATGAGTTGATATATACATGGAGCAGGCACACGAAAGGGGAGCGAGCAACAAATTGAATCGAGAGAAACACTTTGGTTTCTTATTCACACAGCAGTCACCCCAAAAACAATCCACTTCCATACATGGAACACACATTATTATCACACTAATTGATCAGAGAAATGGCTAAGAATACTCAACACAGAGGTCTTACAAAGAGGCACCCGAAGTTTTTAGCCACACGCAGCAGTCTCCTTTGAGATCAAGACACCACCACATGCCCTGAAAGCGGAAGAGAGGCGAGAAACAGTTTGCGACCACCACGGCAAATTGCAAGCCACACCCCAATTGAACCACCAAGGTTGTCATCAAACCATAGCACAATTTGCATCAAATGACATCAACTCTTTATCCTCCATGGCTGAAAAGGGAAAATTCAACAAAACTTGGGGCATCGTCGGAAAAATACAGAGCAAGCAGAAGGACACCTAGAAAACTCCACTTTCCCATTGTATTGATCACCCAACAATTGAGACAAAACATGTCAGTGCTTCAAACCCACATTTGCAAGCACTGTGTCACACCATGGAAAAGAAAGCTAAATGTTCCCAAAATAGGAAGAACTCACTGATAGCATTAAGCACTCAAACTTCTAGCCAAACTTTGGCAAGTTTTTCCCAAAATAAGAGCACAAAGCCTGATATAGATTTGCACGAGACTCCCCAAATCCATTATGAAAGATAAAAGATAAAAAACATCTTAGCAGCATCAGCCACAGAATTTGAATCACAAAACCATAATTCTTCACTCCTTCCCTCCTCCCTCCATCAAAACCCCCAAAAACCTAAACAATTTTAACCCTAAAAACCCTAATTAATTTCCAAACAAACTTACTACAAAGAACCCCTAATTAAATTCATGCATTCATTACTTAAATTCTCTCAAATCCTAAACCCTAACCCTAATCTTCACTAAAAAATCTTCTCGTCCATCTTCCCACACAAGAAAAAAACAAAAACACAAATTTAACACAACACCGTTCTTATAATATATACCATACACCAACACCACCAAGATCCCATTATTCCACATTCAACGGTGGTCATCCTCTCTCCTTCCTGAACTTGCAGTTCCACCGGACAAAGAAGCCAACAAATTCAAATGACCAGGAAGATAATTCCCCACCCTCGCCGCCGACGCTTCTCCCATTGCAGCCGCATGCTGGTGGTGCATAAATAGTGAAGACTGCTGCACCGCCGTCGGCTGAACAACCATTTCCGGCGTTGCAGCAGCAGCAAACCCCCAAAAATCGGTCCTGGCAGGTAAAGCCCAGAACCCACCAGGGCCAGCTGTTGCCGTGGGACCCATTAATGACCCAATTGTGGGGCCCACAGAAACCCCATCATCATTCTTCCCACCACCATTACCATCCTCCTCCGGCCGCATCCTTTTCCCGAGTATAAACGGAGCGGGGCCTAACAAAGGCTTGTGCTCCAAAGAACCAGCCGAATGAATATTATTGCTCGAAAGAGAAGATATAGAATTTGAATTCCCACCAGCACGAACCGAGACAGAAACAGTAGAAAAACTAGCAGGAGTAGTTCCAGTACCAGTAGCAGCAATAATCGAAGGCTCAGCTTGACGAAGTAGCCACTCAATAGTCTGTCCATCAGACTTATGACCCAATTCACGAGTCAACTGGAAAACTCGAGCTGCACAAATGATCGGCATCCGAATCCTCCTTCCACGACCATCGACTTTGCTATGACGGTCTTTAGAGGGTGGTTTTTTAGCAACTAAAGCTCCATTAGTACCTCCCCCTCCTCCACCACCACCCCCACCCCCACCCCCAGCCCCACCAGGCGGCTGGTTTCTTTGCGGGTCAATCAAAGATCCGTTATTTACAGCGCCACTGTTGTCTGACATGGTGAGGAAGAGCGGGGGAAGCTAGAAATGGTGGATTTGTGGAGAGAGAAAGGAAGGATTTTACGGGATTTCAGAGGAAGAGGGTTTTTGGAGGAGGAAGGAGAGAGCTAGCAGCTAATCATTGAGCGGCAGTAGCTGGTGGAGACAGGAAGGAGGGCACATGGGTGGTGGGGTCCATTCACACACAACCCCTCCACAGCTCACACCCTTGGCTTTCTTTCTATTGTGCTGTGTTTGTTTGTTGGATGGTGGAGGGAAACGGGTAAAAACGAAAGCTGGTATTGCGAGTGGTAATTTACATGTTTTCTGATTGGACACTCATAAAAACACATCCACATAAATGGAGAGGGATACCACTTTAGTTTATGTTTGGCAATGAGGTTTAAAATTATATATATTTTTTGAAAATTATTTTAATATTTTATTTTAATTGATTTTTTAATGTGAAAAATAATTTCAAAAATAAAAAAATATTTTAATGTATTTTCAAAATAAAAAACACTTTAAAAAGCAAATACACTTAAAAACATACCCTTAGTGTTAAGTAATATGATTTTTCTCTTGTATAAAATATATATTCTGATTTCTCTTAAAACAAATCTAATTATTTATTTATTCTAACCAATTTTTAAGTAATATAATTCTAGCATTTTTCTATGCAAGTGAGCTATGATAGGGCAAATTTATAGTGATTAATTTTTTCATTGTATTAAAAACTTTCTGTAATGAAAAAAACCATGAATAATCTAACATATGTTAAAAATAAAAACCACAAAATTATGAAGGTACAATTTCAATCACGTGTGGAAATCATAATTTAAGTGATGCAGCATAAAATGAGAGAAAATGCATAATTATTTACGATACTATTTCAATGAATACGATAAATAAATGTATTAAAAATATACTCGTTTTAAATACAAGAAAAAATGAATATGTTTGTTTTTCTTTAATAGTGTTTAGAATTGCAATTTCACCGCATTACTGAAAAATCTTGAATATTTTTAGCTATAAATTTATTATTTGTGTATATTGTTTTGAGTATCAAAAATATTATTTTTCATATATATATTATTTTAATGTTTTTTTAAGTTTAAAAAACACATCTACTATACTTTAAGGAGAGACTAATAAAGATTTATACGCATCTTATATTAAAAAAAATAATAAAATGTCTATAAACCCTATTTTCTTTTCCTCTATATCTTTTATTTCCAATGTCACCTCCTTTCTTTCCTTTAGTAGGGACCATTTGAGATTATAGTTAAAATTGTTTTTTAAAATAATTTTTATCTAGAAATATATTAAAATAATTTTTTAAATTATTTTTGATATAAGTACATTTAAATGTTCTAAAAATAAAAAAAAAAATATTAATTTAAAATGAAAAATAATTTAAAAGTTTTTCAAATTTGTTTTTGAAATGAAGTGACCAAAACTACCAAATTCGTTACCCAAACAGTCCCCTGCCTTTATTCGATATGAAGAGGGTAAGCCCACGCGCGAAACAGTAAGCTTCTATCTACAAGTGAGGTTGTGTTTCAGAGCGGGACCCACTCTTTTTAATTTTGTCCGTACTTTTTTTTGAGCTGAAGGTTCCAGCTACGTGCTGGTAACTTCTCATTATCCATTCTTATTTCGGGGTGTTTGGTAGTTTTTTCTTAAGGTTTTTTTGAAAAAGAATTTATTTTTATTATTAAATTTAAATTAATAAAATTTGGTATTTTAATTTGTTGTATTAAAAATAATTCTTTAAAAATAAAAAAATAAAATTTTAAATAAAAAATACTTTAAAAAACAACCACAATAATCATTTCAAACAGTCACTTTACCACGTAATCGTAAAAGAGGGAAAAATTTGAAAGTCAAGATTTAACGGGGTCTTGTTTGGTGGTGTATCATTGTAGGTGTGCAGGTGTTTGTTTGTCTGGCACTGTGCGGCTGTGTTTAAAAAAAAAAGTTGAAGTATTTTTAACTGTGATTTTAAAGTATAATAGGATAAAAAAAAAATGTTTTAGTTAAAGTAATTGTAAATTAAATATATAAAATTAAATTTACTATTATGGGATGCTAAAAAAGAGATGAACTCATTTGGAATTAAATGATCCTAGCTATAATAGTTATCCTCGTAGTAGCTTATGTCCTTGTAGTAGCTTTATGTCCTTGGGGTTGAAAAAGGGAGTCCCTTATTTTTGCTCCCTTTGTGGGATCAAACCAAACCCTACGTAGTCCAATCTCATCTCAAGTACTCTATAAACTAACCATAGTTAAGTTTAGGGTTTGGTTTGGGACCATTTCATTTCTATAATATGATATTATCATTGCATCAGCGTTTAAGGATTCATTTCATTTTCATTTTTCTTTTTCAACCTCAACTAATCAAATCTACAACACAAACCTTGAAATTTTGTTTTTGTTTTAATAATAATGTGCTTGTTAACAGGTGGGGTTAGATAAATGATATGGTCAGAGTATTATTCAGATTATTTTTCAAAGTATTTTTTCATTCAATAATATATCAAAATAATATTTTTATTTTTAAAAAAATTATTTTTAATATTAGTACATCAAAATGATCTAAAAATATCATAAAAAATAATTTAAAATTTAAAAAATTAATTTATTTTAAAAATATTTTTGAAACGAAGCGCTAGACAGACAAAGGTATTTGCTTGAGGTGAAGTACAATTTCTTTTTTTAAATATAAAGTAATATTTGTTTTTAATTTTGAAAAATAATTAATTTAAATAGAAATAAACAAATAATACTATTTAAAAAAATTCAAAAAGCATTCACAAGTTGAATGGATGCAATTTATGTATCACAAGTTTAAAAATCTATCCAATAGATAGAATAAGACCAAACCAACGACAACGTGTCACTATAAAAAGCAGAAGAGAAACAATAAAACAGCAAAACGTGATCCGCGCTGGAGCGTGTCTGCACGCTCAAGAATAGTCGCGTAGGAACAGTCTGTCTGTGCTTTAATGAAGTCGGCCAGTCAGTCAGTCAGTCAGTCAGTGAGAGTCAGTCTTTGGAGATGGCACCTGGAAACCTCTTTATTTACGGATGTGCCATCTAGCCTATCATTTTGCAGACAGTGAGTTTGGACCCTTGGATTTTGGGTCCCCACAATCTAATTGATGGACTTTGTGGTTAGAAGTTCGTGATGCTTTTAGCTTATTGATACTTGACAGAAACCCTTCATCGCCACAATGTCCAAACTACCCATGTGTCTGTTACCTAATTGGAAGGGTAATGACCATGGCATTATTGTCTTCGTACCAGTTTTTGAATTTTTCGTTTTTAATTTGTGATTACTGTTATGGCATTGGTTGCGAAATTATTTTTTAAAATATTTATTTTTAATTTTAAAATAATATAAAAATATCAAAGAAATTAAATTAAATTAAAAAAATTAATTTTTTTAAAATACAGTTCAAAATAAATACTAAATTTTATAAAGTTTTTTTTATCTATAACATTTATTGTTTCTTGCTTTCTTCTTTTTATTTGTTTGCAGTTAGTATAATGCAAAAAAAAAGGCAATTTGCTGAGATTTTTTCCTTCTGATTTTGGCAAGTAGAAAAAGCATCGTGATTTTTTTTTATGAATCATTAGGTATATAACTTTTAAAGGATTAGTTCTCAAATTTCAAAAAAGGAATTTTTTATATATAAACTTGGTACTATTTGGGAGTGTAGTTGAAATTGCTTTTAAAAAAAATTTCATTCAGAAATATATTTAAATGATATTTTTTAATTTTTTTTAAATTATTTTTGATATCAGTACATTAAAATAATATAAGAACACCAAAAATATTTAATTTAAAAAAAAAAATTAAAAAAAAAAATTTTAAAACACAATACTACCACACTCCAAAACTAGTTGTTATGGATTGTTTGTTTGAAATTTGATTGATAAATGATTTGATATTATTGTTGGAATTCAAACTAGAAAATACATTAACCGCTAAAATAAATTAAAATAAGGAGAGCAATTAATTAGATAAATAAATGAATGAATTCATCTTCTTTAAAAGTGGTATCAAGGGTTGATTAAGTTTGTGTTAGTTTTTTAGTACAAACATATTTTTTTAATAATTTTATTTTTTATATATTTTTGAATTGTTTTGATGTGTAAATATCAAATATATATATATATATATATATATATATATATATATATATATATATATATATATATATTATTTTAATACATCTTCAAATAAAAATTATTTTAAAAAATAATTTATACACTCTAATATTAAATATTTTTGTTTGATTCCCTTAATAGTAAAAATGAAGCATATTTCCCAGAAAAAAAGTGAGGTACATGATTATTTAGAAAATGAGACAAATAGTGTGATAGTTTTTCTACTAAAAAATATATTATAACACACAAAAAAAATTAGTTATATTAAAATTATGATTAAAAAAAATTCAAAATCAATTTAAACCGACTGGTTAGTTCTTCTATATAAAAGAATGAGAAAAATGAGAAATAATACATGGTTTTTTTAGGGTTTTTCTGGACTTTAATGAAGTCTTTTCCTTCTCTCATTTCATCAAAATGGAATTAGACTAAAAAATTTGAACCGAACCAAAAGAATAGAAACTTTTTTTAATTTGAACTGATTCGGTTCGGTTTTGATTTACCAATTTTAGCCTTTAGAAACTGAATTGAACTGAAAAATTTTAAAATATTTTAATTAGTTTAATCATTTTTTTAATAATTTAGTTTTTTATTTTATTTTATCGGTTAAATCGATTTTTTGATTTTTTTTGCTTACCATATATCAAACTTATATATATAAGTCAAGTAATAGGAGTGTTATCACCTCTATCACTTGAAATCTTGGACCCAACAGGGTCTTGGCCTGGTGGTCAAGAAGAGCTTCTCATTTCCTCTCACCCCAGGTTCAAGCCTTGTCAGGCACGCCTGTCACCCCCACGGTGCCTTACATGCTCATTGAGTTTGCAGGATGTTCAGTGGGCCCGGGGATTTAGTTGTGGTGAACGTAAGCTGGCCCGGACACTCCCCGGTTATAAAAAAATAAAAAAAGCAGAATGACGTGTCTATTTTTTTTACACCAAAATTGAAAAGCAATTTCTAAACGTGCACGACGAGGTGGTGGGATGGGTCCAAAGCTTTGCTATCTATATTTAGTTGTGACAAAATCATCATCATCATGGAGAATTGGACAGCATAATCGGAGGATTACATGGATTGATTAGGAACTCATGGGTCATGGACTCTTCGACCTAGATGTTTTCAAATCCCATTAATTTATTAAGTTAAAGTATTTTTCATAAATACAAGAAATTTATGTTATTTTTAAATTGGGGTTAATTAGAAATTAAAGGGAATCATATTACAAAGATTTATTAAGTGGGGGTCTACCATAGGTCACACAAATCACAATGGCATTAGCTAATTAAACTTTGTTGGAGTCCAAATCAAAGACCCCATTAGCACACCATTTTTGCAACAAAAATTCCTTACACTCCCTCCCTCGCCTGAGTTTCATGGACCGGACCACCTAGGACTGAATCAGTTAAGATTAAGACAAAATCTTACTAATTAAATAATCAGTCAAAAAAATTAGGGTTTGAATAGGATTGGCACACGAGGGTATATATTCCGCATCTTGATTGCGGGTTTTGTGGCCTACTTTGATTACTTAATTCTCAATTATTTAAATTATCTAGTATGCTTTTCTTCATTTGTTTTTGTCTAACCACTCCAGCACAATGATGCCTCTCTTTTTTTTCCTGCTAAAAGTAAAGGAGGGAAAAGATATGAGTACTTGTAACATTACAAATCCTGCATCTTAAATGTCTCTATTTTACTAAAAATCGTGCATATTATGAGGATGTTTGGGAGTGTTGTTGCAGTTGTTTTTAAAAATGCTTTTTATTTAGAAATATATCAAAATGATATTTTTTGAAAAAAATCATTTTTGACATCAGCACATCAAAATGATCTAAAAACACCAAAAAATTTCATTTATAATGAAAAAAATTATTTAAAATTTAGCCAAACGACGGTTCAACCGCTTCGCCAAACAGGCACTATGATTGTTTGAAAGTGTGTTTGAGGTTTTTTTTTAAAGTGATTTTTGTTTAGAAATGTATTAAAATAATTTTTTTATATTTTTTTAAAAATAATTTTTGTCATCAACACATGAAAATGATATTAAAAACATAAAAAAATCATTTTTTTCAAAAATACTTTTGAAACACAGTGTCAGACACCTCCTAAAGCTTTTTTTTTTCTTCAAAAAACCTTGCTAAAATTAGAAGTTAATTTACTACAAACTCTTGCACATTACATTTTGTTTAACTAAGGACATATCATTTCTCAATGGTATGCCAATATTAATAGTGTAGAGTCAAGATTCGAGATTTACTTTTAGGTTATGGTGAGTCTACAATGGGCTCTAGGTATTAAATTGAATTTCACTACATTATTTCATCATTAAACATATAGATAAAAGAAAAAAAAAACTATATAAAATCTTAAAGATATATTGAGAGCTTGTGATTTCAAGGTAATAGGAAAGATCTTTTATCACTAGTGGAATTCACGCACAACAATATTTATCAAGTCACTATAAGGATTGATTCTTATGAAACCTTGTATGGACAAAAGTGTTCGACCCTAGTATGTTGGTAAGAAGTCAATAATAAGAAGGTGCCAACCACTATAAATAAAAGTAAAGTTGATAAAAGAAAAAATTAAAAACACACAAGACAAACAAAAGAATTTATGTTGACAATCAGGGGAGATCATTGGAATTTCAAGTTGGGGATAAGATGTTCTTGAATGTAGCATATTGAAAAATGTTATTCATTTTGGTGTAAGAGGGAAACTAGCTCAAATACATATTAAACCCTTAAGGATAGGGCTAGTAGCTTATAAACCTACATTATCACCATATTTATCCAGAATACACAAAGTATTTCATGTTTCCTTACTATGTAACATAAAGGTAGATCATGTGTTTTCATAGATTTCTATAAAGGCCACAAAAGATTTGACCTTTTAGTCAAACTAGTAAAAATATTTGATTTTAACAAAAAGAGTTAAGAAACAATGAAATACCAATCATAACAATATTGTGGAGAAGTTCCTTAGTGAAAGAAGAAACTTGGAGAAGGAAATGACAATGTGGCCTCTTGAACTATTTTTGAACTCAGGTATATATTTGAAATCTTGAGGATGAGATTTTTATTTGGAAGGAAGAATGTAAATACCCTAAGAATAAAACAAAATAAGTAAAATAAATATTAAAGGTGATGCTATATAATTTAAAATTTAGGTTCCAAGAACTAAATTTTTTAGTATAGTCAATGATAAAAATAAATCAAAACAAGATACTTGATGAAAATAGAAGCTCTCGAAATAAACCATAAAACCAATGTAGTAATTTTGAAGACCTTTCCCATGGTATAAATATCAGCCAAATGCAACCGAAAGCAACAAAAAAGAAGGGGCAAAAAGATTTTCAAACTTTCTTCCATAAAATCTCACTAAAATAAGTAAATCTAGAGGTAAAAAGAAGAATTAAAAAGTTTTAGAAAGGTATTTACACAATTTGAGAGAAATTAAACTTAGGAGAAGGAGAGGAATTTAGGAGAAGTGAACCTTGATTTGCTCCTAAACTTACTTGTGATTAAGTAAAAATCTAGAATGTTTGAAAGTGTGTAATTGAGATATAGATATCAATTATTATAAAACATAGTATAAATCATGGAAACATGTTAATGTGTGAAGAACTTAGTAAGTAAATCATCTACAAATAAAGGGGTCTAGTTTTAAGCTAAATAGGAAGGATATTGTTAAGAATGAATGAATATGGTTAGATTATGTTAACAATAAACATTTCTTTTAGCATATTAATGGTGTTTTTCAACACATTTATCATTTTGTGTTTTGAAAAAATTCCTTCTTCCTTGTTGTAAATTGAATCATTTAAAAACTTGAGCAGATTATGTTTATATGTGAGGAGAATGGAGAATGTTGTATTGATATGCAAACTTATCAACTAAGAGAAATAATAAAGTAAAAAAGAAACTTAATAATGGAAATTTAAGTTATGGCTAAGGAGAAGAACAAAATAGAAATTAACTATGCATGATGTAGTAATGGTGATTGTGAAAAACAAACTTAAATGGATAAGCTTAAAGCCATCTTGTGATTAAAAAACATATAATAAATTATGTTTATAAATCAATAAATGTAATAGATATGGATTCTTGTGCTAGAAATATATAGATATTTAAAGAAAATAAAATTAAAGGTATTGAAGGTTGTAATGTTTGGCGGTAAGAAAACAAATATAAAGGGAAATATCTCTTCACAAACAACTATTTTTTGTTATAGATATAATGTATGAGCATATGAATGTGTAAATGAATAAAATATTTAAATGGTGTAGTAGCTTAAATCTTTGTATGGATTAGAAACGATTTTAGGGAAAAGATTTTCACTTTGAGGAGTTCACCTAATTAGAGGAGCAAATAGGCAATTTTATTCCCACTTATGCTTCTAATATAAGCCTTTTGTTATGCTATAACTGGCTTGATATAATACAAAATTTTTGTTTTTATTGTGGAAAGATTTGAGATGATAAATAATAAGGGATGACAAAATGAAGAAAAAAAAACATGTAAATTTGAGGTTGTCATTAAAGTTTTTTAGGGGGGAAATTGTATAAAGTTGACAATTTTTGATCATTTAAAGGTGAAATTAGAGTAATTAAACATTGGAGGACCAAATCCAACTTTGACTGAAATCGTAGTCCAAAACGATGTTGTTTTGGAGAAAAAAGAGAAAAAAAAATAAAGGGCTAGATGACGCGTCATCTAATCCACCAAGGTAACAAAACAAAACTTCATCTCGTTATTGTTTATTGTCTCCCTCTTTATCCACCCGAAAAGACAACTTAGGGGTCTACTTTGTAAGTGCATTTGATGCCTATATACCTCACCAAATTTGAAAAATAATATACCAAAAGTATGATATGATATTTTCCCACACTATTGTATGGTTCATTCCGACTGATGGACACCATAGCCACCGCGGTGCCTCCCTAAAAGTAACAATTTAAACAACTTTGAGTTGTCAAAACTAACAACTTAAGTTCTCTACTCTGAACCAATAATTGGGATATTTCTGGGTTGAATTAGAGACTGAAATCTTACCCACCACTTCCCTTTTATTTTCTTCCACCTTCAGCGACACATTCAACAATCATCTAACTTTTCACTTGCAACACCCACAACAATACTTACCACCACTCACCTTTGGTAAGGTAAGACCCCATATAGTTGCCTTAAAATGGTTATTACATGCAATGACCAAATAATAATTTGACATGGTTGTTGGATTGGGTCGACAACCATTTGGGCTTAGGTTGTGTCCAACCCAAATGTTTGGGTCAAACCCAGCCCACCTGAAAAATACAAATAAATATTTTTTTTTAAAATCAAATAGGTATTATAAAAAAAACAATTATGATTTTTTTGCACAATATTGGGCTACATACTTACATTGTAAGTTAAAAACCTTGTATTAAAAATACCTGGTTTTCTCCGAAACTTCAATAAAAATTCAAAATAGTCTAAAGGCAGTTTAGAAAAAATGATTTCATTGCATATTTTTCCATTAATGTTGTTCAATATCGATCCCAGACTTAAATTGTAATATACAGACTCAGTATAAATATCAAAATTTCTCCCAAATTAAAAAAAAACACACAAAAAAATCCATATGTTAAAAAATATAAAAAAAATTTGTTTTATTTTCATGCAAAGGTCTAATTCTAAAAAAAAATCTAAGTATATATTTTCACAAAATAAATTGCATTTTTTATCATGTTTTAAATTACAAAAAAATGATATTGTAATTAGTTTAAGATTATCCATCAAGTTTGGCTAAAATGCCAAAAATCCTTCATCAATAATTTATTTTATGTTTATTTATTATGATTTAACTATAGACTTTAATATTCAATGGTGTAAGGCTACATTGTAAAATACTCTATTAAATATTAAAGATACAAAAAAAGAACAAATACGATTCTAGAATTTAAACTTTAGAATGGTTAGGATTTGATTCAATAAGATAATTACAAAGAGAGATCTATTTGGAACCATAAAAGGATCAATATATAAAAATCTGATTTAGAATGCACTGGGGGTAATGTATATTTTCCTTGCGCAACAAGTCTTCTTATCCAGACTCTAATAGATATTAGGTTTTCTATTGATCTTCATACTAGGTGACAACTCTTAAATATTATAATAATAATTTTATGATTATACAAAATCTATTTTTTACTCACTACATCACGGTAGGCCTAGAAAGACACCATTGCAACAAAGTTCACCTATCCGAATTAACCCAAATGAGTTAACCTAGAAATAAACCAGAGAAGAAATGCAAAACCAAGATAGATTAATCGTAACAAAAACACAAAAAATTCAAACAAAATAGATCAAACATCTAAAAATATTAGCACAAAGAACATTCATTAAAGAACCCAACAATATTATTGCCAAACCAGACCAATTTCCCAAAAATGTAAGGCATGGTTATGTTCTCAATCGAACATAAATCAAGAATCAAAAGTCCAATGGCTTTTGATTATTACTCAAACATCCCAATTTGACATAAATAAGTTTCGGTTGTAAACTAAAACGCTAAGATTAAAACCCAGAAAATTATTATTATTAATGCATAAAAATCCTATATTAGTCTATAATAAGGATATACAAACATCATTTTATTTATATTACTTTTCAATATCTGGTTAAAAGAGAATAGAAAAGAGAGAAGTCGTCAGACTCCAATGATAAGAGAAAAATCATTTTTTAGGCTATTTATGACCATTGACATTTGTCCATGAGCTCCATGAGATAAGACGGTTTGATGACATTTATTTAAAACCACAGTGTTGCATGAGAAAAATACATCTAAGTCAAGGAAGATAAATCCAATACAGTTAAGTTTGTGTTTTTAGACTTTTTTGGGTAGTTTGAGTTGATGAGTTGGTTTATAGGTGTTCCAAAATGTTGGTAATGTGTTTTTGGATTGAAATAACTTAAAAAATAAGGGGTTTTCTAGAAAAATTACTCATTGTCATGATATTATTGTCAACATTTGGTGACTGGAACCATAGTTGTCAATACTGTTCCGGTCGCCGTTCCGGTTTTTCGATTGGAACGGAACGTTCCGGTTTCGAGCGTTCTGGCGTGCCGTTTCGGTGTCGTACTGCTTATATATATATATATAAAATAAAATATTAATTTAACAAGCATAATTAAAATTTAAATTCTTTTTTATTTAAAATATTTTTGTATTTTTAAATTATTTTGATGTATAGATGTCAAAAATAATTTTAAAAAATAAAAAAAATAGATTTTGAACCCGGAACGACACGCCCGGAACGGAACCGAGGTGTTCCGGCCAGAATTTGGCCGGAACGGACCGGAATTAAAACCGAGAAGAAAACAATGTCGTTTTGTCTTGGTTTTTTGAACGGAACAGAATGGAATTAACAACTATAACTGGAACTGGAATTTGGGCTCGTAGACTACATGTTGTCTATGAATTATTTTTCAAAAAAATATGAGCATACGACAAGTCATTCACCCTTTTTAGACATCAATAAAAAAAAACCAAACCCCGGTACATCAGCCTGAACTTGAAAAGGCAAAGCCACACGCATGGGCTTATCTAAGCAATGTCCCAAGCACATTAGGCTAAAAACTTTTTTTTTTTGCCCCCTTTTGTTTTTTTAAGGCTGCATATAAATTTTTTCAAAAAAATATTGATCTCGGTTGAATCCATGTAAGCAGGTTTGACAAATTAAACCACAACATTTGAGATATTTTATTTTATAAATAATATTGCCTTTTTAATTGATATTATTCTAATGTCTTTTTTCTTAAATAATTTTTAAATTTATGTTTCAATTAATATTAATCCCTTGTGATTTTATTTTATTATTTAACCTTTTTAGATAAAGATTTGTTTGAATGATGTTGTGTGTATTTAGTTTTTGAAAGATTACACTAATTCATTTATATTTTTTTATATTTTATATAGATTAAATTTATTTTGGGATAAAAGATATTATTTCCATATAATATTCTAATGTGTAGCCTTGTATAATATATTTTTATTTTATTCAATAAGTTTAATGTGTATCTATTTCTATTATTTTCTGATTCAATAAATAATTAATTTTAATAAAAAAAAATTTAGCTAAGCACAACCAAGTAAATGTCTCATTTTACTTATACCTATCTCTTTGATATTTTTCAAATTTATTTATTTTTATCATTAATAAATGTTTTTCCTATTTATTAACACATATAATTCTTGATTTATTTGTTCATAAGTATGCATGAGTTTTTTTACTTACAAAACGTTTTTAATGTATAAGAACACTATATATAATGGTAATTGTAGGAAAAAACTATTTGGCCCATGAAGGAGAGCAAAACAAACAACTAGCATATAAAGTTAAAAGAGCCAAGTGTTTCATTGTGCAAATTACACAAAGAAACTATTATTTTTTCCCCTTAGTTAGCAAAATCAATTAGTTTTGTTTTAGGAGTAGAGAAATTGTTTTCATGGAACCCATTAGTTATTACAAAAAAGGGTGAGTTAGATTGTTTTTTTTTTTTTTTTTTTAAACTTTCTTCATTGCATGATATAAATACCTTAAGCTTTGGTCCGTTTATATTCTTTGACTTGATTTTAAAACAATTAAATTATGTCATTGCCCTTGGAATTTAAAGAGCTTTGCCTTTGATGCAAGAGTTCTCTACTCTTGTATATTTGATTATTTGGTAGCTATTGTGTATCATTAGAGACATTAGGGCATTTTCATAAATAAATTGTGTTTGGAAGCCCTTGTATAATTCCTAGCGGGTTCGAACATCATGTTGGTCAGATATTTAATTTTTATTTATTTAATTTTATGAGATATTTCTTAATTTTGAAAGTAACAAGTATTAGGTCAGATATTTTTTTTCCCAAACCTAACATTTTTTTAAAGGAACTTTGCTCTTTAATTAAATTAAATTAAATTAATTGAATGAAAATAAACATGAGATACTCAATTCATGATATTTTGTTTTTATTTGTTTTTCAGGTCACTTCTCCAACAACATATGGAACTTATTTTAATTGCCAAATCCTTATATTTTTCCAACCCTTTTAAAAATGTTGATACACTTGAGCATCCTTTTTATATGTTAGCAAAAAAATTAATCCAGCATAGAAACTGTAAGAGTTAATATACAGCATTGAAATCCACTTTTGAATATAAGACGAAAACTACCGTGTTTGGACCGACCTTCCAGAAGAAAATACCAGCAAGCCTTGAATATATTCATGTCAACATGCAGGAGCTTGCTTCCCAGTTTCCATATTCACCTGAAAGATCTTTTTCTTTGCACAATTCTTCCCACACCTACAAAAGTAGGTTAAAAAGAGTTTGTCAGGAAGGAGACAATAATCCATAATGATACTATACAAACATTATATATACATTTATATATGTATATACATATACATATACATATTAGAAGAAAACATCGAGCTAATTAAACCAAGAAACGAGGACCATGCTTACAATGACTTTAGTTTACATTACTATCCGACGGATTAAGCATGCTGGTATTTTAAAAGCATAGATGATGCGGACCAGCTCAGAAACACTAATAAGAGACCCATTACATGTCCCAAATGGTTTGATGACCTGATCTAAGACAAAGACATTGAAGGAGCCATTGATGAATATTACTTTTGAATTTTTCAGTTTTATGTGTGAGTGATTCTTGTATTTTTTAGTTCTTAAACGAACTGAATCTGACTTATCGAAAATTAACTGGCTTCGTAGCGTCATTCTACTCATTCCAATAGTGTTGGTACCTTGAGCAGATTTCCATTGTGTCACTCCTATCAAACTCATTTTGATTTTCCAGGACCAAATCTCATTCTTGGTTGTAGGTTGCATGACCACGTGATCACGAAGTTCACATCAATAGAGAAAGCCATTGCTTCAAACAGTGATAGAGATATGTGTCTCCAAACCAGCACTTTGACGCCATATTTTAAATGACTCGGTGAAATAAGAAACATAAAGCTTTTGCACACCATAACATTGCCTACCTTGTGTATCTCTCCCAAAGCAAGAATGATGTGGGATGATCAGAAGCACTTCAAAATTTTATTAGCAAGGACAGGTCAAATCTAGAAATCCGCAATTTGCATTCTGCCAGAAATTATATGGGAGAAGTAAAGGAAATTGGAGGAAAAAACACAAATCAATTATAAACTCAAGCCACCACACAAAAATATTATTTATAAACAGGTCTTGCAAAGATACCAACTTCAAAGTGGAAGATGCAGCTGGAAATTTCTAAACATTAAGCTGCATGGATTGAGGTTATGTTTGACATGACTTTAAGATTTTGAAGGACAAGTCAAAAAGCATTCTTTGGATAAGAACGTCATCAACATGTCTGATTAGGAATCGGTTTTGACTTAAATCATAACTTTTTTAAGAAACTGAGTCAAAAGTTTGCTTTAAATAATCAAACTTTGGACATGGATTCTAACTTCCACTACCTTTTTTTTAAAAAATAAATAAATTTAAATGTTGTTTCATGTCATTTTTTCATTAGACAAACTTCTACTCATTTTGTCATTAGTTATTTATGAAAATAACTATAGACATACCACTCAGTCTTCAGGAGACCAGAAACTCCACTGCAATCACCCAGCCCAAGCAAAGATCACATGATTCAACTTGTTTGGGGGTCAAGTCGGACACAAATATGGGTTTCGATTCTTAGCTTCTGCCCACATAATGGCTGAAAAATAAATTACAGGGTGCAATAGCTTTACAGCCTGAATAATATGCACCGCTTAAAGAAATTTTTTTATGGTGTAGCCTCACAGACATGAACATTGCTTGCTGCTGTGAGCACTTACTGTGAACCGAGCACTTAAATGCACCTTCCAGAAGAAGGATAAAACATAAAAGAAAATGCTCTTCAATATGCTTCAAAGGTAGTGAAAAAACAAATAAGAGTAACCCAAAAAAACAAAGAGAGAAGAAAACTTGGTGACATGCAACCTCCTGTTAAACTCCACACTGTTTCTCATAAGTGATTCCGTGACAAAGTGTACCCAACATCATGCAACCTTGCCACCAGTAACCCAACATCCATGCAACCTTGCTAAACCGCTTAATTTCAGAGTATTTTTTAACATCCAAACTATTTTTTAACAGGTGTTAGTCCAATGTGACCTATGGCAGAGTATTAGTGATTATAACTCAGGAGCTTAAAAAGGCATATAGAAGTTTAAAGTCAAGAATTTATGAAGCTATCTTCGTCTAATATCCAATTAGCATTCCATATGCACAACTAATTATCAAATTACACAACCCTAAACCCCATAATAATACTCAATTCCATAAATTCATCAACAGCCATCAATTTTTCATGCACCAATCATGCTATTTCTATCTCATGTTTCCTAAGAGATCATAAAAGACCTAATCCTATAATCACAAACTAAAATCCCTTGATATCTTTTGCCCAAATCCAACAAAGGCAACAAAAACTGATAGGGACACCAAATATCCGTATGATTTATGATGACGGAGAATAGCTTGTCCCTTGTGTAATTGGATTTTATTTGGGTTTATTTGTTAGGCTTGTTTTAGTTATTGATACATTTTTTATTTAATGGGCTATAAATCCAATTATTTGTTCTAGTTAGAGTTTTAGTATTTATATGCAAACTGTTTTAAATGTTGGACAATTTTTGATGATATGAAGAAAAATTACAAACATTGCAGACTATTCCAACCCTGATTCTTTCTCTTCTTCACCTCCATTCTTTCTTTCTTCAGATTTTTCTTCTCTTTCTTCAACTTCTTCTAAGCTTCTTCGTTTTACTCCTTTTTTGTCCCACATTGGCCTTGCAATCAGAGCATGCTTTTCAACACGATTTCTAGTCCCTAACTTTTGTAAAGGATCATCATCAATAATGATCTAAAAAAAATCTTTTAGTTTTTCTATTTAAAGTAAAAATCTAAAAACAAAAATTCACTCAGTCAAACACACCATAAAACCCAAAACCTTAGCCACTATACATCTTCCCCTAAATTCAACAGCAGCAACTAGTAGTCCACCCATCCTCCACAATAGTAGTCCACAAAACCACCACTCATCACAACCTGACAACCTCCCTCATCAAGAAATCAACAATCTTCAGTTTTACAGCAGCATCAAACCAATTCCAGCTGATCTTCAATCCACCACTGTCGAAGAACCCTTCACATCCAGCCACACTTTAACCAACAAATCAGCACATCCATACCAGTAAAGCCCACCACTAAACCCAATCCATCCCCACCATCGCAGTTGCCTTAGTCTCAGGCACTAGCAAATCAAACCAACCACCACAAGCCAAAGCCAACACATGAACATAGCCAACACAAACCCAACTCTAGCCATCATACCCACTACCGAATGGAACACCATAATAGCCAGCATACCCACTATTGAATGGAGCACCATAATACACACCAATAACCAGCCACCACATCCAATAACCACAATATAAGACAATAAAATCTCCAATAAAAATGCAAATCAACCAACAACTCCATCACACTGACTATCCATCATAAAACACAATTGATTCAAGTCTTCAAATTGCATCGGCATGCGTGTTCAAGCCTAGGATTGCCCTAGATGTTTTGGCCATGAGAAGCGTGAAGAAGAATGGTTTTATAAGTCTTGTTACATTTGCTTTCTTGTCAATTTAGTTGTAACTTTGTTTTCTATTGATTTATATGTGTCTCTGTGTGTGTGTGTGTGTGTGTGTGTGTGTGTGTAAAGATACACAAAAAGTGAGAAAAAAGGGGGGGAAAAGAGTGAGAAGTGACCAAAGAAAAACGAGAAAAGAAGATGACAACAAACAAGTTAGACGATATTAGTGATACATGGACAACATTAAACATGATTCGAAGAGGTCCAACTACGATTGAGTTTAACGATTTGAATATTTGTGGTAAATTACTCAACTTTTTGATTAGTTAATTTATTTGGTTTTGCACTTGTTTTTCATTTAATAATCAATAAGGTGCCTTTTTTGCCTAGAAGAAAAAATCTTACATAAAGCCTTCGAAGTTTACTCACCTATCAAAGTTGTCATCTATATCTATTTATTAGGTTTATGAAAATTAGTGATTTTTGTTTGATTAACCCTTTTACACTTAAAGAACTAGTAACGCATGTTTACAATTTCCATAGTGTATTCTAGTCTTAATTAATATATAAAAAATTGAATAAGTTTTGCGTTTATTTTTTTATTTTTTAGCATTGTATTTTTATTTTACAATTACTATGGACTCGACCTTGAGTTTTAGAATCATTCATGAGCAAAACACTGTAGAGTTTGGTACAACTAGGTTGAGTATAGCTAGATGTGCCTTAACACAATCTGAAAGAACTAAAGATTAGAGAAAGACTGCTATTTTTCACACTTACATTAAATGTGAGGATAAAAATTGCAAGAAAATCATAGATAGCAGAAGTAGTATAAATGCAGTATCTTCAAATATTGTAGCTCACTTAGGCAAAAAACTTGTTCTGCATCTTATGTCATAATGTGTCATGGATTAATAATATTTCCATAGCAATCAATGAGATGTTTGTTCCATGTCAAATTCCTAGATTATCATGAAGAAATTTGATGTGATTCCCATGAATGTAGGAATAAATATATCATTTGGGTAGACAAGGGGTATATAATTTCAATGTCATCATTTCTGGTCGATTAAATTCATGTTCATTCACTTTTAAAAATAGAAAGATCCATCTTATTGGATTACCATCGAGACCTATCAATAAGAATAAGAAAAGGATGAATGTTAAGGAATAAGGTTTCAGCGTGATTGAAATTTTTTTCTCTCTTGATTCATATCAAAAAATTTTTGGTTTCCTGGTTGTGGCCATCGCTGTATTGTTCTGTGTTGTTTCTTGTGGTGGAGATCGACGATTTTCTAGTGGTTTTCTGGTGGAGCTCGGTGAGTTGTTTAACCCTCTGTGTTTCAGCTGCAAAGAGCTTGGTCACATTGCTCATAATTGTCCGAAGAATGTATGCAACTACTGTAAGAAACCAAGCCATTTCATCAAGGATTGTCGGGTGCGGCCTCATAATCGCCAATCTCAAGCTTTTCAAGCTAGTGTCCAGGCCTCGTCTTCAGTGCCTCCCACTGTAAGCTCTAATTCATCTATTCTCACACCTGCTATGGTTCAACAGATGATTGTCTCGGCTTTTACAACTTTAGGCCTACAAGGTATAACTCTTACCTCCACTTATTGGATTGTTGATTCGGGTGCTTCTAATCATATGACTGATAGTACTACGGATCTCCATGATGCTCATGAGTATGGCGACATGCAATCTATTCAGATTGTTGATGGCAGTACACATCCTATTATTGTTATTAGTAATTTGGGTCCTTCATTTAAAGATGTTTTGTCTCTCCTGAATTATCTACTAGCTTGATTTCTGTTAGACAATTGGTGGATAATAACTGTGATGTTCATTACTTGTATAAAAATCTTACATTCTGACGCAGGAGGGAATACATGTCTCATTCATTTCAAGATTATCTTCAGCAAAAAAGGGATTATTTCTCAGCGCTCTTGCCCTTATACCCCTCAACAAAATGGAGTCACTGAGCGTAAGAATCATCATCTCTTAGATGTTCGTACTTTGCTCATTGATTCATCTGTACCTTCTAAATTCTGGGTAGAAACATTATCTACGGTTTTTTATTTGATCAATTGTTTGCCTATGGTCACTCTAAATTATGATTCTCCATATCTTTGTTTATTTGGTATATCTCCTGAGTATAAATCATTTCATACTTATGGGTGTGTTTGTTTTGTCTATTTGCCACCCATTGAACGTCACAAGCTTGTTGCCTAGTCTGTCATATGTGCTTTTATGGGATATAGCCCTACTCAGAAAGGATTTATTTGTTATGATGCTCATGCAAACAAATTTCAAATCTCTCGGAATGTAGTTTTCTTTGAAAATCAATATTTATTTCAATCTCATGTTATTTTTTATCCCCCTACTGCCCCTTATCCTTCGTTTGATGTACTTTCTTCTATTAACCGATTTTAAACCAGGTTTAGTGTATCAAAGATGTCATTCTTCAGTGCCTCTTCCAGACAATACTTGTCACCTGATTCTACACTACCAGTACCTCAACAATCCACTCGGGTTCCATATCCACCAGATAGGTATGACTTTTCTCATACCTCGCTTACTGCCACTCTCGATACTATTTATGTTCCTCACTCTAATACTCAGGCAGCCACCCAAGTTTGTTGGCAGCAGGCCATGCAAGAAGAAATTCAAGCTCTTCAAGATAATCACACTTGGGATCTGGTGACTTATGCCCCTGGTGTCAAACCTATTGGTTGTAAATGGGTATACTCAATCAAGTTTAGGGCTAATGGCTCCCTGGACCGGTATAAGGCCCGTCTCGTGGCTCTTGGTAACCGATAGGAGTATGGTATTGATTACGAAGAGACATTTGCACTGGTTGCTAAAATGACTACTGTACGAATTATATTAGCACTTGTTATCTCAAGGGTGGTCTCTTAGACAAATGGATGTGAAAAATGCTTTTCTACATGGAGATTTAAAGGAAGAAATTTATATGTCCTTAACTCTTCGCATGTTTACTACACTTTCCTCAGAGATTTGTCGGCTACGCCGATCTTTATATGGTTTGAAACAAGCTCTATGGGCATGGTTTGATAAATTTCACTCTACTTTGCTTGCCCTTCAATGTATTCAGAGTCAGTTTGATTCCTCTTTGTTTCTTCACAAGATGTCTACAAGAATTGTATTGCTTCTAGTATATGTTGACGATATTGTGATTACTGGTTCAGATATTGAGTTGCTTTAGCACTTACAACACCATCTCCAGGTCTCTTTTCACATGAAAGATCTTGGTCCCTTGCAATATTTTCTTGCCTTGAGGTTTAGATTACTCCGACTGGAACATTGTTACATCAAAACAAGTACACTGAGGAAATCATTTCATTAGCTGGATTGCAATTGGGTAACTCTATTCTTACCCCATTGGAGGTCAATTTTAAACTTCGCTAGGAGGAAGGCGAGCTTCTGTCAAATCCATCCTTGTATTGCAACTAGTTAGGAGTTTGAATTACTTGACGATTGCTCGTCCCTAACATTTCTTTTGTTGTGCAGCAAGTCAGTCAATTTATGTGCAGATACTGGACACTTGTTACTGGATGGTGCATGTTTTTTGTCAATGCACTCATTTCTTGGAGGAGTAAGAAGCAAGATAGAGTTTGCAAATCCTCTACGGAATCATAATATCGTGCTATGTCTTCCGCCTACTTTGAAATCACATGGCTTTGTGGCTTATTAGGGGAACTTGGTTTTCCTCAGCTTCATTCCACTCCTCTTCATGTTGATAATACTAGTGCGATTCAGATTGTTGTTAATCCTGTATTTCATGAGCGTACGAAACATATTAAGGTTGACTGCCACTCCATACATGAATCTTTTAGCCGACATGAAATTACATTTCCTCACATTTCCATCGAACATCAAACTGCGGACATTTTCACCAAGGCTCTTTCTCGGCATCGACATAAATTCTTAGCGCTCGTTTGGTTATGTGGTATGTTAAGGAACCATCTCACCTAAAAGCTCAAACTGATAGGTGAGGCCCCAGAAATATGATTATATTATACTCTAACACACCCCCTCAAGTGAAAGCCCTTTGGGCTTGAAACTTGCACACAGGCCCACTCTACCTTGTGCTTGATTTTTATCAAATAGAATGGGGGTGGTGAGATTCGAACTCGTGACCGCTAGGTCAACAAGGCTCTGATACCATGTTAAGGAACCATTTCACCTAAAAGCTCAAACTGATAGGTGAGGCCCCTAGAATATGATTATATTATACTCTAACATGGTACAAACTGTGTTTTGTTGAAAACGCAGTTTGTACCCCTTTTGTAGTGTTTGGCAACTTTAAAATTGATGGTGGGACCCATCAATTTTAAAGTAGCAAACTCGATTTCTTGAAAGCGAGAAATTGCTGCTTTCATGAAAGCCCGTTTTGACCTGAGGGAGCGCTAAGCTCCCAGCTATGCACCCCCTCAGGTGTATATATATATAATTTTTGTCTCGCAATTCTAATTTTGTTTTAAATGATATTTTACGATTGTTTTGGGATCGAAGAGCCCTTCATGTATAGATTTAGTTTGGATAAAATTACAAGTAGTTTGATGAGAGAATAAAAAAAAGTATCTAATTTAGTTGAATTATTAATTATATTTTTTTATTATAATTATTAAATATTTAAAAAACAATATATATATATAGTGTGTGTGTGTGCGCGCGCGCGCACGTGTGTGATGTAATTTCACAAGTTAAAAGCAAAATAAAAAACTTTTTAACCAAACACATAAAACAACTTTTTTTCAACCTCAAACTCAACCACAGTTTTAACCAAACACTTCACTGCTTATTTTGAACCATAGTAAAAACACTTTTTTTGAAACTGCTTTTTTTTCAACCCCAACCACAAAAACAAAAGCAATTCCAAACAGACCCTTAGTTGACAAATTGATGCTTCTTGATCGACCAACATCAATTTGAGGGGGGATGTCACTGGATTTGATTGTATTCAGTTACGAGATCGGGATTTGATTGTATTAATTTAGGGATTTTGTATTAAATCTTACCTTGTATAGAATATTTTGAGATCTATATAATACAGAGAAACCCCAATAACAGGGGCATTCAAACCAATTTTGTCAACTTATACCTTAACCCATATGCTTGACATCTAGCACATCATAAATTGAGTTCCTTAATTCATTACCCTTTATTCATGATAAGGAGGATAGGGATGGCTTCGACTCACTAGGTTATGTCTAATTTATCCATCTAGGATTCGTACAATGTTTATTCCATTCCATACTCTTAGTCATGTGATGATGTTCATGGTCATAAATCTTGGATGCCTATAGGTCTTCTTCCAATATCTCCTTACACTAGTATGTTTGAGTTTGAATCTTTTACAAATAGAGTTCATGATATGCATGTTATGATTATAAAACGAATTTAAGCAAAAAATAACAATATAAATTTCAAGTTGTGTCATAAATCATTTAAAATTGAAGATTGTTTCATGATAGATATTATATCTGAACAAAATCATCTTAAAACCAGTCAACAATTATAGGCGAGTAATTTGTTGAGTTCCTTGAATACACTACTCTTTATTCATGATAAGGAAGATAAGGATGACCTAGACTCACTAGGTTATAGCTAATTTATCCATCTAGGATTCAAACAGAGTTTATTCATTCAATACTCTTAGTCATGTGATGATGTTCATGGTCATAAATCTTGGATGCCTATAGGTCTTCTTCCAATGTCTTCTTACACTAGCATGTGTGAGTCTGAATCTTTTACAAGCATATTTCAAACAGAGGATAACCTAGCTCCTGTGTTATTGAATTTTATTTGGGTTTATTTGTTGGTCATGCTTTAGTTATTGTTAGATATTTTATTTAGTGTGCTATAAACCTAATTGTTTGTTCTAGTAAGGGGTCACTGACATGAAGATACATGCCAAACAAGCACCCACTAACATCTTCAAGAAGAAAAGTCGCTTCAATAGCATCAATACAGCAAATTGAGAGACAACAAAGGTCATGAAACAAGAAACCAAAAAACTCATAATAAAAAAACAACCTTATAATTAAGAAACCAGGAACTCAGACAGCCATATAGCATGCAAAAACTCATACTTCTATAATGCAAGCTTCTATTAAAAAGCTACTAACATTTTGCAAATGTTGTGAAAGATTCCCTATAGCTCAGTTCTACAATCATCGAATATTCCCCAGCAATCTCTCAAACTAGCATTTGCACACATTTCAGAGATCAAATTGCCTTAAAATTGCCTCCCACAATAATAAAAAGCAGTCGAATATGATCTTTGGCCACATATCAGAAAATAAATCAGGGCCTTTGAATATCATAACTAGCAAAATTACCTAGTTAACCAATATTAGGTAAATTGAAATACAATGCCACACAGCTAATATACAAAATATTTTGCCACATTCTACAAACAAAAAATGATGATCATGACCATCTCCTACTTGATTTCATCAATCCATCTAAGTTCTCAAAACAAGCTTCTTCTAACTAATCCTTCTAAACTATCCTTAAGAAAACACACCTCACAATAACAAACTACCGAACCCCTAATCCCTCAAACCCAATTCCATAAAAAAGGCAACCAAATTTACAGCATAATAAAAAAACTTGTTAAAATCCTAAATACTTTTCAGAAGTAGAAACAACTACTCAATCTCCAATTTATGAATTCTGATCTCATAAAATACCCTTCTCATATCCCTTTAATTGCTCAATCTAAATTCATGCAAAGAAACAATTCACAACAGAAACAATTTATAAAACATAAACACAAACAAAACCTATTGTTCCTCCAATACAAACATTCCAACTTCTAAATGGTACTCCTAATAATTCCGAACCAAATACTCCATAATCTCAATCAATATTCAACAAAATCAACGCATTTAAAAAACAACTTGTAGAACACAATAGGCTTGGTCATAAAAAGAAGTAAATAAATAAATACGGAAAAACCTACTCATTCTCAAAATTATGATATTTAAACCCTAGTATCCTCTTCTCATAACTTAATGAAAGATTTTTTGTTTTCTTACAAGAAATAGATCAAAAGATAAACATAAAGGAATACACTTTACAGCAAAAACACCTGATAAAACAGAAATACAAACAAAAGCAAAACCACTCACGATCATGCCAAATTCTTGATATCCAGACTATTCATTCTAACTCTACAAATCTATTAAACTACTTCTATAGCAACAATAAACCAGAAACCCCTTAGGCAACCAATCCAAATTTAACAATTGCAACAACATTTACGCCAAAGAACAACTCACAAAGCAAAATATAAACATGTAAACAAACACACACACAAAAAAAAAAAAAAAAAAAAAAAAACACTCACCAATGATCTCCAATCCAAAATCCAATCTGTCAAGAACTGCTCTGTCCACCACCACCACTTCCACCAAACGCCCTCGGAATCGAAATAGTGAACCTTCTCTCCATCCCTCCAGCGCTACCCCCACCACTCCCTTGCCCTCCAGGAGCTCTATTCTCGTAATCAATATCATCAGTAGGCAACTCATACCGACAAACCGGACACGAATTATGCATCTTCAACCAAGGCATTATACAATCCTCATGAAACACATGTTTACATGGCATTCCTTTGACTTCTTCTCCTCCCTCAAACTCATCTTTACACACAGCACATTGATTATTCATCTCAGATTTCATCATCTCCTCAGTAACCTTCATCGTGGGCAATGCCTCAATCGCCGTTTTCGACGCCGGAGGAGTCCCATACCTGTTTGGGTCATTCTCAGCCAACTGCTGGATCAGTTGCTCCAAACCCGACCCAATAAAATATTCACCAAAATTACCATCTGGGAATCGAAGACCAGGTTCGTTTCTATTGTTATCAATCACGAACTGAACCCGACCACCACCAGAATGAAGGTTTTGGAGGTGAGAACGGAGGAATTCAAGGGGGTTAAACACATTCGGGTTGGAGAATTCGGGTCGGGTTGAAAATTCAGGATGAGAGGAATTGCCGGAGTTTTGGAAAAGGAGAGGAAAGAGAGAAGAGAAGGGGTCAAACCGGTCGTTGAAATAGGAGTCGGAGAATGGATTCGGGTTTTGAGTTTCGAGTTCTTCAATGAAGCTATCATGGCAAATCGGGCAAAATGGATCGTCGTAGGAAGAGGCAGTTATCGAGACTGTGCGGTGGCATTGGTAGCAGAAATATTGTTTCGGTGTGGTGGTTGCAGCGGCTGTCCCTGCAGGTAATTGGGGGGCTCCGGTGAAGGACATGATCGATATTATCTTTGATAGAAGGGAGAGTTGTTATTGTTATTATTAATATTATTCCTGAACAGACAAAAGAAAAAAGTTTCGTAGTTTAAAGATTAGTTATTTTAGGCTTTTAATTAGTAAATTGGGTTTTGGATTAATCTAAGTCCAATTTAATTTCAGCCCATTAAAAGCCCACGAGGGTAAATAAAGCTAATTTTATTTAAAAATTCTTTTAAGAATTAGCTTAATTTGTTTTTATATTCTACACTCTGATTTTAATACTAGATATTTACCCGCGCCTCATCGCGGCCGTAACTATATTTTTTTAACCCAAAAAATATTAATTGTGCGAGATTTGTTTTTATAATATAAATTTAGGAAAAATAATAAATCCGTACAAAATTCCTTTGGAATGCAAGTTTTCTATAAAATATATGAATTTTAAATCGATATAAATTTATGTGTTTAATTGATTTCAATGAAATCAACATCATAAAATTATCATCGTCATTAAAAAAAGTAAAAATATTCGGATACCTGAATTATTGAATTCACTGTATTAGAATTAGTTCATTTTATAATCCAATTTAAATTAAACACAATAAACGAAATATAAATTGTGAAAACACTTGTAATAACCAAATAACAAAAATAAGTTTTTCATTTTCTCTCTAAAAAAAAAGAAAACATCATTGAAAATTTATTCCTCCATTACTATCATTATCATGACTATAACAGTTAAAATTAGTTTTGATGATGTAAAATGAGAGTGAAACTCTCTCTTAGTCTCTTATGCACATATAATAAAAGTTTTATTATTAGTGATTTGTTATCTTTGTAAAAAAAAATCATTTATTCTGTCTACGTGTGGCTTGATATATTTTTAGTTTAAAGGTATTTATATTTAAAAAGAAATTGAAATATTTTTTATTTTTTAAGATTTATTCTTGATATTATTATATTAAAAGTATTTTAGAATATTGAGATTAAATTAATTTGAGATTAAAAAAATCTTAGTTCAGTGTCTTTTTTATATTTTAATATGTTAATATTATCAAATACCAAAATATATAATTAACTTAACATATTTTTAAGAAAAAATACTTTAAAAATAATCATTATTATTATTTTTAACATCTTCTCCATAATAAAATCAATATATAAAAAAACTAAATAATTGAAAGCTTTTTAGGCAAATAGAAAAGAAAATAATAAATAAACATAGATTATGATCGATAGTCTAGTAATGTCTCATAATGATAATAACATTAATTTTGTCTTTGTCCTTTAATTTTGTTTTATAGTTATTTTCAATTGTTCTTGATATAAGAAAAAAAATCAATGTTGCTAATATTGTGTTTGGTTTTACTTTTAATCATAGTAATAACAATAAAAATCATAATTCAAGTAATTTAGCATTCGGTTTATATTTATAAAGAATTAAGTTTTGGAATTTCTCTATATATAATGTTTCAAATCAGATCTAGCACCATTCTGCCTCGAGTTATGTTATTCTTTAATATTTTTATTAATATCATTTAAATTATAATTAATAATTATTATCATTATACTATCAAACGCTATAATTTTTTTTTAAAAATAATGATTATTATACTATGAAACTGTTACCTAAATTTCATACACATAACACACTATAAACAAAAAAATAAGGGCAAATCTCCTTTCTAATTGAAATAAAAAAAACACCACAACGGATAAGAAATTAAAAATTTATTGTTAGTAAAAAATGCAACTTTCGTGAAAAGTTCAATTGCTTTTACATTACGTGTATAGTTATTGTCAAGTTTGCTTTTGAGATCTCTTTCCTTTAATTTCTTTTCTATTTCTCCATTCTTTTTTTTCCTTAAATATATGATATTTTTACCAACAACACTTTAAAATAAAGTTATTTTCACTGTATTGTTTTATAAAAAAAATGGTGAAAAAAATATTAATATTAAATCCATTTTGGAACCCAAGTGATTTGAAAACAGTATGGAAATTATTTTTAAAATATTTTTATTTAAAAATATATTATAATAATATTCTTTAGTTTTTTAAAAAAATATATTTTTATATAACATATTAAAAATATAAAATTATTTAAGAAATTAAATTTTTTAAAAAAAAACTCACTTTATTTTTTAGTTAATATCCAAGCCATTCACCGTTTCTCCATAACCCACACAAAGAGTAAACCAAACCCCCACCCTTCTCTCTCTCTCTCTCTCGTCCTTCCTTTCCCTTTATGCTTCTTGTCTGTATAATATACAAAGCAAAGGTATCAACCTAATACATCTTTTCTATTTTTTTTACAAAATAAAAAATAATCGCGCTATTTGTTGCTTATAATCACTAACAATTTATTTCAAAGTTTGGATTTTTTGTTTGGGTTTAATCCAGTGCATTCTCTTATATACTACTGTTGTAACCAACAAAGAAACAAACAGGAAAACTCTCTTTTACTTTTACCCATTTTTGATTATTTTATATTGGGTTCTCTCAATCGGCTTCTTTCTTACACGATCCGAATCGGCTGCCAAACTTGATTTTGATTTCTGGGTATTTCATATTTTTCTCTTTTATATCTTGATTTGCATTTAATTTTTGCTTGGCTGTGTTATATTTTTTGTTTGCTTTCATCTCTCGTTGTCTGTGATTTGGGTGATTAGTTTTCGGAGTAAATATGATCTTTTATGTTATTAAGTGATTGGTGATGATGGATTATCTATTTAATGGCTGTTTCATATCTGGGTTTTAAGTTTTTCCTTGCATATGAAATGAGATTAAAATGATATTTTTTTTTTGGGAAAATAATTGATCAACGAACTCAACTCTCACCAACTTTCACTGGGATCAAGAAGCTGGTTTTGGTTTCAACAAAACAAATCAAGAACCCAGACAACACACAGAAATAGAAGGAAAAAAAATGAAAAACCAAGAAAGCCCCTGGCCATCAAAACACATCCCGGGTCATTAAGGATAAATTTGTCTGCACACTATTGAAATCCACAGTTAATTACCTTGCTACAGTGCAATGAACAGTAAAACACCTACGCCTATTATATATTAGGTAACTAGACAATGCCCCCGCGCTTCGCCGCGGGCGGCACAATATTTTTTTCAATGTAAAGAATATTAATTGTGTGTATTTTTTATTATAATATAAATTTAGCTAAAATAATAAATCTGTGCAGAATTCATCTCAAGTGCAAGTTTTCTAGAAAATATATGAATTTAAAATCGATATAAATTTATCTGTTAAGATTAGTTCATTTTATAATTCAATTTAAATCAAACAAAAATAAAATATAAATTGTGAAAATACCAACAATAATCAAATAAAAAAATAAGTTGTTAATTTTCTATCAACAAAAAGACGAAAACATAGATTGAAAATTCATCCTGACGTTATTGCCATTATCATTGCTATTAAAGCTAAAATTATTACTAACATTACTGCCAAAACAATTAAAATAATTAAATTGCCAAGAAAAATAAAATAAAAAAGCAAAAGATTTTTATAAAAAAAAACAATAACTAAAATTATCATTATTATTGCATAAATAATAAAATCATAAAAATCATATAATCTAAAGAACAAATAAAGAAACAGAAAACCAAAAAAAAACCGAATAAAGGGAAAAATAGAGTAATATCACTTTTAAAATGATCACCGATATAAATTAAAATTTCAGGAAAATCTTTAAAAAAAATCAAAAGATTTTTATAAGAAAATAATCACTATAATCACTAAAATTATCATTATTATTGCGAAAATATAATAAAATTATAAAAATCATCTAATCCAAAGAACAAATAAAAATAAAAGTGAACAAAAAAACGGATAAGGAAAAAAAAATTAATAAATTGGTTCGGAGATTAGTCATGGTGTGTCGACGCTGGCCTGGACACCCCGATTATCAAAAAACAGATTTGGTCCGAGGAGTAGTGGTGGTGCACTTGAGCTGCCCCGGAGATCGTGGTTATAAAAAAAAATATAAGTGAAAAAAAATATATAAGTGAAAAAAAAGAGCTTAAGCTGGCTGAGAGACCATGGTTACAAAAAAATGTATAAGCGAAAAAAAAAAAAAAAGTATAAGCGTGAAAGCACTGTAGCAATCCATATTGTTTTTTAAAAAATTCGGCCCAAGAATTAGTCGTGTTGTGCTTAAGCTGGTCGGAGATCCCGGTTATAAAAAAAATGTATAAGTGAATAAAAAAAAAGAAAAAAAAAGGAAAAAAATGTACCAGCAGGAAAGCATTTTAATAAAAAAAAATATGGGTCCGGGGATTGTCATGGTATGTATAAGTTGGTCTGGACACCCTCTTTATCAAAAAATTTTTGGATATGGAGATTAATCGTGGTGCATTTAATGAGCTCGAGACACCCGATTATTAAAAAAAACAAAAAAAAAAAAAAAAATATAAGTAGAAAAAGAAAAAAAAATATAATAAGAAAAAAAAGAAAAAAAAATATAATAAGGAAAAAATACAAAAAAAGGCAAAAAAAGAAGAAGCAAAAAATGGAAGAAACAAATAAGAAAAAGAATAATTAGGAAAAAAAAGGAAAAAAAAAAAGAAAAAACGAAAAAAAGAGAGGAAATTAATCATAAAAAAACAAACAGAAAAAAAGAGAAAAAAAAAAAAACGCAAGCAGAAAACCAAAAAAAAAGAAAAAAGGAAAAAAAAACGCAGCATCTGTCATGAATCCACGATGCATCATGTGTCATGTGCACAGTGCACTTGTGCACAGTAAATGTGGGACGCCGTTTATTTTAGAGGTAATATCCCAAGGAGTTTAGTTGCTCCAATCTTATCCTTAGCGACCTATTCTGCTGCTACATATTTTAATAGATGTAGAACTAGTTAAATGCCCGCACTATGTAGTGGGCAGAACAAATAATCTTTACAATTGTTGAGATTAAAATATAATATTTTAGTATATAAAATTAGATATAATAAAAAAGATCAACATCCTCTATTATAATAACAGTAACATCGAAGTCTTAACTTTTTAAACTATCATTATTATCACTGTCAAAACAATAAATATTATTGAACAAATCTGAGAGGGAAACAAAAAAAATATTAATAAAAAAGCATGTAAGAACAAAAACTAAAATTATTATTATTATTAATAATATTAATATTATTACTGCTTTAATAACGGGAAGAAAACGAAATTAAATCAAAGGCTTAAAAAAAAAGCCTAAAAACATTAACAAAAGAGCAAATGTAAAAATACAATAAATGAAAAAAAAATTATTGATTGGGAAAAAAATTACTTGAAGTGAAAATAAAAAACATTATCACACTACTTTGCGGGCTGTGTAAAAAAATTTTATAATTGTTGGGATGAAAGAAATTAATAGCATATGCTGGTCCAAAATTAAAATATAATATTTAAATATGTAAAATTTAATATGATAAAAAAGATCACCACACCTTAGCAACATCGAAGTTTTAACATCTAAAATTATCATTGCAGTTACTGAGAAAACAATAAAAAACATCAAATTATCCTTAGAGAAAAAAACATTAACAAAAAAGTACATAAGAAAAATAACTTATTTCTTCTTCTTCTTCTTCTTCTTCTTCTTCTTATTATTATTATTATTATTATTATTATTATTATTATTATTATTATTATTATTATTATTATTATTGTGTTAATAATAAAAAAAAAGACAAAAAAAAATTCATAATAACTTTAACAAAATATCAAACAAAAAAATAAAATAAAAATTATCAGAAAAAAGTCATATGACTTAAAAATAAAAATAAAAAAACGAATAAAAAGCTAAAAGAAAGAACAAATGGAGAGAAAAAAAAACCCAAATATCAATTTCCAAATGATCATAGATACAAAATAAAATTTAAGAACTAATTTTTTTGGAAGGAAACACATCAACACACCCTATTATAACAACAAGAATATCGAAGCCTTAACATCTAAAAATATCATTACTATTATTGCTAAGACAATTAAAATTATTAAATTATTCCAAGGATAAAAAAACTCAAAAACATTAATAAAAGAGGAAGCAAGAAAAAAAAACTAAAATTATTATTATTATTATTATTATTATTATTATTATTATTATTATTGCATGAATAATTGGAAAATAAATTCAATAAAAGAATAAAAAAACCCAAAAACTTTAACAAAAGAGCAAACAAAATAAAAATAAAAATGAATAAAAATAAAAATTATTAGCTACAAAAATCATTTGATGTTAAAAAAAAAAACTAATGAAAAAACCAAAAGTAAAAACAAAGGAAAACAGATAAGAAATATCAATTTTCAAATGATCATAAACACAAACTAAAATTTAAGAATAAATTTTTGTAAAAAATGTTATCTCAACAAAAGAGAAAATAATAAAAATTAAAAATCAAAACTTAAGCACATATATATAAACATAGATAAAAATAGAAACTATTTAAGAACTATAAAAAACTAAAAGAATTAAAATCAAAAGTATAAGGGTAGAAAATAAAACCAAATATATTATCAATTTTAATCAAATAAAAAAAATTAAAAAATCAAATAAAGTATAACATCTATACATGTAAGGTTTGATATAATGAAACATATGAACACACCCTATTATAAAAAATAAACATCGAAGCCTTAATATCTAAAAATATCATTATTTTTACTGCTAAAACAATAAAAATTATTAAATTATCTCGACGAAAAAAATCAAAAACATTAAAAAAAGAGAAAGCAAGAAAAAAAACTAAAATTATTATTCTTATTGTGTTAATAATGGGGAAAAAATTCAATCAAAGAAAAAAAAATCAATAACTTTAACAAAAAAACCAACCAAAAAATGAAAAACAAATAAAAGAAAAAAATAATTTGACGTCAAAATAAATAAATAAAAATAATAAAAAAACAATCAAAAGAAATAAAAATGAAAAAAATCATAAGTGAAAATAAAAATGAAAAAAGAAAACAAAAAATGAAAAGAAAATTAAAAGCAAAATATAAATTATAACTTTCAGCTTAGGCGGGATCGAACCCCTGCCCTCTTTACACTGGGCTATTGTTTTTCCAAGTAAGCCATCGGCCTTTTTTTTTGTTACTCCCTGTGAAACAATATATAAATATCATATAATTTGCGAATCAACACAGTGTTTTCATTAAATCACTGTTCAAAAACAAAAAAAAACACTATTGAAATAAACAGTGTTTTCACTCACAATCCACAGTGTTTTCCTGATCTGTTTTAGTTATATTTATAATATACGGTATGCTTTTCATTGTATTTCAAAAACAAATTGATTTAAAAAAAAACATTTAAAAATAATTATTTTTTATTGTAAATTATTTTTTTTTTGTTTTTTTATATCATTTTAATGTGTTGATGTCAAAAATAAATTTTAAAAAAATAAAACAATATCATTATAATATTTTTCTGAATGAAAAACAATTTTAATCGCACTCTTGTGCCCATAGAAACTTAAAATCAACCTAATTTATTATAAAATATTCTTATGTCTTTACTTGTTTTTTATTTTTATAAATAAAATAGAATTTGAACTGATTTGAGTAAATTGAAAGCAGCATGTTATAAAAATAATTAGAGAATTGATTTAAAATACAAGAATGAATTGAATTATTTTTCTAAAATAATCTCCCTTGTCATATGAATAAGATTTATTATGAGTTTGAATGGATAAATAGGAAAATCATTTTCAGTAATAAATAAATAAAATGTTTAGTGTATTGAATTTTGATAATGGACTAAACATTGAAAAGAAAATACGAATAATCCTGTATAAATATCACAATATCTTTTAAAACACCTCATATTATTTAGAATCACAAACAGGCTACTCCCAGCACCCACGTGGACCCCACGTGATCGAATCTCTTACGTGGCAAAAATTCATCCATTGTTTTTATTTTTTAATATAATTTCTCTGATCTCTATTCTATGCACCTCCAGAAACTTAGTAAACTAAACCCACCAATGCCGTGAAAATCCCTGTAGCTCTCTCTCTCTCTCTCTCCAGTTCCGCCATGGACAAGATTATTCTCTCAAGCACTTCTACTCCTTTACCCACCTCTTCGCTTCCTCCTCTTCGCTCTGCTACTTCCACAGCTTCTTTATCTTCTCCAAAGAAGCTCGTCTTGCTACGCTCGACTCGAATCCAAAGAAAACTATCCTCTTCTTCAAGAACGTCAACTAGCTTCTGTAAAGTTCACGGGTCGACTACAATAACATGTGGAGCTATTACAGAGATTAAAGAAAGTGATTTTCAAAATGTTGTCTTAAATTCTGACCGTCCAGTTCTTGTTGAGTTTGTGGCAACCTGGTGTGGTCCTTGTAGATTGATATCTCCTGCAATGGAAGCTGTGGCTCAGGTTTTTCTTTCTTTCTTACTGCATTATTCAATCATCACTGTACATTATCCTTTGATTACAAAAGGGTTTTCTTTTTCATCGCCTCAATTCATGTATTTTTGAGATGTGAGCAAGATTTGACAGAAAGAATCAATTCTCTTGATTTTTCTAGTTTGATGTGATTAAAAGGAAAAAAGAGAAATTGATATCAGAATGAATCATGTTTTAGAATACAGTGAAATTATGATACTGGCTTTGCTAGCTAAATCCTGGTAGGACATGAAGACGTACGGGACATTTTATTTTTTTTTATTTTCACTACACAGATTGTTGTGTGTGATCAGCAGAACTTGACCTTAATTAGATCAATTAATCTCTGCCAAATTAGTATTTGAGAGGGCGCACATGTGAATATCACTATCTAAATGGTTTAGCATTGTTTGAGAATGCTTTCTGGCCAAGAAATGGTTATTCTTTTCTGTAAGGTTTTTGTTTCTCCAACTTTTAGGAATATGGGGATAGATTGACGGTTGTTAAGATCGACCATGATGCGAGCCCGAAATTAATCGAAGAGTATAAAGTCTATGGATTGCCTGCTTTGGTTCTTTTCAAAGATGGGAAGGAAGTGCCTGAAAGCAGAAGGGAAGGTGCAATTACGAAGGCAAAACTTAAGGAATATGTTGATGCTCTCCTGGCGTCCATATCAGTTGCGTAGACCTGGATATTCCTTCGAGATTTTGACAAGTTTTGGAAATCCTGTGGTGCCTTCATTGACATATTTGTAATATTACTGTATAATCTGAGCTGCTGATGAATAAGAGGACATCGTATGAACTTCTTAAATTATTGAGGATTCCCTTCTCCTGGTTTACTTGTTTATTGCAATATTGCTGGAATTATCTGCACGTCTTGCTCTTGAAGCTTGATCTTGAAGGGAGTGGTGAAAGTTGGCTAGGGGTGAAATATAATCTGATGAATGTTGATAGAGATTAATATAAATTATATTTTAGGGCTTCACCTAACAACTTAAGCTTTTAGGTGAGATTGTTCTTTAATGTGGTATTAGAGTCTTGTTGACCTAGCAGTTACGAGTTCGAATCTTATCATCCTCATTCTATTTGATGAAAATGAAGCACAGGGTAGTGTAGGCTTATACAAGTTTTTCAAAGGGTTTTCACTTGAGAGAATGTGTTAGAGAATAATATAAGTTATATTCTAGATTTATAAATTTGGCAAGAAAACTAGAGAAGAAACATGTCTATCCACAAATGAGCAAATGAGATGAGGTCTCTATTTTCCAATGGGGGGAAAAAAAAAGCTACACTACGGGCTTTTCTATACATGTGTGTGCGCGTGAAAAAATAACAACAATTACACAACCACCGCTCACAATCAAATCCGTGCGCGGTGCTTCCTTTATTGTTTGTACAAGCTCATTTCACGCAGTCACCTCCCTCGATGTTCTGGCCTCCGATGACAGCATTATCAGGGATGTACTTGCCCCAGAACCAATGCGCCTTCCAGACAGTGTTCATCTCTTCGATCGGGACATTCTTTGTCTCCGGCAGGAAAAGGTAAATGAAGATGGTCATGACGACACAGAAGGCGGCAAAGAACAGAAAGAGACCGAATTTCAAGTGGCAGAGCATGGTTAGGAAGAACTGGCCAATGAGGAAAGTGAAGAACATGTTGACCGAGACGTTGATGGCTTGCCCTGCTGATCTGATCTCGAGAGGGCAGATTTCACTGGGCACTAGCCATCCCATTGGACCCCATGACCAGGCAAATGCTGCCACGTATCCACAGATCAAGAACAGCACAAAGTTGGCTGTGCCACCTGACATGTTTCCTACACCATTTGTTCCAAAGTTGATGGCTATCATGACTGCAACAAATATCTGCAAACATGTCCATCGAATCAGCATGAATCTGACGTGAACCCGTACTGGTTAGAAGTAGAATGCAGAAATTGGTTAAATACCTGGCAAATAATCATCTGAATGCCTCCTTCAAGGAACAGAATTCTTCTCCCAAACCTATCAGCTGAGTAGATGGAAACAGCTGTGCAGACAACATTAACTATGCCCGTGATAACCGCAGACATAAGTGAAGCGTCATCTCCGAAACCCAGGGTCTTTAAAGAGAATAGGGGCATAAAAGTTGATGACATTAATTCCAGTAAGCTGCTGGAAGAATGGAATCAATACGCAGATGACAAGTTGAGGCCTATATCTTGGCTGCAAGATGTTCTTCCATGGGTGTTCCACTGTCTTTGCATTGTCATTTGCGGCCACAAGATCTTGGAATTCTGCTTCAACATTGTTCGTGCCCACGAATCTTTTGCAACATTTTCATGGCTTTCTCGGGGTGGCCTCTCTCAAGGATAGAATTGGGAGTGTCTGGAAGGAAGAATGATCCGACAATCATCATTATAGCCGGGACAGCTGCAACTGCCAGAGAAATTCTCCAGCCATATCCTTCCTTGATCTTTGATGTTCCGTAGTTAATGAGATTCGCAGCAAGGATACCGATTGTGATGGCCATCTGGAAACCAATGTTAAGTGCTCCTCTAATTTTTGCCGGTGCCATCTCAGATAGATAAATCGGAACAGACTGTGCAGAACAGAGAGAACACGAAAATCAATTTGCCAAACGTTATAGACATTTCAAATAGACAAAGCCTGCATGCATCGAGAGAAACAGCAGGTTACCTGGTTAGCAAAGCCAATGCCAACACCAAGCAATAAACGACCGATGATAAGCATCGCTACGTTGGTGGCAGCACCGTTAAGAATGGCACCAACGAGGAAAACCAACCCTCCAGACAGCATAGAGATTTTACGGCCGAATAATCTAGTAACAGTGGAGGAAAAGAAGGAGGCCACCAGAGCAGAAAGGTAGAGAGAAGATGTGAACAGCTGCAACAAGTGGCTGTCGAATTTGCAGTACATACTCTCGTGATGATCTTCCTTCTCTTTCCGGTACACAGATGGGAAGAATTTTTCGAGAAATGAGTCCATGGAAGTCACACCACCTGCAACATTGTCAGATATAATGCATCAGTAATCCATGTCACCACAGCAAAGATAGCCGGAAGGTCTTCCATTGATTACCTGAGATACCAATGTCGTAACCGAAAATGAGACCACCCATGGCAGCAACCAAACAGGTGATGATAACGAAGGTGGTGACACGACCTTCATAGCTTCCCCCAGTACCTGGCCCAACAAAAACTCCACCGGCCATCTTTCCTGTGAACTCTCTTACTCTTTCGGACGTGAATTTGCAGAGGGTGGTGCAGAAGGTATCTTTCAAGGCAGATTCTCTATATAAACCACCTGGGGAAACTGCAAAAAAAAGGAAAAAAAGACTCATTCAGACTATCTTTTGCTCAGTAGCTTTCGCCAACGCTTCATATAGTTTTTCTACCCCAGTGTGTGGGCACCAGAACAGGGTGCCCTCTGTTTTTGTTTTCATCTATTTTTATCTTATTCCTTTTTTGAGTTAGATTTAAGGTGGATTAATCAGAAACATGGTATCACCCTTCATCCGCTGGTGGCTGCGACTGATTCAAACCACATCCACATTTTTATCGGACTCTTTCCATCTCCTTCCCTCATTTACAGATCATCCACTAGTTTAAGTAAAACAATGGAGGTTTCATTTGCTGCTGCGATTAGTAATATAGTAGGGCCAGCCAGTGTAAAGACATGAACCTAAGAAAACAAAGTGACTCATAGTGTCATAGGTCTCTTATAAATTACACATCCTAGTAACTTCAATCCTTCGACAGGAGTTTTGCTAACCTCGTGCATATGTTATTGATACTATTATACTCATATGCTATGAACCTAGTAACAACAAATATTTATTGACAATAAGTCATAATACTTTAATATAATTCAAAAGTTAGCAAACATGTGTGTGTATGTGTATGAGTATGTGTGTTCATATTATTATTTCATAGTATTTAAACAATATAGTGAAAATAAATATCTTATAAAAATTAACAATCACCTTGTACAAGCAAAATAAAGCATAATAAATTTGTTAATATAAAAATCATAATCTACGTAATCTTCAGAAAGATCATAACTTTATTTT
The DNA here is from genome assembly GCA_029228465.1 of Salix viminalis. Lineage (NCBI taxonomy): Eukaryota > Viridiplantae > Streptophyta > Magnoliopsida > Malpighiales > Salicaceae > Salix > Salix viminalis. The sequence goes on from CM055432.1 coordinate 5,400,579, forward strand.
GGTAATCATATTCTTGTTATTTCCAGCAATCAATATGTCATTCATATATAATGACAAGATAATAAAACAATTATTAGACCATTTAACATACACATAATGATATTATCTAATCATCTAAAACCCATCAATGATGATGACTTGATAAAATTGAAGATACCATTTCAATCTATAAATAGGTCTTTAAAATTACAAACCTTTGCACTCTTAATCTTTTTACAATAAAATCAACTAATTAATCCGTATAAATCTTTTTTATCCAATTCTACATTAAAAAAAAAATACATTTTCGACATTTATTTGATAGAGTTCAAAGTGTAAATCACAATGATTGTTAGAATTAAATGAATTGAGACAAACTTAACTATTAGAGAAAAAACACTTTTTCATAGTATATACTTTTTTTTAGGTATAGTTTTTTTTTCCATCAAGTGAGTTTTATATATTTTAATGAAACAATTCTTTTGACATTTCACCTTGAAAAAACATTTATTCTTGATGTTTTTTTGACCTAGTAGAAGGTCAACTAGATCCAATATATGACATTGCATTATAAGAGTCTCTTTGACAAGGTGAAATGCTAGCACCTTGTCAAACAGACCCAATCTTCTTTTTATTGTATTCACTCATTGTTCATTTGAAAAGAAAATAAGTAATATTTTGAAATTTATGGGTTTTTTTTATCCTACACAACTTAATGAAAGGCTTCTTTTTAATCCTAAAATGAAAGCATGTGACACATATGTATGCAAAGGCAATCAATCAGCTTGGAGGGGGAGAAGAAGGCCATAAACACCAATATTTCAGACTCATATTAGCACTCGTCCTTACTAAACTGAAGCGTCCATCACTAGAATCATAACCCAAGGAATACAGGAATCTCCTCGCATCATCCCTGTTCATCTTCAGCTCTGGTTCTATCATTTTTGTCTCTGCCCTTTCTACACTCAGCTCCAACCAAGGCTACATAGTTTCTGTGTATGTTACTTGTGCCATGAAAAGCTGGGTTTTGTTTTGTTTTATTTTTCTTCTTCTTTTGGATCATGTATAATAACCCTGGGTTGATTTTGATTGACTTTTTGGGCTTTTTTTATAGGTCCATGGGTCAGGGTTAGAAAGCCCATTCGGGCTAAGTGTAGCCATGCTTTCAGACTTATTGGCTAGTGTATGCTTTCAAAAACATTTTTAAAGAAAATTGAATTTATTTTTATTTTTATTTTAAATTAAAAAATTAGTGTTTTTAGATCATTTTCATATATTGATGTCAAAAAATAATTTTTAAAAAATAAAATAATATCATTTTTGTGTATTTCTTAACGTAAAACACTTTCAAAAAACAATCTCTCAACAATACTTTCAAAACAGACACTTAAGGCTCTATTTCAGTTTGTCAAAATTTCATATGTTCTTAAATATATATATAAAATCATTCTTTCAAAAAATAAATTTAATATTTTAAAATTACACATGCACAAGTTTCTAAAAAAAAAAAACAGAATAAGAAAAAAGAAAAATATATTGCATGATTTAGTATATCCAAAAAAATCAAATAAATATTTTTTGTATTTTGCATGTATCATGAATTTAATAACAGTTTGTTAAAGCAATTAAGACTTGACTTAAATTTCAAAATATCATAACTTATTTTGTTTATTTTAATATTAAATAATATGAATTTATACATTAGATGCATTTCTGGTATTAAAAAAAATTGCACAATAATGTTTTGACTTTAGAAAGACTAGGTTTGACCCATAAAATTATGATTCACTTTACTAAGATAGATATGTTTTAACCAATAAACAAACCGATTATTAGAAAATACACAACAATACTTTAGTAAAATTGATAAACAAATAAATAATATAATTTATCTTAAGTAGAATTTACTATGGGTGATATTGTTCTCCATGTATACAACCCCATTTACTTATCCAAATTGTGGCTTCCAAAGAAACTAAATATTTTATGATAACTCCAAACCTTTTTAAATAATAAAGGACAACAAATCTCTTATGTTTGCTCACGCCTAAAAATCTTGATCCGATAGAATAATTGTTGTGACGCCATACACATGTGATAAAATGACAACTTTATTAAAGACTTTCTCATTAACTAAGTTTTGTTGTTTGATTATTTGTTTTGTTTTAATTAGTTTGTGTATTTATGTTTTAACATAAATTTTATATATTGCTCACGCATTTGTATATTGAATAAGAAATAATGTTCCATGCATTACATGCTTTTAATTTTTAAAATACACACTAGCTTCTTGGTTAGGTGGGGGATTAATGGTTTATTTTATGATTATTAATCAAGGTTCAAGACTCGTAAAATACCCAATTGAAATTTGTATGCATGTTTGATAATGATGGACATACATGCTTTAACCATTTTCTGTAATGAACCCATGTTCTTCCTTACAAGGACCATCACTCGACAAATCTAAGACCTTTTAAGACGAGGTAGAAAACCTACTCTTGCTCAATAAATGAAATCAATTCTTAGGATGTATGTGTCATCTATAAAAATGCATCAAGGAAAGCCTTCTACATAAAATCCTAAATTCCAAGTTTTTTAGATGGTAAATGATCATTATGTAAATTTTATAAGGATCTAAGTTATTATAAATTGATTTAGATGAACATGGATTCCCTCATTGAAAGGCAAACTTGTATTCAATTTAGCTTTTCTTTTTTGCAAGCATCTTATATTTATTGCATGTTCTTTAATTTGAAGGAGAAATATAGGCCCACCATTAAATGACACCCCTTTTCAAAAAGTAAATAGGAGACAAAAAAGACATTCAACCCAGATAGAAGTACGATGGTTTTTTGAAAAAAAAAGATGTCTTGATTAAGGTATGTTTGAGAGTGTTATAAATGTTCTTTTTCAAAGTAAAAAACCTACTAATGCTCACTTAATAAATAAAATCAATCCTTATGATGTATATGTTGTCTATAAATGCATCAAGGAAAGCTCCGTATATAGAATCCTAAATTCCAAGTGTTTTTAGGTGGTAAATGATCATTACGTAAATTTTATAAGGATCTAAATTATTATAAATTGATTTAGATGAACATGGACCCCTCATTAAAGGCAAACTTGTTTTTAATTTAGCTTTTGTTTTTGCAAACATCTTATATTTATTGCATGTTCTTTTATTTGAAGGAGAAATATAGGCCCACCTTTAAATGACACCCCTTTTCAAAAAGTAAATAGGATACAAAAAGAATATTCAACCTAGATAGAAGTAGGATGCCTTTTTGAAAAGGGAGATGCCTTTATTACGGTTTGTTTGAGAGTGTTATAAAGATTGTTTTTCAAAGTGCTTTTCATTAAAAAAATATATATCAATATTTTTTTTTAAAAATTATATTTGATATCAGCACATCAAAACAATCCAAGAACACTAAAATAAATTAATTTTAAAAAATAAAAATAACATTCATTTTTTTTCAAAAACACTTTCATAACACATTCTCAAATAGGGTCTTAATTGATATGTGAGAATAAATCATTTGCTCTAAAATGAGGTCCTCACATATGGAAGCCAATGCTAGGAAGTTTACTTTAAATACACCTTCTTATCCATTTACCATAAAAAAGAGTTCTTGATGCTCATTTGATTAATTAAAGTTTGCAAAATCTTGCTTCTACCACCCAAATTTTACCATGAATTCATGTTGTCCTGAAATTCATTACAAATTATTTCAAAGAACACTAAAATAAATTAATTTTAAAAAATAAAAATAGCATTCATTTTTTTTTCAAAAACACTTTCATAACATATTCTTAAACAGGGTCTTAATTGATATGCGAGAATAAATCATTTGCTCTAAAATGAGGTCCTCACATATGGAAGCCAATGCTAGGAAGTTTACTTTAAATACACCTTCTTATCCATCTACCATAAAAAAGAGTTCTTGATGCTCATTGGATTAATAAAAATTTGCAAAATCTTGCTTCTGCCACCCAAATTTCATCATGAATTCATGTTATCCTGAAATTCATTACAAATTATTTCAAATCAGATGCATCAAACACATTTATATTAATTTTCAAAAAATATCATAACAATCTAAAATGTTAGTTTTCTTCCCTTCTAATTCTCATTAATTATACATATTAAAGCCTCATAAATATCCATAAAAAATATCTCAAGTGCTTAAACCCATCTAACCACCATTCTTAAATGGTACAACAAGAATATCCAATGCAAGTATCATGCATGAGTAATGGGTCATTTGATTTATTATTTTCAAAGATTTAGGAGAAGGATTGTTCAACTGATTTAACATGGATGACTATCATTCTAAGATAAAAAAAATGGTGCATTTAGTATAATCATACAAATAAAGACTCATTTAACCCATTTTCAACTAGAGAAATATGTTAAAAGCTTGATGTTGAGATTTTTTCAAAGCCTTTAAAATAATTAAGTATACAAGAACATAATATATTATTATGAACGATGATAAATATTTTTATCTATTATTTTCATGTTAGAAATAAAGAATAAAAACATAAATATTATGAGAAAAAAGAAATAAAAAAATATATGAGTAGAGTTTAAAAGGAAGTCAAGGCATTGGACACTAGTCACTAGACAAATAAAATAAAATAATCTATGATATTAAAATTGTGTGTAGAATTAGTAGTTACGAAATAAAAGGGTTTCATAGCTTATGTAGATTGACATGGTTGCTAAAGTATAAGTGCCTTTTCAACAAGTTTTCCATTTTGTTCCTAACGAATAGTTTATTTTTGGACCGTCTTCATTACTTTAGTCCACCAATTATGATATGTGTTTCAAATAAGCTCTTAAACTTGAAGTTCTTGATTTTTTTACCAATTATGATATGTGTTTCAAATCAGCTCTTAAACTTAAAGGTCTTGATTTTTTTTTACCATGCAAGTATCTTTTATCTAATATCATTTTAATGAAATTACATATGGTTAACTTTAAATAATATTTTAAAACTAAATTGAGCTAACTAAAATTTTACTTGCTCACCTATAATCATAAAATGTATTTTTTTGGATGTGATTTTCATATCTCATTAAAAAAACTAAATTGAGTTTCTTTTGATAATATTATTAATAATAAAATGTTAAATTTTCTATAAATGTTTATTTCCTGAAAAAGAAGAAGCCTAGACATTGAGAAAATAAAATAAAAAAATAATTGAAAACAATCCATAGTTGCAAGTTTCATTCAAAATCACCATCATGCTTGGAGGACTTTACCTTTCCAACTATCCGTTTTAATTTTGTATAAAATATTTCAGCAATCCCACACCAAAAAGCAATCAAATTTTCCTCTCTCTCTCTCTCATTCTTGAATAATTCTTGATTCTATCAAAATCAAACACCCCCTTCAAATCTCAAACTCTAATAAACCAAAGCCAACAGCAAGGTTGTTAAATCAATCCTTGAAAAAGACAACAATGGCCGACGACAAATCTAAATTAGGTTCAGGAGACTCAAAAAACAACACCAACAGTGAACAACAACTTGAAGAGAACCCGAATTTGAGTTCTAATGGAGAACAACAACAAGAAGGAGGAGGAGGTGGAGAAGAGAGAGAGGGTGGTGGTCGTCAAAGTCAGATTTCGAGAACTCCATTCACTAATCTTAGTCAAGTTGATGCTGACCTTGCTCTTGCCAGGACCCTTCAAGAACAGGTCTCATTCTTTTTCTCTATGTTTTTATCTTTTTATTGGAATGGATTGGTTTTTAGCTTCTTGGGTCTCTATATTTTGTGGGTTCTTGTTATCTTTTGATCTCATTTTTTTTTAAGTTTGAATCTTGGTTTCGTTTGAGGGAATGAATTGATTGATTTTTTTATATTATTGGGTCTGAGTGATTGGTGGGTTTTTGTTAATTCCTGTTTTATGTAAAAACTGGAGTGAAAGTTTGGATTGTCAATTTGAGTTTTAGCAGGTGTTATTTTCACTTTTAGCTTAGCTAAGGAGATGAATTTCTATTTCTAGGTTATTGGGTCCTTATAATTGGTGTTATAATCTCTTCAATAGACGTTTCAATATCACCAAAAGTTGAATTTTAATGGCTTTTTCGTATTGTGATAAATGAGGGGGGAAATGCTGTTGGATTTTAGTTTGTTGCTTTTGGGATCCCAAATGGAGTAAACTTTGAAATGGATTGTTTGACTTAGCTACTTATGTTATTAATTATGAAAATACACTCAAGTTTTCAATCATCTGGTTAAGTTCTTCTCTAATGTGATGAATTGGCTCAGTTGATTCTGTTTTTTCGTAGAGGCATTATTATTAAGTTTTAGCCTTTGGCTTCTCTAACCAATACATTTGGTTACATTTTCTTTTCTCTTACTATGGTTATCCTTTTCTTCTAACCAAGAGATCTGATGTGCTTGATCATGGAGCAGGAAAGAGCATACATGATGCTAAGAATGAATGATGATGGGAGTGACTATGGAAGTTGGGAAGCTGGAAGTTATTTACAGGACTACGGGGATGATTTTGGTGATCCCGATGATGAGACTGATGGAGATGACTATGAGACTGATGGAGATGATGACACTGGCGTGGATAGTAATGGAGATGCATTTGACACCCATGCTCATGCTGGCACTGGAAATGATGATAATACTGAAGTTGAAATCGACCCTTCCTTGTATTCCAGTGATGAGGCCTATGCTCGAGCCTTGCAGGAAGCTGAAGAACAGGACATATCTGCTAGACTGCTGGCCCTTGTTGGCTTAAATGGTAGTAAGTTTGATAATTATAAAAGGAACTAATGTTTTTATGTCTTTTTGTTGGTACCCATCTTTCTTTCTTTTTTTGTGAATGAATGCATGTTGTTTCTTATGCAAGTCTGTCTTTCTGTGGTCTCTGTGCGTGTTATGCAACCTTTACATCTTTTGCTAATAGTTTGTAGTTACAGGAGATGCTGAGGAGGATAGTGAAGAAGATCTTGAGGGTAATTCTCAGGTATCACTCTCTGTAACTGGGTATATTATTTTCTTCCTACCTTTTGGCATAATAAGGATTTTAGTTTAACAATTTTGCTCTATGGTATGTCAAGCTATTACAAATCTCCATGGTTGTATTCTGTGAAAGTGACTTTGGCATTGTGTTTTTGCTGGTACAAGCAATGGATCATATATAAACCTATGCTGTGTATATTTTTCCAAAGTAATATACCCTTGGTTTAGTGATACTAGTATTGGAAAGGTGAAAAGTTAGTTTCACAATCATGAAGTTGATATCAGTGATTAGTTCTAACTGCTGTTGCTGACATACATTATGCGCACATGCAAAAAATCCTTTCAGGTAACTATTAGAACTGCATTAATCTACACCAAACCTTTACGCCTGAAATACTATATGGAAACTTAAAAGTGATCACAAGCTACGCTTACAACAACTTAGATTGTTGCTGTAGTATAGGAGCTCGGGGATTGCTCCAACTGGCACTTCTTAAAAGGATAGGTATAACAAGAGAAGGTAGATACCATTGTGGTGCAGAGCTACTTGATGAACTAAGAACTGTGCAGTTGTTCAGCCAAGGTTTCACTTGCATGCTGCTACCAAAAGACTTTAAATTCTGACATGTTCCATTTTTGTTGAAGCAAATAGTCATGGAGCACTACAAATGGCTTTTTGCAAGCTTTCTGTTGAAGATAATGTGATCCTGCAGGGTGCTTGATCTTAGTTATTGTCTTGCTCTAGGTTTCATTTTAGCCACTGGCCCACAATTGCTTTTATGACATACAAGTGTCTTGCCAGTCTAGGGGTGTTTCATTAGCCATTTCTTTTCTTGTTAAATTTCCAGTCTATTAAGTGGTATTCTCTAGTCCACAACTTTAATACGAGTGTTCTTATCTCCATGTAAGGATGCTATTGGTTTAGGTTTGTTCCTTGTTTGAGCTTTTCCTCTGGTTTCTATTGGTTGAGTGGCAAGTGAATGCAAATGTTTGTGTTGAGTCTAATTTTTCTTCCTACTTAATTCTGTTGTCTCCTATGGGGCTTAATTGGCTTCTTATTGCCCAGGAAACATGGGAGGAGGTTGATCCAGATGAACTTTCATACGAGGTAAGCTGACTTGGACTGAGTGTTCCCATGATGCTTCTACATCACTCTATTTCTTACAGTATGATTCATTTTTCTCAGGAGTTGCTTGCATTGAGTGACGTTGTTGGAACTGAAAGCAGAGGCCTTTCACCTGATACAATTGCTTCTTTGCCTTCAATAAACTACAAGGCAGGAAGCAGTCAGAATGGAAGCAACGATTCGTAAGCACAAATGCACTTTTTTTTTTTTTATCATCTGTAGTTATGTGATGAATGAAATGTGTGCTTGAATTTCAGCTGTGTCATATGTCGTTTGGATTACGAGGATGGTGAAACTCTGACTCTTCTTTCTTGCAAGCATTCTTACCATTCAGAGTGCATAAACAATTGGTTGAAAATAAACAAGGTACTACTTTCTTTTCTTTCTTTCTTCTTTGGTTTTTTTCTTCCTTGCTATGCTTCAAATCTCTTTCTGGTGACTGAAATTTTTACCCTACCAACCTAGCATCACTTGGTTATCTCAACAGTTTTGTTTTCAGTTCACGACATAGTACAGAATCTGTTAGCTATTGATAAAGAACAAATAAACCTTTTCCTTTTCAATCACACACGTGAAGAATTGGAACCAACCATATGTTCAGGGGCGCCAATCATATGTTTAAGGGATCTTGCTTGATATTTTCTTAATGATCGCAGGTCTGTCCTGTTTGCAGCACCGAGGTCTCCACTGATGTGCACAGCTAGCATTTGCCGGACCATCCTCTTCTGCAAGTCATAGACTGCTGGGTTAGAAAGAAAAATATGCCGATGGGTACACACCCCTAGCTCTTGTTTTGTTGTGCCAATTTGTATCAATTCATACAAATAAGAAGCCAACCCTACATATTGGTTTCGTTTGACTTTGCTGCGTGGCCTAACTTCAGGGATGTTGCCCGGGTTCTGTTTATAATTTTTTTCTTTTTCTTTCAGAATCCTACTTTCAAATGAATATGGTCTCACCCCTACCAAATTAAAGAACAAATCAATCCTATTTCTTTTTTTTTGAGTTTTTCTTCTTCACCTCCTCCATTTCTTGCTTTCAGATTCGATTGTATTGAAAGACTGTAATGTGATGGATCACAAAAGTCTAAAGCGGACCCAACAACCATTGTACATTATTTAAGATTTTCTGTTTGGTGTAAGGTTCCTTGCAACTACAAAGCGGACCCAAAGCTGTCTAGCAAATGATTTTTAATAAGGATGCTTGGAAATATAAGGTTGTTTGTTTGGTAGTGTGTTAGTAGTTGATTTGTAAAATATTTTTTATTTAAAAATATATTAAAATAATATTTTATTATTATTTAAAAAATAATTTCTGATGATTTAAAAATATTAAAAACAAATTTAAATAAAAAATAAAAATATTTGTTTTAATTTCTTAAAAAGTGCTTTTCAATTGCATTTCCAAACAGGGTTTTAGTTTTGTAATTTCTTTTCTTGGGAAATTATTATAATCTCATGGATTTAGTTTTTTTTTCCCTCCCAAAGTTCAATTTTCAACATAAAATTTAGTGGAAATGGAGTTATAATTTTTATTTTTTATAAAGTTATTATGATTAAAGTTGTGAATTCAACTAATTAGCCCAAGTTAATTTGGGTAGTTTAGGTATTTTTTTTTATTTCATCCTATAATATTAAATTGATTGATAATTGAGTTTTATAATTTTATTTTTTTTTCTATGAAGTTATCTTGATCCAATTATCCAAGTTGTGAGTTTAATAGGTTAATCCAAGTTGACTTTGGGTAAATTGTTTTTATATATCCTATATATATATATATATATATATCTTTTTTTAATTTCAATCTTGGTTTGAGTAAGAATTTACTTTCATACTTTTTGATTTTTTCTATAAGATTATCCAAAATTTTATAATTTGAGTTGTAAATTTGATAGGTTAACTTTGATTGATCTAATATATTATTATATTAATATTTTTTAAAAAAAACATCATTCATTATTTCACTTGTTATCAATATAAAAATATTGTTCAAGAATTGCATGCTACATCATATTTCAAAATGTTAACAAAATATTTTTGCATTAAATTAATGCTTGATTTTACAAAATATGGTTTAATTTATCAATTTAGAAAAAAAAATAAAAAAAACACATACCAAATTTATCATAAAAACAAAAAAATAGCCTTTGTTTTCTCTTGACTGTTCATGGGGCAATATATATATGTTCTTTTGCTATCTTGTATGAAGTATCAACTCACTTTTCTTCCGAGCTCTTGAAAAAAGAATAATGTTCTTTCAAGCTTGAAACTTTTCAGGGCTTCACTGCCATGTTGTATCCTTCATCATGTTACTTAGAAATCCTAACCTAAATTTAAACAGAACCTTAATCACCTTCCTTGATAAATGCAAATCAATGCTACAATTGAACCAAATTCATGCTCTAGTAATCACTCTAGGCCTCTCTCAAGATAACTTTTTTATGTCAAAAATCGTTTCTTTCTCTGCTTTATCTGATTCAAACAACACTGATTATTCTTACAGGGCTTTGTTAAATCTCCAAGACCCAACTATCTTTGACTGGAACACAGTCATTATGGGTTATTCAAAGAGCAAGAACCCAAATAAATCCATTTCAGTTTTTGTCAAAATGTTGCAAGTTGGAATCTACCCTGATCATTTAACATACCCTTTTCTTGCTAAGGCGACTTCGCGACTTTTAAGGAAAGAGCTAGGGGTTTCAATTCACGGGCATGTAATAAAATCTGGGTTCGAGATAGATAGGTTTATTGCTAATTCTTTGGTTCATATGTATGGTTCCTGTGGCGACATCGTGTATGCACGGAAGGTGTTTGATGGAATTCCCGTGAAGAATTTGGTGTCGTGGAATTCGATGATTGATGGGTATGCAAAGTGTGGATATTTGGATTTGGCGCGTGGTCTGTTTGACTTGATGCCTGAAAGGGATGTTAGGTCATGGAGTTGTTTGATTGATGGGTATGCTAAAAGTGGGAATTACGGGGATGCAATGGCAGTTTTTGAGAAGATGCGAACTTCAGGCCCCAAGGCTAATGAGGTTACTATGGTTAGTGTGCTATGTGCTTGTGCTCATTTGGGTGCTCTTGATAAAGGGAGGATGATGCATCGATATTTGGTTGATAATGGGTTCGAATTAAATTTGGTTTTGCAGACTTCTCTTGTTGACATGTATGCAAAATGTGGGGCAGTTGAGGAGGCTTTCGCTGTGTTTCGTGGGGTCTCGCTGAGAAAGAGCGACGTGTTAATTTGGAATGCTATGATTGGAGGGCTTGCAACTCATGGTTTGGTTAAGGAATCGCTTGATTTGTATACAGAGATGCAAATAGTTGGGATTAAACCGGATGAGATCACGTTTCTGTGCTTGTTGAGTGCTTGTGCTCATGGTGGATTAGTAAAGCAAGCCTCGTGTTTCTTCGAGGGTCTTGGTAAAAATGGCATGACGGCAAAGACTGAGCATTATGCATGCATGGTCGATGTTATGGCTCGTGCTGGTCAAGTGGCGGAGGCATATCAGTTTCTGTGTCAAATGCCAGTTGAACCGACGGCTTCAATGCTAGGTGCCTTACTTAGTGGATGCATGAACCATCGAAAATTAGATCTTGCCGAATTAGTAGGGAAGAAGCTTATTGAGTTAGATCCAGAGCATGCTGGTAGATACATTGGCCTGTCAAATGTTTATGCCATTGGCAGACGCTGGGATGAAGCAAGAATCATGAGAGAAGCCATGGAGCATAGAGGGGTGAAGAAGACTCCTGGGTATAGTTTTCTCGAGATGTCTGGAGCTCATCATAGATTCATTGCCCATGATGAATCACATCCTAGCTCAGAGCACATCTATACAATGCTAAGTTTTATTGTAAGCCAAATGCAACTTGGTGGTGTACTTAATGAAGGTCAAGAACACCGTTTATAAGGTATAGAGATTATTTGAGTTGCTCTTTAAATAAATTTTATTCAGGTTTCTAAAACTCTAACTGGTGGTTCTTATGCGCAGAATTTGTTACTTTTCTTGGTTGCCTGCCATTAACTTTCTCTCCTTTTTGTTAACCACAAGATTCTCTTCCCCCCCTGAAACTTTTCAATTAGCTAACAGAAGAGCACAACTGTTGAAATCTAATTTCCATATCCCTCTAGGCCACTAAACACATACTGTCTTGAATTAAAGTTCTTACAGAATTCATTTATCCCTTCCTTATGCTTGGGGGCCATAGAGAAAAAAGAGTTATATCAGAAACCCAGTCATAAAATAAAAACATAGTTTAAAGATAAAGCGTATCTTAAGACAGCAGTGCAAACATACTAAGCAGAAATGAAGTCGATCTTAAAAACAAGGCAAACTAAAATATTATAGGTACTATGCCCAACACTTCCATGTGAGAAGCCCTTCTCCAGATTTGATAATTCTGCACAAATCACAAAAGAACTCGAGTTATAAAAGGGTAACAACAGCTAAGACTGATTGATATGGTTACTATCTCTAGCCATTCTTTCCTCACCTAGACACTCGAACCTTGAAGGCTAGGCTGAGCAAGCTGAAGATGGTACGGGTCAATTTGATGAGAGATGGTTGAAAGCTGCAGCACGCTACTGGGTTCTCCACAGAATGGGAAGTGATCGAGGACCTGCTGATGTTCCACCGGCTTTGCTTCCATGGCTGCCTGCTGATATTCCAGCGCTAGACGATGCTCCTGAATCTAAAATGTCATTCATCAACCGAACAAGAAGATTACACAGCGGAGGCAAGAAATTAGATGGTCTAGACTGTATAATTCACATGGTTCCAGCAGCTAAAAAGTCCCTCTAATAAATTTAAGGGAAAACCCCCCTCACCCAGCGGTACATATTGCTGTTTTCCTCCTCCAACATGCGCTCCTAACAGTTACAAAGACAGTACAAATCAGATCCTGCTGTAGAGTTAATGCGCAACAAAGTGGGATTGTGAACTGGAGACTAAGAGGCTCACCTTCCTGCGAAGATTATCCAGCTGCTGGTGCAAGATCTCATTCTTCATGAAAATGAAAGAAACATATATATACACAACTTTGAGAAGGATAAAATCTAGGAATTCAAATCACAAGAGTTGCCTTCAAAAAAATGGGAGGCATACTTTTTCTCACCATTGCTGGGTTGCTTACTTACCTTGCGATCTCGGACCTTTTTAACCGAGCGTTCAAGTTCTTGTTCCACTTCATCCAACTCCTCGAAAGGAATAGAGCTCGTATCTTCACCTGTATAGCGGCGCACGTTCGATTGAAGACGGCGAGTCTCGCTCCTCAGCATCGCCAATTCTCCAGATAGTTGTTCCTAAGAATTAACAAGGGAGAGACAATCAAACGTGAAATTCATTTGAAAACTTCATGTCTGCTGAGAATATTAATCTTACCCGGCTATCGTTCTCAGGAATGCGAGTTCCAGACATCTTCTGGTACCTCTCTATGAGTTGATCCATCCTGTACTAACACATTACGTTCTTGTCATTTGAAAAATGTGGGTGAGATTTTATAATTATATGGTAGTAAAACATCACCAGCATGAGCAAGGACAAGGGCTCAATCTATTCTCTCTTTCTGTAGATAAAAGGGAATTGATTCAAGGCAGCTCTCAAAAGTGGGAAATGAAAAATGACTCCCAGTTTAAGGCACACCACAAGTTACGTTTTTCCTCCCTGTATAAATATAAATCATAACCATCGAATGATGATCCGAGACTGAGATGACATATGTTCCACACATTTCATGCTCTATTTTCCACTCCTTGACTAAAATGAAGTACTCAGCAGAACAGAAGAGAATTAACAATGATCAGAAGTTGATATATTTATTAAACGATGCATGTTTGTGATCATCATAGCAAGACAGTTGGTTAAATTTCCAGCTCTCTTTTTCAGGGCTAGCTAGATCACGATTCACGAGATCTTGCACTGGTATTGAAAGGAGAAAAATGACATACACAAAGGAAAAGGTAAGAAAAAAATAGAAAAGAAAACACTTATGACTGCGGAAACCCTAGTTTGTCAGAAGCTTGCACAGAAAGTCAAAGTCATACTCATGCTGGTCAATTAAAATTCTGAATGGAAGTTAATGGGGCTCATATTTTCACCAGTTGGATCAGAATGATGGGAACAAAAAGGACCTTCTATGTATGAAACAGATTCAAGTCATCAAATGAAGAAAATCACGAAGATCAGGGCACCAGAAAATTTAAGACAGAAGAACATAACGAAACAAAAAAGGAAAAAGAAGAAGAAGAGATTTTTATATGGGACCAGAAGGGGTCCAACATTGTAAGAAAAACCAGGTAGAAGAGCATAAAAAACCAGTAATGTTAACACAGAACAAAAGCTAAGAAAAATAAAGTTCGGAGTAGTGATGAATATATGACCTCAAACCCTCGGTGCAGTACTCACACAACTTTCCTGTGCTGGAAAAGATGATGAGCCCAATTTGAGCATCACATAGCACTGAAAGTTCACGAGTCTTCTTCAAAAGCCCACCTCGACGCTTTGAGAAGGTGACTTGCCTTGTTGTCTGGTTCTCAATCCTCCTAATGGCTATCTTTCCACGCCCCATAACTCCTTTTCCTTTTACCAGGGGAGAAAACAGATCAAGTAAGGAAGTCAGTGACCCTCTTTTCTGGTTTTGCAAGAAATTAACATACAGTGATTAGCTCCAAAAACCACAAAAGGCATGGAAATCAAAATGGAAAGTAGATGAAAAGTGGATTTTTCATTAGAGATGAGGAGCTTGTAGCTAGAAGACACAGAAATGACAAATGTGAAGTGAGTTTCTGAAACCTGAAACTAATTATAGCTTGGCACAATTCTCTAGCCAAAATGATAATCACAAAAGAAAGAAAACTTTCTATATTACCTATCTTTGTCTCTTGCTTGTAGAAAATGGAGAGTTTGTTTTCCAGAATACTGTTGAGTAAAATTTATTACTAATCGATAGCTTCCTAACCTGCTCTTTACTTCAGCAAAACTACCAAAATGACCTCATGCTTGAACAACTTCTACACAATCCTTGTCAGACAAGAGTTGAAAAGGACATATTAATCTATAAACCTTTTGTTTTGTAATTCAAACTAGTGGTGATATATTGGTATAGATATGGTTTTGATGAAGTTGTAGAAAAACTTAAAATAAATTTATTCTGAAAAATCACTTTAATCTCTAATATTTGAGAATGTTGTTTTTATTCTAAGTATAAAAATGGTTGCATGTAATAAGTGAGATAACAAGGAAAGAGAGATCAAATAATAATTATACCTCCTTTCTCCTTCACACCTTACCTATCTTTTATAGTATGAGGAGTAACCTTCAATAATACAAATGATAGGAGTAGCTTGTTAGTTATTACCATTTTATTTCATCATCAATAATAATAATAATTAATAATGGTCAAGAAGGTGATATAAAGAGAAGGAGAAGACTATGCAAAAGAAAACAAGTTTTAAGTTTAATTAAGTTAAGTTTGGTTTGACTAAGTGTTTTAAGTTGTAAAAAAAATGAATTTGATGAGTTTTGTCTTATCAAATCAAACTGAACTAGAAATATAGGACAAGTCCTAAAAAACAGACCTGGCTTTGGTGCGATTTGACCTTGTTTCAATCAAAACCTAAGAGTAAAACATGGCCTCGATTTGACCTTGTTTCAATCAAAACCTAAGAGTAAAACATGTGCTTGGTTTGACCATGATCAAACCAACCCAATTTTAGAAGAACAAGGGCAAAAAAAGTTTTGGTTTGACTTATTATGGATTGTTATTCTGTATTTATATTTATCTTGTATTTACTTTATATAGGGTTATAATCATGTGTAGTATACCACATGTTAGGTATCATGTACAACCCTACACCTATATATACAATACCTAAGGGAGTGTTGTGCATAACATTACAACCACCAAAATACATTTCAAATCGTCTTCTCTCCTTTAAACTTCAACTTGGTATCAGAGCTGCAACACTATCACTAGTATAATCTCCAGCAATCTTCATCTTAGTGAAAATCAGTTTACAGTCATCTGCTCTTTTAGTTTGCAGTTGTTGCAGTCATTTCCCTCTGTCTCGGTCTCCTCTGAAATTTTTCAGTTTTGCAGTGTTGTCTCCTCTTTTCTTCAGACAAAAAAAAACAAAGCAACCACTGCATCGTCGGAAACACTAAGCAACATCAACAGCGTAACTCTTCTCTATCTCGGTCTCCTCTCTTCTTCAGACGGAAAAACAAAGCAACTCTCGTCCCTCCTCTGTTTGTAGTGTCCTCTCTCCTTTAGACAAAGTCTTCATCTTGGTGCAACATAGTTTGCAGTGTTCCTGTCGACGTCATCAACATCAACAGAGCAAACTCTCCTCTATCTTGGTCTCCTCTCTTCAGTAATCCATGGATTCCACCTCCTCTGCTGCAACAGGTCTTTCCTCTGTTCTTCCTTCTGCTGTGTCATCCATGGCACCTCCACCTGGACATTTTGCGTCATCCATGGCTGGCATCTCCACTGCACCGCCTGGCTTTATTTTTTCATCAGCAACACTCTCAGCCCTTGGCAGTGGTCTTTCTCCCGAAATGGCAGCCATTCCTCCCTCTGCACCGAGTGCTTCATTTCTGCCTGGACTCCCCTCTGCTGCGTCTGCATTGTTTTCTTCAACTGCATCAATTACCTCTTTGCTGCCTGGACTCCCCACTGCTGTGTCTGCCACGCCTGCCATTGCTCTCGAATATTCCTCTTCATGGTGTTGCAGTGGTCTCTCTCTCAAATACTCATCAGGTCATTTCTTTAAAATTGACCACAACTAACTACCTATATTGGAGAATGCAAATGAAACCGTATTTGTTGGGTCAAGGTGTGTATGGTTTTGTTGATGGATCCTATTGTTGTCCTGCACTTTATGTTTCTGCTACCAATACAGCAGCCCCTGTGATAAATTCACTTTTTCTTTCCTGGAAGCAACAAGACCAATTAATTATGAGTGCTCTCCTCTCCTCTTTATCTATTGAAATTTTGCATCTTGTGGTTGATTGTGACACATCTCATAACATATGGTAGACACTGCAAAAATCTTTTGCTTCACTGTCACACTCAAGGATTATGCAGTTACATGGTTCCTTTTAGGATCTGCATCAGGGAGATGATACTGTTACTGCTTATTTGCAGCGCGCTAATGTTCTTTTTGATGAGTTGGCAGCCGCCGGTTGGCTTCTCTCTTTAGAGGATTTTAATCTCTATGTTTTTCGGGGGTTACGCAGTGATTTCAAAGACTTAGTGACCAGTTTGTCTACACGGGCAGAACCATTGTCATACTCCGACCTTCATAGTTACTTGCTCACATATGAGTATTTGAATAAGAGCTCTCTTCAATCCACACTTGGCTCTATTTTGACAGCGCCTTTGCTGCCCACTCCGTCAGCATTCTCAGTTCAGCGTGGGGGTTTCAATGGTGCTTCTGGAAATTCTTACCGTGGGCGTGGGCGCCATCGAGGTGGATGGAGAGTCTACCGTGGTAGTAACCATGGCAACTCTGGATCTAGTTGGCAGTCTGGGTCTGGTTTTCAGCAGCATTCCCGTGGCATCTCTAACTCAAACCATAATTTTCGAAATGTTAAATGTCAATTATGTTATGTTTTTGGACATTCAGCAAAATATTGTTCTCAATTTACTTGACAGCATTTGCAGGCTACTGTTAACTTGGCATTTCGAAATCCTCAGCTCTCATCTACAGGTTGGTTTCCTGATACGGGTGCGAATCAGCATGTGACACCAGACCTTGCAAGTATGACGGGTTCAGAACCTTATCTGGGCAATGATCAACTCCATGTCGGTGATGGTAAGGGACTTGTTATATCACATATTTCTCAGTCTAAACTATATACTCCCAAACGCACCTTTATCCTATCAAATGTTTTGCATGTACCACATATTAAAAAACCATTGTTGTCGGTTCAAAAATTTTGCATTGAGAATAATGTATTTTTTGAATTTCATTCATCTGTGTTTTATGTTAAGGATCTCATAACCAAGGAGGTGCTCCTTTCTAGTCAGAGTAGCGATGGTCTATATGTCTTATCCACGTCTTCTGCCACACGCGTACCTCAAGCTTTCTTGTCCATCGTCTGTGTCCTCCACCGCTGATGTTTGGCATCGTCGCCTTGGACATCCTAGCTCTCGTATTTTAGGGTCTCTAGTATCAAATAATAAAATTTCATGTACTTCCAGAACTTTTAATTTTAATTGTTCATTTTGCCCATTAGGAAAAGCATCGCGTCTGTCGTTACGCCCTACTGGCCATAAAACTTGTACTCCTCTTGAGCTTATTTTCGATGATGTTTGGGGACCTTCCCCTTATGTTATCTAATGATGGTTATCGGTATTTTGTGATTTTTGTGGATGCCCATACTAAGTATATCTGGTTTTTTCCTTTAACAACTAAATCTGATGTGTTTAAAATTTTTCTTCAATTCCAAGCTCTTGTTGAACGGCAATTCGCCACCAAAATTAAATCAGTCCAAACGGACTGGGGGGGTGAATATAGGAAGTTAAACACTTATTTTAAATCTATTGGTATTCATCACCGTCTTATCTGTCCTCACACGCATGAGCAAAATGGTACTGTTGAGCGTCGTCATCGTCATATTGTTGAAACTGGTCTTACGCTTCTTGGTCAATGTAAGGCTCCTTTAAAATTTTGGAGTTATGCTTTTGAATCAGCTGTCTATCTTATAAATCGTATGCCTACTGCTGTTCTCAATGGTTGTACACCCTTTGAACGTTTGTTTAAATCTTCCCCTGATTATAATTTTCTTCGTATTTTTGGGTGTTTATGTTTTCCATTGCTTCGTCCATATAACCGCCATAAACTAGATTTTCGCTCTTCCCCATGTGTGTTTCTTGGCTATAGCTCCTCTCATCTAGGTTATCGTTGTTTTGATTTATCATCATCTCGTATGTATATTGCACGGCATGTTAAATTTCATGAAAATACATTTCCTTTTGCATGTTCTGAACGGACAACAACCTTGCCTTCTTCAACTTTACAAACAGCACTCCCAACATTAACCAATCTTCCTACTTCCTTGCCTTCTCCATCTACCCCATCACTATCGCCTTCTCCAACCCCTGATCCCTAAAGTTATTGCCTCCCCTTCCTCCCCTTGTCCCGTGAGTAACAGTCCCTCTACTTTTATCACCACTTTACTCTACTACTGATCACTCTCCAAGTATGGTCTCTATTCCTTCAGGTACAGTGATTCTAGTGTCAGCGGACTCCTCTCATATTGTGGCTCCCTCTCAGCCCTCTAGCCATCCTACCTCGAGTCCTTCCTCTGGCTCTTCCCCTGGTTTGCATTTGGTGGTTGATTTATCTAACTTTGATCTTCCACAGGTTTCCCATAGCTCATCCACACTACCAGTTGCCACCTCTCGCAGCCATCACATGACACTTCGCCCTCGTCAGCCAAAACAAGCGAATCTTACTGTGTCTCCATCCACTGATGTCGTGTGTGCTACTTCTCTTGACCGTGAACCTCTCACGTTCAAAGAGGCCTCTCAATATTCAGCATGGCAACAGGCTATGCAAGAAGAGATTCAGGCTTTGCAATCAAATGGTACATGGACTTTAGTTCCTTATTGTTCCTCTATGAATGTTATTGACAGTCGTTGGGTCTATAAAATCAAGCGACGAGCAGATGGTAGTATTGATAGGCATAAGACCCGTCTTGTTGCCCGAGGGTTCACTCAACAAGAAGGAATAGACTATCTCGAGACTTTCAGTCCAGTGGTTAAACCTGCCACTGTGCGGTTAGTACTTACTATTGCTGTGCACCGTGGGTGGTTTATTCATCAACTTGACGTTCACAATGCTTTCTTGAATGGGATTCTTCAAGAAGAGGTATATATGGCACAACCACCAGGTTTTTCCCATCCTACTTTATCCTCTCATGTTTGTCACCTACATAAATCTATTTATGGGTTAAAACAGGCTCCTCGGGCATGGTATACCAGACTCAGTGATTATCTCATTTCTCTTCATTTTCGTGTCTCTACTGCTGACACCTCTCTGTTTATTTACTCTGATGGTCATGATCTCATTTACCTGCTTGTCTATGTGGATGACCTCTTGCTTACTAGGAACAATTCCATGTTCATTCGCCACTTGATTACACTACTGAATTTTGAATTCAAAATCCGGGATTTAGGCTCTGTGCATTATTTCTTGGGGATTAAAGTCACCCAAACTGCCAAGGGCCTGATGCTCTCACAGCATAAATATACTCTTGATATTATTCAGCGAGCTGGTATGTCCTCGTGTAAAGCTGTCGACACGCCTGCTTCATCCTCATCTAAGCTTTTGTTGACCTCGGATGCTCGCGTATTCTGATCCTACTCGTTACCGACAGATTGTTGGTGCTTTGCAGTATCTCACTTTTACTCACCCATATATTTGTTATGCTGTTAATAAAGTATGTCAGTTTATGCACTCGCCTACTGATGCTCATTGGTCTCTTGTTAAAAGAATTGTTCGGTACCTTCATGGTACGGCAACATATGGTCTACACATCACTCGGGGGTCCTCTCTTTCCTTACATGGTTTCACATGATGCTGATTGGGCTGGTAGCCTTGATGATAGAAAATCCACTGGTGGCTACTTGGTATATCTTGGTAACACACCTATTTCTTGGAAATCTGGAAAACAACGCACAATGGCCCGTTCATCAACTGAAGCAGAATATAAGGCGCTTGCTGATGGTACTGCTGAGATTTTATGGCTTCGGGCCCTACTGTCCGATCTTCGTTTTTCCTCAGATCCTATGACTATACTGTGGTGCGATAATTTGGGTGCTACCTACTTGTCTGTAAATCCTATTTTCCATGCTCGCACTAAGCATGTTGAGGTCGATTACCACTTTGTCCGTGATTGCGTTGCTAAAAAGGAAATTGTGGTTCGATTCATCTCCTCTCAAGATCAACTTGCTGATGTTCTTACCAAACCTCTTCCTCATGCGTCATTTACTTATTTTCGGTCCAAGCTTCAAGTGGATTCCCCTCCTTCAGCTTGAGGGGGCATATTATGGATTGTTATTTCTGTATTTATATTTATCTTGTATTTACTTTATATAGGGTTATAATCATGTGTAGTATACCACATGTTAGGTATCATGTACAACCCTACACCTATATATACAATACCTAAGGGAGTGTTGTGCACAACATTACAACCGCCACAATACATTTCAAATCGTCTTCTCTCCTTTAAACTTCAACTTGGCTTGGTTAAACTAAACCCAAAGTCATTGGGCTTTATTTGACCTTAGTCAAAAAGACCGAAAGCTAAATCAATCGAGCCCAAAAAGGGCTTGATTTAGGTTTGGTTTGACATGGTCAAACCATATCCAAAAGGAGAAATTGGGTTTAGTTTGACTTGATCAAACCAACCTTAAAATTGGGCTATGTTTGATGGGGTCAAACCAACCCAATTTCTTTTGAACCAATCCTAAAGGCTTGGTTTTTAGGTCCGGTTCAACCAAGTCAATCCAAACCAAAGAGGAGATTTTTTGGTTTGGTTTGACTAGTCAAACTGAACCTAAATTTAATCTTGGTTTGATTATGGTCAAATCATCAGAAAACAAAGGTTAACAAGTGCAAAATAGTCTGCGTTCATTTGTTGGTTTGATCTTATTAGAAAAAGCTTGATGACTCAACTATGATATTCTTTTTAAACATGTAATCAACATTTTTCTCCATTCAAGTTCTTAAAATATGAGTTCAAAATTTGATTGATAATGAATGTAATCTGATAATCATTTTTTTTTGGATGACGTAGGAACCACATGACCCGGAAAGCGCACTTTGTGGGCCTAGGGCATGTGTAAACCTCCGGCTGTCCCAGGCTCTTACAGGGGGGTAAAACATGCTAAACAAAATGATGCTTAAGATATGATTATATTGGTTGGTAGATGTTAGAAAAACAATATGTTAGAAAAGTTTACTTATAAATAAGTCGACAAGAGAATTTGTATGCTAAACAAATTGATATTTAAGATATGATTATGTTGGTTAGTACTCATACCATATAATATTTACAAATACCATATTCTTAGGTTAGTAGAAGGAATATCTCTAAAAATATTATATGGTATGAGTACTAACCATTCCTTATTTTTTCAAATTGTTAGTCTATATTCTAATGTATTTTATGCATATAAGTGGTCCAATGAACTTAAAGAAGATAACCTAAAAATCTTTTTATTTTATAAGTGGTTCAACATCCTCTACTTCAACAAGAGAGGAGGAAACATCCAAGAGGAGTATGAGGAAGAGAAAGAGACTCATGAGGGTTTTATAGAGGAGATTGAAATGGACCTTGATCTTTCTAAAGTTAATAGGGAGAATAGTCCTGTATTCATTACTACTAGTATATATGCTTTTAATAAGAAAGGTAGGAAAAGGAAAATAATACTTCTCTCTTTACTCTTTCTTTAAATCCACTCCATATCCTTACACTTTCTCAACTAAAATTTATTTTCCTCTGTCTAACATGAAAGGAAAAAAAAATAATATTAACCATTTAGAAGCTATAGAGGGATTAACATGCTTGATGGTTTGAATGTAATTGGATTTCAAGAAGGTTTGTTGATAATTTCTTATAACTTGGTTCTAGAGTAGAGCCCATCTTCCCATCTTCATTATCTTTAAAGGTGGTAGAAAATATTTTTCAGATGGCGTCAGAATCCTGGATAACTATTTCTAAGCTACTCTTAACATTCTATATATGTTCTCTATGATTGGATAAGCCATCATGGTTATCCAGATTCATCTTGGTAATCACAAAATCTTTAAGAGTGTCTTGTTAGATATTACATTTTTATTACCTTTATCCATATTATAAGGCTAAATAAGAGTAAATTTCAGTGTAGTGTGGTGTAATGCATAATGTCATCATTAATAATAATTAACAACAAAACAATATGGGGATAAAAAAGGAGAAGATTGTGGAAAAAACACAAGCCTTAGGTTCAATTAAGTCCAGTTTAACTGAGAGTTTTAACTTATAACATAAATGAATTCGGTGGGTTCGATCAGTAGATCAAACTGTGCTGAATGTATAGGATGAGTCTAGAAAGATAGTTTGACCTTGGTCAAATTAAACCTAAGAGTAAGACTTGTGCTTGGTTTGACCAGGCAAACTGACCCCAAGAGTGTCTAACTAAACCTAAAGTGAGGCTCAATTTGACCTCGTTTAAATTGACCTAATTCTAGATTAATTGAGCAAAAAAAAAGGTCTAGCTTGTTCTTGACCAACCCAACCCAAAGGTAAATGAGCTGAGCCCCAGAGGAGAAACTAGGTATGGTTTAACCTGGTTAAACCAACTGTAAAATTGAGTTCGATTTGATTTGGTCAAACCGACCCAATTTCATTTGAACCGAGTCCAGAGATTTTATTAGGATGGTTTGACTAGTCAAACCGAACTGAAATTTGATTTCAGCTTGACTGTTGCAAATGATTCTAAAACGTAACTAGGTTAAATGAGCTCATTTGTTGGTTTGACCGTTTGACCTTGGGAAACAAAATTTGATGAGTAAATCTGGTATTTTGTTAAACATGTATCATCGGGTTCAAATCACACAAAGGTTTCATGCGTGGCTAGGCCATGTACTGTGGCATGGATTGTAATTTGATGGAAAGACATTTTTTTCTCCTTTTATTGTCCTGTAATGGGATCATGGACGAAAGGTTGCTGTGACATTTAACCACTCTCTGATTCTGGTCTGCCAAGCTACCTGAACTTTGTCAATTTGAGGTTGTTTTGAAGATGGGCAGAGAACTAGGTTTACTAAAAAAAGAAAGGCAAGAGCGGCTGGCCAAAACCCATGACCTAATTAAAAGGTAATTACAAAGTGTAAGAATCCCTTGAGAGAGACTTTCTTGCATGGTAATTCGTATTCAGGGTTATAGATGTTGAGGTGAAACTGATTTTCTACACTTGATGAGTGTTAGGGTTCTGGCTAGGTGATGATATTTATACGTATGATCATGCATCTGGTTAAATTATATATATCTTTCAATAATATATACTAATATGATCTCCACCGAAGGTCTTTTTCCTGATGGCTTTAGCTTTTGACTCGAAGATTTCTGATCATTTCATATGTATGATCTATATATTCTGGAGGCGTAGGCCACAAGCTTCTATTTTGACAGATATATATATATACAGGGGCACATATTGTGCTGCATGCAACAAGCCTGGGCACAGTGGTGAGGCGGACACATTTACAAATCGAGCTGAAGAAAACGTTGTCATTTACAGTAGACATGCATGGATTAGCTAAGTTTTGAGTGCTCAAATATATGATTATGTGCATCATTTTGTTAATTCCATATGGTGTTAATTATGACCTTGATATATCTTGATTAGCTATAGAAGAATCAAGTAAAAGTGGGATCGGACGATAAATTGCAGTGAGCCAAAATAATAATTGGGATCTCTTAATTACTTTTAATTAGAGAATATTGTATAAATGTGCAGCTCTCTGTGATCGACATTGATTGGTTTTCTGTGTAGTGTGGCAATCCACAGTCAGAAAGCACATGTTATCGATTCTAAGTATGGAAAACTTAGGTTGAACAATTTGTGTTGGTCCCCCTATATATGTTTGTCTTTCATTGCTGTGTCAACATCCATTGGCATCCCACTTGGGCTACATATATTAATGGCCAGCCTACTCATCGATTCCCTTTTTTTTTCTTTATTCAAGGGAGAGATTCCCATCTATTTTTATCAAAGTTATTATTACCATTTTTATTTATTCTTGCAGAGAAAAGAGTGTCCATTTGTAAATATAAAGTGATTTGCAAACCAGCACCAAGTCATCACCAGATAGTATGAATTTCTGGGTTTCGGACCTCATCAAACATGGTTCTTCTTTGCATGATGCATGTGAAATGCCATCCTCATTAATTTTGGGTCCGCCGTGTGTGCTAAACTTTTCATACGTCGAGTCATAAATATACACTGGTAATTTGGGCTTTGGCAACGATTGATCCTAAGATTTGGAGACATGAAATCACAGAAAACAGACACTGGTTAATTAGAGGTGTCTTTGGCAACCATGGATGATCAACTCTTGAGCTTTGCCCGCAGCAACATGTTGCCGAAAAGACTTCCGGTTGGCTGGCCGGGCAATTTTATTTCCTGGGCAAACAGTACTGTCATCTTTCAAACTGTGATTATTTGCAGTGCAAGCAAAGGTGATTTCGAGAAAGTTGGAATCTCTAAAACAAACCGAATTGCAGAAGATATCTCCATCGCCCTCTTGTCACAATTCTTCTTCTTGCCATGCATATTAATTAGATACTTCCATCTAGAAAAACTTGTCGTCATTAATTTCTGTCATGTCAGTTATTTCATTGATAATATAATCAACTATAAAATTATAGATAATAAAGCATGCCGAATATTTTTTTTATTGGCATCATCCTGTTGATAATTTCATTGGTGAGTATGACATATCATTGATAAAAAAAATTTAATTTCATCAGTGATTGAATTCATATTATTGACAGAATTAATCCATTAGTGATTTATATGCTTTTAGTGGCAATTGTTATAATCTTTTTGACCTCTTTGGAACTTTTTCAGATTGTGTGGACTTAGTCCATTGGTAATTATATCAATATTTAATTTAATACTTTAAAAAAAAGAATAAACAAAAAAAAAGAAATAAAACTAAAAAAACCTTAAAAAATTTCAACTATTTTGTTAAACATTAGTTTGAATATAATTTATTTAGAGAACAAAAGCTAAAGAAAAGAGGAGGCAAGGCTGGATCTTCACCAAGACCGAATGAATGGGCAATGAGGTGGACTATATAAACCATCGAGGTTTGACAACTTTACATAAAATTGCCTAAGTTGAGCCGTCTTTGGGCCATTTCAGCATTAAACTAGGTTGTTTGAGCTTTAGTTTGTTCTTGTACAGTTGCCTAGATTTTCTTCCTTTCTTTACTAGGATGAAATTTAAAACCTAAAATCCATGATTTCTTATTGTATTTTTTAATTAAATTATATTTTAGCTATTTAAAAGGTATCTCCCTCTATGTCTATGCCTTAAAAAAACTGTACTAGGTTTTCATAATCCCAACCAACATGTCATTCCTATGTTTCACTAGATCTAAACCACCAAAGTTTTAATATGCTTTAAAGAATAGCGAGAGTAAGCTCTAACAAATTCATTTTTAAATGAATGTGAAGAGTATGATATTTTAATCATGTATAGTTTACATCATATTTGACTAAAACATGTTTAGAAATGAAGATTATGAATTCATATTTTTTTTAAATAATAAATGTTTGAAGGTCAATTAGGGACAAAATTAAAAATATCAAACACCAAAGACTAAGTTGAAAAACAAGCTGAAATGAAGAGATGTTTTTTAGACTTGATAAGAGAGAAATTGAAATGATTCTTAAAATCAAATTTCAATTGAAAACTTAATTGAACAAATTGAAAGATTGAGTGCAAAACCTAAATTAACCTTAAACTTTAAAACAATGTTGTTATGTTTAAATTAAAAAAAAAATTGTGTTGTTTTGACCAAAATAATGAGTTTTAGATCAAAATGATGTCTTTTTGGTCCACGAAAGTAAAAAAAATATCATATGACATATCATCTAGCATTGTTCATCATGTTCTTCAAAGGACATGCGAATAACTTTCAATTAAACTATTTTTAAGGCAATATAATGCCTCGCTTCCCCATCAGACGTTTTCTTACCAGTTTGCCACCAAGAGAATCATTAAAAACCAAACCTAAAGTCATTGCCTCGATCAGCTTTTAACAATATGATTTTGTAATATCAGGTTGTTACTTTGTGGCTAATGGCTAGGATCATTTCCAAGCAAATCAATGGTCACAAACCATGCCCAAGAGCCCCCACCCACCCACCCCTATGTTCTTCTTTCTTTCCATATAAACAGGGTGAATTTCATTAAGGTAAAAGGAGATTTAAAAAAAAACAAAACAAAAGAGGTAAGGTAGAAAACTAGGAAAATGGAACAAAAAAATTCACCATACTCTATACTAAACCAAAAAAAAGATAATTAACTTCTACTTCAGCCACCATTCACCATAAAAGCAGTAACTAACCAACACTAGAAATCTTCCAATTTTTTCATAACAACAATAGTTTTTCATTCTCCAATAGCCATTGTGGACTTCTATTGACCTTGCTTACACCACATTCAACCTCAGCTGGGACAACACGTCATGTTTGAAGATTCACCAACCAACCATCACCTTTTTTTATGTCAGATAGCCTCTTCTTCTTTTCTTTTCTTATTCTTTTAAAATGTGTTTAGATTGCATGAAAAATATGAATTAATTCTTGTTTTACTACTAATATTTACCAACAAAGAAGAAAGAATAGGTTGGACCTTTGTTTCAACGTAACTCGTATAATTGGATTGGGTCCAACCCATATAAAAAAAAAAGTTTGTTAGGCCATCTGTTACCCTAGAAATTAGGTTGGCTTTGGCGATAAGGGAGCATGTTCCCTTTTCGTTTTTGTTTCTTTGCCGCTCTCTCCGAGTTTCTCGGTCTTGTATATTTTTTGTTTTTTCTTAATATACTTACAGTTCACCAAAAAAAAAATTAGGTTAGCAAGACCTAAGCCTAACTCGCACATATAACTTGGGTTTTGGGCCCAATAAACTCGATCGATATAGTTAGGTCAAACCTAACCCAAAAGTCAAGGGCATGTTTGACTCGTGTCAATTTTATTAAGAAAAAATCCTTATTTAGATCCTTAAGGTATGCTTGCAAAAAATGCACTTAAAGCATTTTTAACACCTCTGATTTTAGGCTAAGAGTATATTTGACAAACACACCCTACTACACTCCCCTTTAGCTTTAAGCTGTCTTTATTTTAATTTCTAGCTAAATAGTCCTAAAAAATTACAAAAAAGTCATAATAAATCCGTGGACTATTTTGAAATTATATTAGGGTCCTCACGTGTTTTTCTTATAATTTTACCTCATATCCGACTATAGACCTACATTGTCAGATAAAGACCTGTTTTTTCTTCAAGATTTCAAAAACAAATGGAAAAATAATCTCTTATTTTAGAAAGCACAAAAATGTGTTTTTTTTGCAAGAATTTCATTTAATATTGGGTTGTAGACTTACACTATAAGATACATACTAGTATAAAAAATACATGATTTTTCTCTGAAATTTTGAAAAATCCAAAAAAAAAAATCCTTCATTCAAAAACACAAAAAACATATATTCTTTTCATGCATAGAACTAAATCCTAAAGGATTTTCAGTGTTTTCCTAAAAAAACAAAATCACTTTTTTTATCAGGTTTTAAAAGTACAATATGAATATTGTAACCAATTTATATTTTTTCAAAATAGATAGATAGATAGATACAAAGAAAGAGAGAGAGTTGTTTGCAAGTTCTGTAGGTTGTTTTGATGCATGTTTTTCCTTTGTGTTGTATTGTCCCATGTCCACTGCAATGCTCCATGATGCCTTGTAATTGCCCATGATCGTGCTCCACTGCTGTCAACTACTTGCTATCTTCCTTATCAAAAAAGAAAACTCAACTTCTTGTTCAAATGTAATATTTCTCTATAATAAAAATAGTTTTTTTATTTTATTTTTATAAACTCTACTTAGTTTTGAAAACATATCTTTAGAGATTCTCCCTAGTTTTTCAATACAAGTTTTTCACTATTTTTTTTTATAAGAAAAAATGAACAGTGCATTTTGTTTTTCTCTTATATGCATGTTTTTATTTTTATTTTTTATTAATGTAAGAGGTTGATATTGTTTTTTTTTATATATATATATATTTACATATTTAGTTAGTGTCATAAATTTAATTCTTATCATAAATCTAATATAAAGATAATTTTTTGAGTTAACAATCCAACATTCTCATGATAAATTTTTAATTTGAATAAAATAAAATCAATAGTCTAAAATTAGATTATTATTAATACAAATATTAAAATGACTATTATAAACTATGATTCTGATTGTTCATGAAAAATAGTTGTGACCTTAATGTATTTCTTCTTTTATCTTACGAAGCACACCCTCAATCTCTTCTCTACTAACCGTGCTGTTCCTTCCAAAAATGCCACCGCTGGAACACGTCCCCGTTGAGGCAATTAGAATCTCCACTATTTGCTCACGTATTCATGCTGTCCATATCTCATACTGCCTTTGTCCCTGGATAATGGAACTCTCCAATACCTGTGTTCATCATGGTGTACGGAGAGAGCCCGATTATATCAATCCTTCCTTCCTAGTTAATCTTCAAACAAGAATTTTATTACCAAGTGTGATGAGAATTCAGGATATTCAGGCAGAACATGAGCTGTTAACTTCCCATATACAAGTGCAAAGCCTGATTGTGGAGAGCAACACTGAAAAGATTGCATAGTTCTAACGAACAGGAAAAAATCACCATTATAGTTCACATGGAAATTCTGAGACAGACATCAAGCAGGCCATTATGAAAAATGAATTTTAACTTTCTTCGAGAATTCAGTTCCAAAAGAAAAGAAAAATGATTAGCAAGCTGGAAGAATATTCCAGCAGAATTAATTCACGAGACTTCTCTTTTAATACATCAAGCATGATGTTTGCTGGACATTCACACAACCGTCATCTTGATATTACCCTTTTCTCCAGATACCATAGCTGTAAACAAAAATGAAACTGCAATAATTAGCGAGAGCCAGTGTACAGATATTTCAAAGAATCATATTTCCCAGACACAATGACAGTACACTAGAATCTTACTTCAAAGCAGCAATTTCTGGAGTTTGTCCTTATCCAGACGGGTCTTGCAATGAAACTGAATTTCATATTGTGCTCCAAATATACGCTGGCGTTTTAACCAAAAATACTTATTACGCAATTCATGGCTTTGAACTTTTGCAACCAAAAGTTGTTTCTTCATTCGCATTTCAAATTGTTCCCTGGACTTTTTATCAACATGCGGTGATCGTAACACAGTATATAAGACACGTGATTCCGGCAATCTAATCTTCCGTACATCAGCTGGAAGCCCTGAAATAGTGTTTCCAGGAACTAGATCTTCAAAAGATCGAATCGCTATGCATATCTTGGTGGTTTTTCTTCTTGGTGTCCTGAGATTCACAAGGCCACAAAGACAATAAGTCCAAAGAAAATACCACTCAGCACAAATGAAGTCCATCCAGGATTCATAAGCAAATGAAATTCTATTGGAATCGCAACTGATTAAGTTGAACAGTAACCCTAAGGTTCTCTGGATCACAACGAATATTCATTTTGAATCCAAAGTTCAGGATGATCCTAAAATTTACAACTACTCTAATCTTGGAAAGTACAAGCATACAGAGGTGAACATGACACTACATGAAGGCAAATAAAAAAGATAAAAGGTATAAAAATTAGAACATGCTGAGATTGACAGTTTGTGAACTTGGAGATAATGTACACATATTTATTAAGAGATGGATTCTTCATCAGATTATCTTACAAAAACAGGTTTCTATAAGATTTACAGCTACAACAAGATCACAGATATGATGCTGGTCAAATCAATGTTTTTATTCAATTTTTATGCACTTGAATGATATCTTAAGAAGTAACAAATGGAAAACATGCTCAACTATAAGAACTAAAACACCAATTGTAGTGATGATGTGGCAATATATGGATAGGGTATATGCTATTTCTAAGAGTCCAGGTTAAAATGCATAGAATCAATGTACTGATTGCGAGTAGGTGAAATGTGAATGAAATTGACATTTCCCTTCTCTCTTTCACTCCGCTGCTTCTCTATCCAATTCTCTTCTCTTATCAACTAAATTCTCTTTTTTTTTTCATTTAAATCTATCCCTTCAAAATTCCTAATTTAGTCCTAAGATTATACAAGGTTCTTTACCCGTACGATTCATGTTGAGGGGTTTAGGTGCATGTAATATCATATGCGTGATCATAAATTAGTAAAATTAAATATTGCTGTAATACCTCCAGCATTACGTCCAGAGGAAGATGAAATTGTAGGCATTTTCGTCCTGCTTTCCTGTTTTAGTTGCATAAAATCATAAGAGCAGCAGTCATAATGGGGCAATGAAGATATCTCTTAATAAAAATGTCTCTAAACTAAAATAAAGTTGATAGCACGCAAACATCCAGCACAATGATAAACATATATGTTATCGCATCAAGGTATAAGAATTCGCAATGACCAATGAACAAAATTCAATAGAGATTCATATTCCATGTACAAGCACAAAAGCCAGCAGTAGGTTGCATCAGGAGAAGATTCATGAAACATTGATATAATCTACACACTTTTATAGGCTATCCTAAAAATTGGTAACTGGAACTTTTAGCTCGATCAAATTTCTGGCAGTACAACAATTTGTAACATGTAAATGTTGTATTAGCTTTATAACTACATTGCAAAGCAACCTAATTGTTTTGCACATAAACTTGCATTCACTGAACAAATTGCAATAATTGAACTAAAGTTCATTCAATAAAACATGCAGAAACCCTATTAAACAAACATGGTAAAATCAAATCACCTCTAAAATCATCATAAATATGCATCTATACGAGCAACTATAACAATTCTGCTCCATTACATACAAAAACAGAAAAAAACACATTATCGAACAAACAAAATAACGCCACCCAACCAACTAAAACCAATTAAAAAAACGAAATAAAGTCACACAAACACAATCAAGAAAAGAAAAGAAAAAAGAAGAAACTTTATAAACCATTTTAGAGTCATGTTCAATAGCTTGTTCAGTATGAAGAGTTCCATTTGTTCCAGTGATTCCTTGACAAATAAACCTTACCTTCTTGTTAACAAACACTGATGGTGGTGGTGGTGGAGCCGCCGTGAAAGAGCGAGATTGTGAGTAAGAAAAGGATGAAATCCTTGAAGAAAAAATCGATACAAGATTTTTTGCTTGTCTAGACATTTCTCTTTTCTCTTTTCTCGGATATCTTTCTCTTTGATCTCCCTCGCTCTCCCTCTGTCAAGAAGACGCGGCCAAATATTTGTCGAAGACAGAAAGTGAAGTTCTTTGTCGGGTTTTTAGTAGTTCTTGTTCGGGTCAAGATATGGAGCTCTTGGGCCCGACCCGACGTTGAAAACATGGGCTCTCATTTGGAAAACCCCCGATTTAGCCCATGTGTTTTGTATCCATTCCGGCACATGACTTGGAGCTCTTTCACCGACCTGAACTTGCAATTCGGGTTTCTTTTTTGGAATATCCCACAATTTAGCCCTTGCTTTCTATTAATTTGACAAACGAGCCCCTATAGAGAACATCTCATCGAATTTATCTTAAGTTCTGCATATTTTGTCAATTATATCCATTCGAACTGAATTATAATTTATAAACAATATGGTGTTATCCAAAAATTACTAGATTAATTTTATACCAGTGAGAATAAATTTAGTTTATAATCAAGATCATGGTAAATTTATAACTATGATAAAAGACTAGCATACTTACTAAGAAAATATATAAACTTACATAAAAAATTGAAATGCAATTCTAAAATGCATATTAATTATACACAAAATTATGATCAATTTGAAATTTGTTGTTGTTGTTGTTAAGGACCAAACTTTTGTTCTTAAAGCTTTATTGTTTTTCAATTGGTGTAAAATGACTAAATTGAATGAGTCTCCCATGATATTTCAACAAATCCTCCTTGTTTCAGGTGTGGCCATAAACAAGGTCAAACAAACTCTAAAGAAATAGATCAAGAAGAAAATAAAATTTTGAAATCCGTGGGTAAAGCCATTGGTATATTTAATACTGACGAAATTACCATTTCTTGTATCTATAGCATTGGATTAATTTGTTAAAAGATACTAAACGTTTGGTGCATAATGCATTCCTTTGTGATTGTTTTTCTTGGCATTTCATTAAACTATATAAATGATGTTGAAATTGTAGATTCTTGCTTTATTGATGAAGTTAGAATATCGTTTCGATATTTCTACTATGTCAAAGATTTTTGTAATACTTTATCTTATAAAATAATAAATTTTATATTAGGAATAAAAATATTTTATTTATTATTCTCCAATGTCTCTCTTCTTA
The DNA here is from genome assembly GCA_029228465.1 of Salix viminalis. Lineage (NCBI taxonomy): Eukaryota > Viridiplantae > Streptophyta > Magnoliopsida > Malpighiales > Salicaceae > Salix > Salix viminalis. The sequence continues at coordinate 5,433,802 of CM055432.1, forward strand.
ATTTCATAAATCATGGGCCAAACATTGTATCAACATTATTGCAGGAGGTCCTTGCACTATCTTGAAATCATTGTAGCCTACTATATCAGAGATTTTTGTTATAAATTTATGTGATAGTAAATTTATACTTTTAATTAAAAGCTTATAATTTAACTCAATGAATCATCCTCAATTTATCAAAAAATAAACACTCATCCTCGGTCCATGTGAGTAGAAGTATGTGTATTGGTGCGAAAAAACAAATCAAAGACTAATGAAGTTAGCATGACACAAAAGAAAACATGAAAAAAAGCAGTTTGTTTTTAAAGATCATTAAAAATCTAAGAAAATTATAAAATGATTTGCCTTCAAAAAATAAAAGAAAACAGGAATAATAAATCTCCAAATGGGATAAATGAGATGCACTGTTTGCACGTTGCGATGGGTTTTTGTATTAAATTTCTTGAAGTTATGAAGAAAAACAAAGTAACATGAGTGTAAAAAAGTTTTGTTAGTAACATCATAGCTAAGATATTACCAAAAAAACATATTGAGAGAAAAATTTTGAAATTGTATAGTTGTTATACGAGAAATATCTATATAATTAGAGCGACTAAAATGTTTCATTGATCATACTTAAAATCTAAAATAGCAAATGAAATGGTTTACTAATTTAAGAGTTGAAAAAATAAGAAAAAAATAAATTAACTTATTACAACAAAATGATACCATATTAATGTCATAGAGTAGCATTCTTTTCATGATTTGCCTTGCCATTTTCAATTAAAGATTTAGTTTTGCAATGACTAATTTCTTGAAATTTGGGTTATTAAGCTGGCTTTATCTCAATTTTGATATCTCCCTCTATCAATTTCCATTTCACACACTTTAGCTAATAAAATCTATTAAAAATGATGTTTTGCTTATTATAGCTTACTTATTAATAGTTGCGCCTATTTTAAATTCTCTTCCAATCATTAAATCAACATAATATTTATTTACCCACATCGATGAATTATCTTAGCAAAGAAGTCTTTTTATATTAAGCATTTTTTTATAATGCAACTTCACCAGTGGATTTATAGGCAGAAAGGGATAGACTTATTTGGCAGACAAACGACAATGCTGAGAATGTGCATGAAATGCATTGCGTTAAGAAATTAGCAATTGATAAAATCTATTAAAGATGAGTTATTCGCTCTCTACAGTAAACTGATTGATTGTTGGAACTATTTAACTGTTTGGCTAATAATTCCTCAACTATCGGTGAATTATCCTAGCAAAGAATCTTTTTATATAATTTTTTTTATAACACAACTCTGTTATAAGATATGGGCAAATAGAGAAAAAAAATATTTGGTGAACAAACAACAATGCAGAGAATGTGCATGAAATGCATTGTGATAGTAAATATGCATTTAATAAGATCTATTAAATATAAGTTATTTACTTTATGCTGTAAACCGATTGATTGTTGGACCTATTTTAACTATTTAGCTAATAATTCACTAGTCACTAGTGAATTATTTTGGTAGAGAAGTCGTTTTATATCAAGGATTTTTTAGATAACATAATTCCACTAACAAATTTATAGGGAGAAAGGGAAAAACTTATTTGGCGGACAAACGACAATGCATAAAATGTGTATGAAATGCATTGCGATAGGAAATCAACAATTGATAAAAATCTATTAAATATAAGTTATTTGCTTTATGTAGTAACCTGATTGATTATTGGGTTTGTTTTGATTGTTTGACTAATAATTCATCAGTTATCCAAGAATTATCATGGTAGAGAAGTCTTTTTATACCAAGGATTTATTTTGATAACACAACTCCACCAACGAATTCATGAGTAGAAAGGAGAAAAAAATATTGGAAGACAAACGAAAGTGTAAAGAATATGCATGAAATCCATTGCGATAGTAAATCTAGAATTGATAAAATTCATTAAAAATGAGTCATTTGCTTTCTGCAATAACTGATTGATTGTTGGGTCTGTGTTTAACTGTTTGATTAATCATTTAATTGGTATCATGTTTATTTTTCCACATTAGTTAATCTAGGTAGGATTTGGTTCTCATAGCATTTTTGTTGTCTTTAGAACCTAGTTAATAGTTAATCCAAACTTTTTCACGCTCATGTTACTTTGCATTAATTCATAACTTGAACAAATTTAATACAGGTGGTTGTCGTAGGGTGTGAGCAATGCATCTTACCTTTTGATTTAGGAACCTAATTAGAAGCTAACTCTTGGTTGAGCAACCAGCTGCCAGTTATTTATTATAATAGAGAAGTCTTTTTATACCAACGACTTTTTTGTATAACACAACTCCACCAATATATTTATGGGAAAATAATCAATAAAATCCATTGAAGATGAGTTATTTGCTTTCTGCAGCAAACTGATTGATTGTTGAAACATGTTTTAATTGTTTGGATAATTATTCAATTGAAAAATAGTAAAACTGCATTTCATAAAATCCATTAAAGATGAATTATTTGTTTTCTGCAACAAACTGATTGATTGTTGATATTGTTTAACTATTTGGCTAATCATTCAATTGATATCATGTTTATAATTCCACATTAGTTTAACTTCTAGAGAACTTCAAGATTCAAGAGCATCAAGTATGTAGTTCATATTCATTTTGATTCAATGAATGCCCTCACCAGTTAAAAGATTATCCTTTTACTCTGCATGCTTTAATTTATTGAATAATTATATGATTACAAAAACTCGCACAAAATTCCATCTCAATTAAGTTAGTGTTGATTGCTACAATTGACCAAGATAAATAATGAAATTTTATTCATTTAAATAAGCAAGTGAAAGATTCTTATCATTTTCATTTTTTTTTATCCCAAAACAATAATGGAAAAAAGAGATCATTGTTAACTTAAATTGTGGATGACCAATATTAATTAAAAATTCTTAATTATGTTTAATAACAAAGTTATCAATTAATTTGTTTATATAAATCATGATAATTAAGTTGTAATTCTTTAAATTATTAGTAATTGTCAAAAATTGACAAGCATGCATGATTGTGATTACATAATATATAGATTGTATGGTGAAAACACTGTTTATCCAGACTCATTTAACTGCGGTGAATATATTATAGATATAAAACCAACAATAATCATGAAAAAACCAAGAATGAGAGTATCATCGTGCCCCTAACATCAAGTCTTTTGTTTTTTTATATATATATATATATATATATATATATATATATATATATATATATATATATATTTCTGAGGACATTAAAGTAGTTTCACTATGCAAAAAACATGAAACACCTAAAATATCCTCGCCTCCACTCCCCCTGCCTGTGTCCCACCCAAGGGCAACTTTCTTATTTCATTGTTCAAGATCAAACAAAAAACTAAATTTACCCCTTAAGCACTCTTCGTCCTCTTATCATCCATGAGTAAATCGGTAGTTTCATTTTGTAAATAAAAACGTAAAAGATCATATCACCCCAATACAATCTGCAAATACCACACGAGTCCTTGGAAATGTCCAAAATACCCTTTGATACCAAGAGCTAAATTTTGCATTTCGAGAAGTAAAATAATAATTTTATTACTAAAATTCACATTTATCTATGTCCGAGAACATAGTAAAACCGCAAAGAATTTTATAGTTTTTTAATATTAATGCATCACATATTAAAAGTACCAAGTGTCATAAGAAAATTTATTGCTTTGGTCATAAGAAAAAAAGCAGTCTGTTCTGTGTCTTGTCATTCTGCTACGTCATAACACACACACACAAAAAAACAAATAAAAAAAAATGGTCAGCGTTGTCTAGGGTGGGCTGGTGGTGACATTATCGTTGGAGACGTACTTGCTCCAGAACCCATGCTCTTTCCACACCTGGTTCATATCTTCAATCGGGACATTCTTGGTCTCGGGAACAAGATAATATATGAAAATGGTCATGATTATAACGAACCCACCAAAAAATAAGAAGAGACCAAACTTCATATGACAGAGCATGGAGAGGAAGAACTGGCCGATCACAAATGTGAAGAACATGTTGACCGAGACGTTGGTTGCTTGTCCTGCCGATCGGATCTCCAGCGGGCAAACCTCACTCGGAACTAGCCATCCCAGCGGGCCCCACGACCATGCAAAAGCTGCGACATACGCACATATAAAAAATAGCATCATCGAGGAAACACCTTCCGACATATCTCCGGCCTCCCCTTCCGTCCCAAAAGCTCGCCCTATCATTGCCGCAACGACAACCTGCGATCAAGTAGTTTAATTAGCATTACTGACTGAGTCGAGCTCCGAGTTATCATGAACAGTAATCTCATCTTGTTTTTCCATATATATACCTGACATATAACCATCTGCACACCACCTTCAAGAAACAAAGCCTTCCTCCCGAGCTTATCAACGGAATAAACAGACACCATCGTGGCCACAACGTTGACTACGCCGGTTATGACAGCGGACATGAGCGAGGCATCGTCGCCGAAACCCAGGGTCTTGAAGAGGACAGGTGCGTAGAACATGATGACGTTGATTCCAGTAAGCTGCTGGAAGAAAGGAATGAAGGTGCAGATGATTAGCTGGGGTCTGTGTTTTCGGCCGGTGAAGTTCTTCCACGGGTGCTCAACCTGCTTTGCAGCCGTACTGGCATCGACAAGATCTTGAAATTCTTCGTCGACATTGCTCGTGCCTCGAATCCTCTGCAACATTCTCTTCGCCTTCTCATGGTTGCCCCGCTCAAGAATGGAATTGGGGGTGTCGGGTAGAAAGAGAGACCCAACAGTGAATAGAATTGCCGGGGCTGCTGCAAGGCCTAGAGAAATTCTCCATCCCCAACCAGATTTTATCTTGGAAGTTCCATAGTTGATGAGGTTGGCAGCCAAGATACCGATTGTGATTGCCATCTGAAATCCAATATTGAGTGCTCCTCTGAGGTTCGCCGGTGCCATTTCTGAGAGATAAACCGGCACAGACTACATAAAACGAAAAGAATTAGACGGTAGACATTGGCTCATTTCTAATATAATATTAAAGAGACCTATAATTCGTGGGGGAAAACAGAAGGTCCACTGTACCATTGTATAAAATTTCTTAATTGGATAATAAAATGATGAAAATTATTTGAAAGCAACAAAAAATAACTTCGTATCAAGAGACATTTTTGTATTTTTCATAATGTTTTTTTTTATTATAATTTTAGCTAAGGAATAATTTGATATTTACCTAAATAAACAATTAAAATGCACAATAAAATTATAAAAATACCCTAAAAATAAAATAAAAAAACATTAAATCTGAAATCGCAGGGATATGTGGTATTTTTCACAATGATATTTGCGTAATTATTAAGTCATCTTAGAAACAAGTTGATATTTGGCTAAAAAATAGAAAACAAGTGTCCTACAACATCCAAAAACATCAACTTGTTCTTGACCTGTTTTTAATTTTATTCTTCAATCTATATTAATGATATTATTATTTCCAATTTGATTCTTACTGTTTTGATTTCTATTTTTTTTAAATTGCACCCTTCAATTAAAAACTTATTTTGATTTTTTATGTCAATTTTGATCTTTATTATTCTGATTTTTTAATATCATTTTGCTTTTTTATTATATTTCACCCTATAATAAAATATAAAATTTATTTTGATCTTTATTCTTTTAACTTTCTATTTTCTTAAATATTTTATATAATTGAGAATTTTATTTGAATTTTATCATATAATATGTGAATGATTAAACATTGTACTTCATGATTCTTGTAGAAAATATATGTTGAGTATAATAACTTAAATCATGAGTTTGAAAAGCTAACAAGATAAAACGTTTTTATAATCTTTTTTATTTTTTTATGGAGTTATTTCAATATTATGATTTGATTTGTAAATCTGATAAAATATCCCGAGTTGACTTAACTCTAAGTATAGGAGTTACACAGTTGACTTGACTTGAATCTAATTAGCCGAGTGTACCCATGACAGCTTCTGTTATGTAAAAATCAAAGTAAATTATGATCTGAATCGGTCACTAAATTGGTATCTTATTTCAATAGAATGGTTTAATTAAGTCTTTAACCTGGTCAAACCTAGTTTGAACCGGCCGGTTTGGGATTACTACTGTCAGTCAGACCATAGATCGAATTCATCCTAAACCTGTTCATCTATCTGTGTATAAGAAATATCATACCTGATTAGCGAAATCCAACACCTACGCCAAGCATCAGACGGCCAATGATAAGCATCGCAACATTGACAGCAGCGCCATTAAGAACGGCTCCGGCGAGGAAAACCAGGCCTCCAAACAGCATCGACGCCTTACGGCCGTATCTCCTGGTCGTTGCAGAAGCAAAGAAGGAGGCTATCAGGGCCGCGAGATAGAGGGAAGACGTGAACAGTGTCAGCAGATGATCGTCAAATTTGCAGTACATGTTCTCCCTTATGATCGTCATTTCCATGCTGTTTCTTGTACACATGGGGGAAAAATTGTCTGAGAAATGAATCCATCGAGGTTACCCCTCCTGCAGAATTTTACAGGCCAGCCAGCCATGAAATTAACACAGGATATATTCATCAGAACCAGTTTTACTGCATCGAGATGATCTCTTGGCTCACCTGAGATACCGATATCATAGCCGAACATGAGCCCCCCCATGGCTGCCACCAGGCAAGCGATGACCACAAAAGCAGTGACACCACCTTCGTATTTTCTCCCCTCACTTCGAGCCACAGAACCTCCACCTGCCATGTTTTCAAAAAGCAAGAGGAATACCTCAAAATATTGAAAAGTAGGTGTGTTCTTGTATGTAATGTCTCCCTTATTTATGCTGCTGCTGCTGTCTGATAACTTTGGTGAAATGATTCCAATCAAAGGAAACACAGATGAATAAGGCCAGCATACGTTAGTTTCCAGATTTGATTCGTTCTTGCAGTGTATCAATTATTGAGAAATTTCCTATCTGACTATGGAGATGAAAATAATTGATACTGTCAAATATTGGATAATAAAGAATAAACAAAATAGGAAATTAATGTTATTTAATGCATGTTTGTTTTTGCATTTTGAAAAATGAAAAAAATATTGGATAGGATGATTGATTTCTATACTATTAAGGGGGGGAGAAATTTAAGGTCCAGACCGTGCTTTTAATGGTAATGGAAGTTACAGCTTCGCAGTTATGCAGCATAGCTTTCGGTGTTTGGTATTGTGTTTTTTATTTTTTTTTAAAATAATATATATATATATATATTTTTAAATTAAATATTTTGATATTTTTAAATATTTTAATGATATGCTGATGTCAAAAATAATTTTTAAAATAAAATAAAAATAAATATTTAAAATAAAAAATATTTTCAAAAATAAACTCATTTAGTATTCCAAATAATAGCAAAATAAGGCAATGAAAATTAAAAAAAAGAAGAGTCGAAGTTGACTTTATCAACGGGTGTACAGATAGATAACAGATGGAATCAAGAAGATCAGGCTACAGATATACTTACTGGTTTCTTTCAAGAGTAATAATGGCAACGATCTCACTGTAAGATTTCTAATAAGGTACTGCTCCTTTCTTTATTTATCTCTTTACCAACCTTTTGAAAAGATTACCTTTGAAATGGAGATAACTCTTATATTTGTAATCCATACGAATATGATTTTTTTTTGTTTTTTAAATTATTGTTGTTGAGATAATTTTTAGTAATTATTTCATTAAAGACCACATGTTTGTAGTGTTTGCTAATCAAATCTCTAGTTTGACATGCTATTTTTTATATACAATAAATTGGTAATAATATTTTAAATAGAAATGATAACTTATTGAATAATATCAAATAAAATTTCTGCCATAAATAAATTCACATATTTATTCATCTAAATAGACCTATTCAGCATAATTAATTATTCGTTAAATTTTTTATTTAAAATAAAATAAAATAAAAATTCTCCAAGTATTTATTTATTGGGATCAAAGGAAGAATAAGAAGAATCTCAATTTAAATTCAAAATTATTTTTGATTTATAAAAATAATAATTTTATTTTGATTTGGGTTGAGTTTTTTAACTAATTGTATGGTAATTTAATACCAACAAATATTTTTTTTTAGGTTTCTGATGGTGGTTTTATTTGGAAAATAGATTAAAAATATGCATTTTACTTGTAGAGGTTAACAACAAATTACTTCGTTATTTTTTTTTCTTAATGTTTATTATTTAATATTTATTCATTTTGAATTGAGAAATATAACTTTCATTTGGTTTTATATTTGTTGCTTTTTCATAGTTTCAAACATATGGTTCAATATTTACTTGACGTTTAACATTTTTTTTATTGTATAATTAAACATTTTATATTTTTGAGAAAGAACAAAGTTTTTAAACCAAGTCAAGTCTATAGTTTGACTCAAATATTATATAATTAAATAATGAAAAAGTTAAATATGTTGAAGTCTATGATTTAGATCATGGTTTCAATAGATTATATTGCAAAATATATGTTAATCTAACATATCATTATCATTATCATTTTTTTTAAAAACAAATAAATCATCATCTAGATATTCTTATTTATTTTTTCTAGTTCATTTTTTGTTGTTGTGGGTAAATATTACTTTTTAAAAAAATAAATATTTCATCTTGATGCAAAACAACTTTGTGTGGTTTGTGGCTTAATTAGTGCTGTCGTGTATTGATACTCAAAAGGAGTTTCCATTTCTTTTGTTTCCAATGTCACGTATAAACATAATTTGATTTCTTAATATTTATCTATTTGTTTTTTTTTTGTTTCCCTTTATTTCTCTTAAGATTTTTAATTATCGAAACAATTGGTTTATTATTATTGTTTTAACCTATTTTTGAATTATTTTCAAAATTTATTCAAAGTAAAAAATAAAACAACAAAAACAAAATAAAAAGGAGGTTACATGATCGAAAAATTAAATTAAAATTTTTGAAAGGATTTAAGAGCTAAATTATATCTTTATTATGCCTAGAATGAAAAAAATATAGATTTAAGATCAAAATAAATAATTATCAGACAAGTTTCTATAAAAATTAATTCTAAGAACATAATTAGATTTTAATAGTTTAATTTGATTTAATAATGAGTGAAAATAAAGTTTAAAAATTAATTTGGATTTAACTGAAAATTTTAATCAAATGTAAACTTCTTAATTCCCATGATGGAATCTATCCCATCCATTGTTGTGGCCTACTAGCTATGCTACATGCATTTTACTCAATTGCATTCCATCTCAATTCCCAACACCGGAAACTATAGTTTCTCCGGAGAAGGAATAGTTGTTAATTCTTGATTTCTATTCAATGTTCAATTGAATCCCACAATTTTGACATTTACATCTTGCCCCCTTTTATACTAGTTCAATTTAGTATATCAACTAATTGAAACTCTACACTAATGGATGAAATAGTTTATTTGGTTCTCACAAAACTATTTTTAAACATTATTTTATTTTATTTTATTCTTCACGTAAGATGATTAACGAGTCAAATAATACGGCACTGCCTCGTCTTCAAAATGCCTAAATCGATGGTATCCTATGTAATGTCAAGAATTAAAGAAACCTATAAGCTATATATTGTGAGCTTCAAAGTTTATGATTGCATGAGATCATCTTTCTTATAAAGAAAAATATAAAAATTATAATGATGGTAGGGCCTATGATTAAAAACCCAAGTACACGAAATGCATCAAGCTACAAAAAAACATCAAGTATTCTGTCCCATTAACCTAACTTTATGAGCCCTTTTGGCTGCTCAATGTACATATTCTCCTCCAAACCCTTTCGGGACTTCAGAATCACAGAAAAAATAGAGACCATTCAAATGAAATCCTTCACCAATCTTCTATTTGGTGTAATGGTCCTGAAAAAAAAAACCTTAAAAGGAGTAAATATAACATCACAATTAAGAGAAGTAGTTAACTTTCAACTGATAGTAACTGGAATGGAAATGAGGGCACATATAGGATATCTGAATTAATGGTTTTTGACGCTATTTTATTTTTCCCTTGCCTTTTACTGCTGCAGTAGCTCCATTAGCAATCGAGACAAATGATGATATCGGAAAAGGAGTGAATTCATGAATCTTGGTTAATTTATTTGTCATGTGATCACTAGCACCAGAATCTACAACTCACATATCATGTAAATTGCTTATTTCTAGGGCAATCATAAGAGCAATATACATACCTTGACAATTCTCAGAGTTTGCACTGGTTGATAACCTAACAAATTTGCTAAGAAGAGTAGTGGATTCATCGTGAGCAGTCCCTTCAACTCCCAAATTACACTTTTCTTGCAGGAAACTAGCAAATTCATTTAGCAATGACATAGGACTAGAGGATATAGGTTTCGTAGTATGAGCAACTAGATTAGCCTTGTGTTTAAGGAATCATTTTTGATTCCCTGTCTGCTTATCATGAATACCTTTAGGTTTTAATTATGGATGAAGGCTTCAACAACGATCCATTGAATGACCAATAGAGTTGCAGTATTAACATTTCAGGTTAGGGCGTTTACCTTTGAAGAATTTCTTTTCAGCAGATTGTTGGGCAATATAGGCACGAGCATCAGGTATGTTTACTGGATTTTCACGAGTCATCACCTTTCGTCGAATTTCTTCACGTTGGATAGTTGCACAAATACTTTTTAAGGAAGGAAGTTCAGCATTCATTAAAACATGACACCTTAGATCTTCATAGTCCGAACCCAGACTAGCCAGCAATTGAAAATAATGATCTTCTTCCTTTTGATTGTGTAAGACAGTTGGATCAACTGAATGAGCACTATAAACCTCTAATTCATTCCAAAAGCTTTTAAGTTTACTCAACAAATTCACGAACGACTGACCATTTTGATGAAGGTTTGCAATATGTTGTTGTATTTGAAAGATACGTGCATAATTATTTTGGTTGCCATACATATCTCTAACGGCTTCCCAAAGTTCCAAAGAGGATTGATAATAACTGAAAATTTCAGCAAGATTTTGTTCCATTGAATTCAAAATCCAAGACATAACCATCTGATCTTTAGCTAGGCAATTCTCAAATCCTGAAGAACTGCTATCAGGAGCTTTTTCTTTGTCATTGATAAATCCAAGTTAGGATCTGCCTCCAAGAGCACTGGTTACTGCTCTTGACCATGGTAGATAATTAAATCCATTTAACAACACAGTAGTCACCATTCGGGACGAGTTAGCATCACTATCAATGCTAGTGGAGACAACAACCACCCCTTTAGAAGAATTAGTATTATCAACAATCTCTTGATAATCCATGTTTATCAACAGACAACGAGGAGAAAAATAAAGAACAAGACAACAGGATCACTGCTCTGATACCATGAAGAAAAAGATGCGGGAGCTGATATTACAGCAAAAGAGATTATATATTTCGTGGTTTGATGATATATATTACAACCATATATATACAGTTGATCCTAGTTTGTTAGGGAAATTACAGCCCTTGTTAAGGGAATTCTAACGGTCTTATTTGACCACCTGTTGCCAAATATATTTCCAGCTATAATAGTAAACAATATATTTATAGCAGCTATACCCGGAAAGATAATGAGTATGCACAATCTCCAATTAATATGCACAATCTCTAATAATTTCTTCCTTGAATCACTAATTTTGAAGCTCAAGATGTTCGATCAAGACATGAAGATCAGTGAATGATCTCAGTCTCAGGATCGTGTTTCTCTCCTTCTCACTCTAACTTTCCCCTTTTCACGAAGCTTCTCTCTTTCTCTCATTGAGTTCCCTTTTTTTAGCTCTAATACCATTTGTTAATCCTTGATTTCTTATTCAATGTTCAATTGAATCCCACACTTTTGGCATTTACATCTTGTCCGCTTTTATACTAGTTCAATTTAGTATACCAATTAATTGAAACTCTACACTAACTGATTTGTAACTAATTATAACATAAATGTAACAAACTCAATTTTTAACTAATTAATTATCTCAACAATAGCATTCAAGGCTTTAACCGGATAATATCAATAGGTGGCATCGCTTTGAGAATCTAAACAATGTGTGAACTAGCAATTAAAAACATACACGTGGCTTCCCAAGTTTCCAATGAATCTAATCCCCGCTCCCCAAAAGAAAGCTCCGGCTCACCTAGGGAGTGAACAATAGGATTAAAATGAAATTAAATGGTTTGTTGATCATTTTTATACTAAATTTATATAGTTGCTAATATAATAATCATTATAAATTTATATAATTATTAATTTTAAAACTTATAAAATTAATCGAGATATATACAAACTCATTAGAATACCCACATTAGTAATAATAATAATTAAAAGCTCCAGCTTGTTCCAGAGCCTTCATGTCGTCCTTGTTACCACACTGGATGGGCAGTGGATAAAGACGCCATTTTAGCTGAAGAAGAACGTGTGGTCATCATCAGACAGGTACACTATCCAATGACTTCATTTATTTTTTGCCGAATATATTACCAATAGTTTTTAGAGATTATATTTTTTAAAACATGAAAAAGTAAAATTTATTCCTAGTAGAATAAAAAAATAAAAAAAGAGTTTTAATCGTAAATAAAGCTCCTTTTGTTCTCTTGCTTTCGTGGATTTTCTTCTCTCTCTGTGACTTAGAAGAGGCCCGATTCATTATGGGCTCTGGCCTCTTCATAAATTAGCCCAATTCTTGCTTAGCTAGGCCCAAGTAATCTGCGTGGGTCCCACACGCACTTGAAAGCTGCAATCTTATTGGTCACACGTGCGAGTACAATGAACGCGCTAAAACTACCCAAGCAACAAAGAAGAATCCCTATAAGAATTAGGTGTTGCTACCGGGATGCGTGAGATAGAGTAGAACTCTAATCCCAGACACACAGAGAAAGAAAGATGTCGTACTTGCTACCTCATTTGCACTCAGGATGGGCTGTAGACCAGGCGATTCTAGCTGAAGAAGAGCGATTGGTAGTTATTCGATTTGGTCACGATTGGGATGAGACTTGTATGCAGGTTTACCACAAATTCCTAACTTTATATACATGCATACATATATTTCTGTGGTTATTTGGACTTAAAGTGGGCTTTGTGAAAGGATTTCTCGTATAATTGCATAATTTTGGTGGGTTTGAGAATTTATCATTTTTTCAAGCCCTAATATTTTTTTTTGTTGTTTGTGATTTGGTGAATGATAAAATTATGATATTTTTTTGTTTTTTTCGGTTTTATTAGTGATATTTATGAAGTGGGTTACCCGCATATGGAGGTGTTTTTCTTAGCTTTTGAGAAGTCCCGTGATTTTGGATTTATAATTCAAGTTTGATTTGGTCTCAATTAAGCTCAAATAGTGAAATTTAGCTGTCGAGTTTATGGGGGAAAATTAGGAGAAGTTTGGAATATTGATCAATAAAAGGTATTACTTAGGATTTTGGTTCATTCTGAGTATGTGTAAAGGGATTCTGCGTATGTGTTAAGGGAGACTATATTTTAGCAGTGTCTACGACTGCTTATTATTACTAAGCATTTTGGGTTTGAGTCTATAAAGGGAGACCATTTTTTATAGCAGTGTTTGCGAGCTTTTTGTGAATGCTGTAGTGCATTTTAATGAGCTTTTATTTATTTATTTTGATATGTAACTTTAAGCAAATTTGCCTCCTGAGTTGCCAGTGAACTTCTAATTTGCTGATTTACGTCTTAATAAAATTGGATTACTACATGTAGTTTAGAAAGAAAATGTATTTATAAATGTAAATGTTTGTAGTACTAGATGTTGATTAATGACTCTAATCATGTGAACCACCTTGATTATAGAATGCGTTTGGACTATTGTACAATATGTTATTTGAAGATTCTTATTTTATTTTCAGTATTATCATTTTTTTTTGGTTTTTGTTAAATTTGTAGTTTCTGTAAAGGCCATTGGGGTTGTTTGAGACACTTTGAAAAAAAATGTTTTGAATTTGAATGTTATATAGATGATGGCAGAAAACTGGGTTCATAGTAGATCTTGTGTTTTATCTCGTGAAAGTGTAACTGGGTTCATACTAGTTCCTGTGTTTTATCTCGGTAAAGTTCAAGTGGGAATTAATTTGTTGATCTATTGTTAACCTTCAGTTGGAGAAAGTTAGTAAAAGCATTTCCAGATAAACCTTCCTTTTAAGCTTTGTTCTTGCCTTACATTTGCTTATCAACAGTCTACAATTTTGAACTGTTAGCAAAAATCTAATTGTTGGTTGCTCTTCCATGTCTTTCTACAATACCTGAGACTAAGTGGACAATGTATAAAGTCATTGTATTCCTTTGTAGATTCTTGTTTGCAAACTACCTTGTTGGTTTATTATTGTTTTGACTTTTTAACCTTACGTATAAAAGAACTTCTACTTGACTGGTGCTTTTGGATTGGTTTGGTTCTGAACCTCAGTTAAATGTACCTTTTTCCTTTTGACTGCTAGAATGGTTTAGGTGTTTTGTTTCTGTGGAAGTGTGTAATGAATTTAGAATCAACAGATACTTGTTGCAGATGTCCTAGTGTATGTGGTATTCTGCAAAGTGAGAAGTTTTGCCTATCTGGAATCTCCAGTTGTTAGAGGTTACCATGCCCCAGTTGGTCATATGACTGCTTTAAAGTTATACCTTCTGTGAAAGGATCTTACTGATTCTAGCCCCTAACTGTTCTATAATTCTGTAGGTTTGGCAACCCTTGCTTGTAACTGCTTCCATTACACCCACATGCGCTGCGCGCACACTGTAACTGCCTCCATTCTAAGTTGTTTTCTTTATTGGGGAGATAGCATTTCCAGTTATTGCCTCGTTAATCAGTTTTGTCTGTTCTTTTTCAGATGGACGAAGTGTTGGCATCAGTAGCAGAAACGATAAAGAATTTTGCTGTGATATACCTGGTGGACATCACAGAGATTCCTGATTTTAACACAATGTATGAGCTGTATGATCCATCTACCGTCATGTTCTTCTTCAGGAACAAGCATATCATGATTGATCTTGGAACTGGTAATAATAACAAGATCAACTGGGCTCTCAAAGGACAAGCAGGAATTCATTGACATTGTTGAGACTGTCTACCGGGGTGCAAGGAAGGGTCGTGGTCTTGTCATTGCTCCGAAAGACTACTCCACAAAGTACCGCTACTAAGTACTTTTGCCAATTGTCTGAACTGCAGGAGATTGCCTTGAAAACATCATGCTTGTGTCAAACTTGTCTTTTAGAACTAAAAGGGGGGATGCCCTGGTTAATTCAAAATATCATGTTGTAATACTGGTCGGTGTGGATAACCTGTTAGTTTCATGCTGTGGACATGGACGACACACTGAACTCAGCAACTATTCTAGAATTGAAACAGTATTCATACATGTTCGTAATAGTTGTTTTTGTCTCTGGTAATTGTCGGTATAAAATATATATGGGTCATCATGTATGAAAATGCAATTGAGCAGTCGATGTTGAGCTTCCGCAGCGTGTGATTGATTCACTGCTGAAAAAAGTGTTGATGGAAGGACAGTGCTCAAGAGATAAGAAAGCGATAAACTTGAAAACACAACAGCAATGAATTTTGCACTTGATGTTTCAAGAAGTTTTGCTGGAGTTCTTTACTAAGAGCTGAGAAATCTACCAAACCTGTGCCCTAAATTAGGAGGCCTGACTTTAATAGAAATTGTTTAGACAGTTGAGGAAAAATGTACGAGAAGGCGTGTCCCACAACTCTTCCATAAACTGATTTTTGCGAATGTTTGCTGAATCAATCAAAAAGTGCAGCGTTCACCTTCTATGCCTAACCTTACAGAATGTTTATTGGTTTGTCTGCGTAGCCTGAGTTCTGAATCTCCCTAAGATAAATAATAAAAATAATACAAATCACTGATTGAGTGTCATTAACCTGAGCCAAATCCAAGAATCTAAATTATGATTAGAGTTTGCTTTATCTACAAATATAATGACTTGAACTTCGAAATTTGGGGAGGAAAAAGAAAGTGGTTGTAGATTTCTCTCCAACTTGTGGACTGTGTAGTAAGATTTGCCTTGCTGTGGACGGTGTAGTAAGATTGCTCTACTTTTTTTTATTAATCAACCTACTAGCTAAAAGCATCATCCTGATTAATCCTTGTTTTTTTTTTTTTTTATGCAGAATTGCGCCAGCATATGTTTCATATATCTTCTTGGGAATGAACCATTCAAATTGTTTCCTCTTATCCGCAATTCTGAAGAGACATTTTAAAACAGCAAAAAGGGAATGCTCTCAACAAGTAAACCGGAAGACAAATCTAGGAATTGCTAGTGGTACTGTATGGTTATGAAGCTGTAGACAATCTTGCCGCATTGCTTGTTCAGGTTACAAGTGATTCCGGTCAAAACATGGAGACCAGGTGGTGGATTCGGTTCGAGTTGTTAGATTTGCGTTATCAGAAGGCTACTCTGATGATTGTTGCCCATGGAAGGAGGTTTACTTCTACAGCCTCAAAAGCTCCCATACTGTCAGAATTTTCTTCGACAATGCTAGGGAAGAAAATGAGTTGTGTTTCCCAGAGATGGGTCTGTTTGCTCAAATCAAGGAAGTGCAAGAACCGCAATTTAAAAAGGAAATGGTGTTGGTGGACTGCTTAACCCATTTCACATCAACTAAAACCAGTGTTTGCGTTATCCAATGAGGCCAGTATTCATTTTTTGTTTTTGCATTATTTTTAATTCAATCAAATTGCTGACAATCCATATCAACTAATGATGCAGGCAGCATTCTGTGAGCTCAGGAAATTGCAGCAGTTGGGTCTTTCATCGAATTTAATTGAAGAGATGATGTGCCTCCATGTTTGGCTAGCATGTCATCACTCAGAATTATGAATTTACCAAGAAACCGATTCAAGGGAGACCTTTAATTTCTTGGAAACAGATCACCAATTGAGGTTATTTTTGGCTAGGAAAAAGGTCTCCAACACCACCACAATGTTTTGTCATGAGAAATATGCAACCTTGGCATTGTCTGCTCTATCCACCCACCACACATCTTTCATTACTTCAGGACTCTTCATTCTTTGCCTCTGGATATTTCTCTCTATTCCTTCTCTAATGCCAACTGTGCTTATGTTTACAGGCAGGATTCGCCGGAGGGAACAACAGAACTAAAAGTCAATGGTACATTAATTGAGTGTTGGGATCATACAGAGCACATACTAATCTTTTTAACTACGTATATCATATCCACAGCAATGAATTTTTACACCAAGTACATTTCAAAGTATGAAGTATACATCTTAATTTCCCTTTTGTTTTGTACTTATACCTCTGAGAATTGCTTCGACTACTCCTATCATTGCTGCACCAATCAAATACCATGTAATCCCAGCTAATATAACTTGTAACCAAGAGCTATTTACAATCCCCAGTGCGAATGAACCACCGACATGCTCATTCAATCCACCAATTGTCCCTTCTCCTACCTGTAGATGTATTATAACAGCTGCAATTGTTGCAGGCACCATTGGTATTCCCCATCTTATGGGATTTGTTTGCCTTCTATCTTCTCTCCTATCATCTTTCTCAAGTTTCTTTGATTCTTTAGTACGTGAAGTCTCTGGGGTGGATCTAGAGCTAGAGCTAGAGCTAGAGCTATTGATTGAGGAAGGAATAGACTGAGTTGATGGACTCCAATACTCTTCATAATATAAGGAGCTTGATGGGGCTTGACGAAAGGGCCTTGTACTCTCTCTTGCTTTCTTTCTGGCTGCAGCAGCCTCCAGAATCTTGTTAATATTTGGTTGAGGAGATTTTCTGACGATCCTTGTCAACTTCTGATAAGATTCTGGTGAGTCCGCTCTTGGTGATTGCCAGTAAAGCCAGTTTGAGATCGATCTAATTGCTTGGAAAGCTGTTATTCTTGCTTCTCTTTGCTGGTCTTCCTGAAATGAAAAACATTTTATGGTTAATTGTGTTATAGTTGATGCCAATTGCCATCGTTCCATAACTGATGTTTATCCTAATGCTGTAATCAAGTTACCATGGAGTTCTGAGCGGTGGCTTTGTTCATGGCACCAGCCAATCTGTCTTGGAATTTTTTCACATCTATGAAAATGTTGGAAACACGTCCTCCGGCTGCATTGCCGGAACCAACCCGCACGGTGCCTCGAGGCTGCTTGGACATCAGGAACTCTAGCGCTGCCAAGTCTGCCCTCTCCACAGTCCTGCATTTGTTACAGGAAAATTAAGAACAACAGACTTGTGTCTTTAGCAGGGGAAATCAATGCATTCAACTATTTGAAAGATTCATGATCTTTACGAGATGCAGTCGACAGGACACGCGTCAATGGCAGCATTGATTTTGTGCTCAGGGTCAGCCCATTGTGCAACAACTCTTGCTCTTCCGTAAACTGATTCGATAGCAAATGTTTTCTCTGCAATTAAGGCACATTTTAAGCAACCAATACACTTCACTTCATCGACAAAAACTGCTCTTTGTTCACTTTCTGAGCCAAACCATGCTGAATATATTGGTTTTCCAGAGTAGCCACTAAGTTCTGCAATCTTTGCCTGCTCCTGTACAGCAAATTAACACGACAATTAAATAAAAACTCTGCTTGAATATTCTCACATATAGACAAAACACAAGTCTAAAAATGCATTATGGTTTGCCTCAATCTCCTAAATGATCTCTCAATCATGTCCTTTTACAAACTTGAGGAACTTAATAATGATAGAGGCTGAGATTAATTATGCATATAATTACTAATAACAGCTCAAAAGTTCATCATATTATATATCCTTTTATAAAAAAAAAAAAAAAACCCATACTAGAAATCCTCAAAAAAATTAATTTGGGTTACATCAAGGACCTAAGGGGCCAAGATAAGAACTCTCATGAACCCTTGCTGTGTCACAACTCCCAACTTTCATGATGAAGATCTGCTCATGTTTTATCGTTTCTAATCGATGATGAACTGCAAAGACACATCCACGCACGGAAAATTAGACCTTAGTTTCTCCGATGTATGGAAAATAACAAACTGACCTTATCATAAGCCAAACGTGAATTTGGATCAGACAAAACTGCATAAGCTTCGTTGAGTATAATAGCCATGTCATGTCCTGCAGGCCCTGCTATGTCAGGGTGACATCGTTTTTGCAGAGTCCTATAAGCTTTTCTTATTTGTGAATGATCACTTGAGCTATCTATCCCCAGAAGATCATAGAGATCGAAATCTGTTATTGATGAAAACGAAATACTTGATGATGACGATGAAGTAGCCCTACATGTCGTTTTCCTAAGCGTCGGAGAGAAGGAGGGGAAGGTTTTCGGGGTCAAGTTTTTGGTTATAATGGAAGCAAACGGCGAGTGGAAAGGCAGGCAACCAGCAGGCATTTTGCTCTCCTCGAAGAAAAGATGACAAAATTGTGGAGGGGAAGGAGGTTGTAGATTTGTAGTTTCCATTGGTTCTTGGAACAAGATATTTTTGGCAGTAGGTTCATGACGTGAGACGTCTCATGTAAAAACTCTAATTCACTGAAATAAAATGTGTGCTCGATACTTCATACAAAAGCAGAAAAAGACAAACAATTACAGAAACAGAGAGTTCTTATTCTATACTATTTTTGTGCCCGTGTTTAAAATGGGAGTTGAATAAAAAAAATAGTTTTTTATTTAATAATATAGTAACAAAAATAAAAGCTTGCAAAATTGAGCATCAATTAAATATTAGAATGTTTGTTTGAAACTAAAATAACTTTATAGAAAACAAACTAAACAAATTATAAATACTAATTCAAAATCAATCATATATTGAAAAATAAAAAATAAAAAAGCAGAAAAGTATTCAATTGAAAGAAAAACATTTAAAGATGGAATTAGAAAAAAAATTATTTAACATTGTTATTGAACTCTACCTAACATGTCAATTTCAAAACCTTTTGACTCGACTATTTACTTAAGTTGGTTTTAAAAGTAACTCACATGGAAAATGACTAGTTGATCTAGTTAATTTGAGTGTTCCAAAGGCAACCTAGACAGCGAATACAAAAGTAGTTTGACTTTGAAAACAATTCATGATGATATCTTTTTTAATATTGAGATAATGACATATTAAATTAACATAGAATCTGTAGCTTAATTCACAAAACCTATAATTTGGATCATAGACTCCACACGGTTTAAGAATTTTATTTTTTAATTATTTTTTATTTAATAATATAATAACAAAAATAAGCTAAAAATTTAGAACCAACAAAATGTTAAGATGTTTGTTTGAAATTATAATAATCTTACATAAAACAAACCAAAATAAATTACGATAATCAATTCAAAATCAATAAAATGTTAAATAAGAATTTTTGGAAGGTAGAACTTAAAAAAAGAATAAGTTATTTAAAAAACCCAAGGTGCTTCATTGTTATGAACAATGAAGTTGGAGTATCAACTTGTTCAAATCTTTTTGTAGAGTAGAAAGTAACTAGTTTACAAGGTCACACTACATTATAACTCGGATCAATTTTTGTAACATAAGAAAATATCAAGGGCACAAGAAACTATTTAGCATTGTTGTTAAATTCATCCCAATTGGTCAACCTTTAAACCTCTCCCAACTCCCTGTCTAGCCCGTGAGTAAAATTAAATCATATGAAAGTTGTCTCAACATTACTCAGTTGACTTGCTAAGTCCAAAGATAACATATATGATCAATAAAAAAAAATATAGTTTGACTTTATAAAAAATCAATATGACCTTTTTTAATATTAAGACAATGACATAAGATTAACCCATGTTTCGTAGCTTATCCTCTCAAATTTGTGATCTTACTGATGGAATACACTAGGTTTAAGAACTTCATTTGTTCGAAACTATTTTTTTATTTAATTATACAATAACAAAAAATACACTCGTGAAGCTAAGCATAAAGCAAACATATTTTTTAAGATTATGATAACCTTATATAAAGCAAACTCAAACAATTTATAAAGAAAAACTCAAAATAAAATAAATGTTGAAGAGTGAGATTAAGAAAAGAATGATAAAAATAAAAGAAAAGAAAAGAAAAGAGGAAAAAACAAGCCCCCACCTCATTCACTTAACCAACAAAGTATATAAGAAAGCTATTTGATTTTTTAGATAGTACTACAATTTGAAAATCATTTAATTTCTAAATTATGAAAATTATGAAAAATCACTTCTATGTATAGCATTGTTATAACAACAAAACATGAACCCGATAACAATTTTTTATTGAAAAAAGATTTGGATTAACTCTCTTAACTATTGAGTTATCATGGATCAATTTTAAAATTGAATTTAACAACTGTTTTATATTCTATACATTTTAAATCATCTACAAATTGCTAAAGATGGCTAAGGCTTTTTACAACTTTTTATTTCTTCTTGTTTTTTTTGGTTTCTTTTATTTTTCACTAAAAACTTCATTTCCATTTCCATTGCTATTATCATTATCATTTTATTATAATAATGTTTAGAATTGGTTTTTATATGAGCGATGGATTGATCTCACCCTTCTAGTTTTTGTAAGAATATTTATAAACTACAACCATGTTAGAATTCATGTCTAAAGTGAAATGTTACTGCAAGTGGATTTTGCATTGAAAGTGACCTTATTAGCTATGGTTGCATTTGCTATTGGCCTCGTTTTTAGTTTTATAAATGATCCATCATTACTTTTAGAGATAAGCTATGTTATTTGTTATTATGTATTCCAAAAAAAGATTAATTATGATTTGAAGGACTTAACTACAATTGTAGAAGTATCAATATAAGATCTAGCTATAAAAAAGATGTTCTTTTTAGAGAATTTGGGTGTTAATTGAAAGAAATAAAAGTTTGAGACTAGAAGTAAACTTTGGAAAGCCAAGTTTGATGACTAATCAAGGATTTAATTGAACAAATTCAAGACCACAGTCTAATGAATAAAAGATGCATAACTTCAGGAACTCAAATCAAAGAAATTAAAAACCCAATTGAAGAAAATTAAAAGTTTATTGACCAATAAAGAGATTAATTAGAGAAACCAAAAACTGAAGTGAAAAGGACACCAGACTTAGGGTTGAAAATTGATTTTCAATAGGGGTGAATTGTAAGCAATTGAAAGTTTAAGAGTGATTAATGATACAATTATACAAAATTTGAGAAATAAGGATAAAATTGAAAATTTTAAAAATCCCAAATTATAAAACCTTAATTATCAGAGATTAGGTGAAACAAGCTTTCCAAATAGTATACACCTTTTTCTTCAATTTTGGTCGATTAGGAAGGTATTTTTCAGATGGTCGAATAAGATGTTTTTGACCACCTTAGATATTGAAACCACCACCACTCAAACTATAAACATCCTTTCTACAAAACCATTACCTCAAGATTAAACGTTTTTGTCTCATATTTTCCATTGATCATCTCAACTTTTTGTTCTTGATTAGCCTTTACTACATGTTTAAGCAAATGCTAATCAGGTTGGCATTTTCAAGTAGGAAAATACAAAGTTATAAACGTCCAAATCAAGGAAGAAAGGATCCAATATAAAGGCATGCACCTTTTATATCGAGCACAAGTAGTGTTAGACAATGATGATGTTAGAGCAATAACGATGAGGTCAAAGCTGCTCCAATAAGGCCACGAAAGTGACAAACTTATAGAACGAATTAATTTCAAGTGGAATGTGTTTATTGTATTGATTGACAAAAATATATATATATCAGGGAGGTATTAGAGTTCCATTGTAACTCTAGAAATTGATATCTAATACGCTACATCTTTCCTAATTACATTATGAAATTGCTTTCCTATTTATACCAAAACACTATCAATGTAGTTTCCAATACTTTCCCTCAAGTTGGAGAGTGAATGTCAATAACTCCCAGCTTGCGCATGAGTTGCTTGAACTTCTCTTTGCCTAATGCCTTTGTAAACACATCTGCTAATTGTTGTGGAGAGATTATATATTAAGTAACAACTTCACCTTTTAGAATTTTGTCCTAGATAAAATGGCAATCCATTTCAATGTGTCAAGTTCTCTCATGAAATATCGGATTTTTTGCAATATGTAAGGCATCTTGATTATCACAGTGCAAAGGAATTGAGTTTGAAACAGGGATGCGTAAATCTGTTGGCATTTTTGTCGTTAGGGAAAAAGTGTCATGGTAATCGATACCAGGTGTTTGTGAAAATCCACAAGTAACAAGGCGAAGCTTTATAACGCTCAACAGACCCGTCAACCTTATGCTTGATGCGATAGAACCATTTACAACTGATTGGGCGTTTACCAGAAGGTAGAGGAATGAGACTCCAAGTCTGATTTGTGATGAGAGCTTGAAGTTCAGAATTCATTGCTTCCTGCCACTTAGGGTCAGACACAACATCATTATATAAAAGAGGTTCTCTATCACTGCTGATGTTAGCAACATAGTGTAGATGTGAAGGAGAATAATGATGATAAGTGAAAAAATGACATAGAGGATGTTGCGTACCTAGTGCAGCTATGGGCGAGGATGAGGACAATTGGTGTGGAGGCAGTATCACCTGCAAGCAAACGTAATCTTTAAGGCGAATGTTGGCTTCTCATGGACGTTGAGAACGATAGAGTAGGGGATTAGGATTAGGAATGGCAGAGTGGTCCATGAGAACAGGGGTATTGTGTTCTGCTTGTGGTGGTGGTGGTGCAGAATTGACTATTTCAGGAAGAGAAGAAGCTTGGTCTGCTAGTGTCGGGGAAGCTGGCAAAGGTGTGGAGGGGAGGGTGAGAGTTTGTAAGAGAGTATGTTGTAGGAGAAATATGAGGGGAAAGATCAAATCTTGGAGAAAGAGGGACTGGTAGTGCTAATGGAGTGGGAGGAAGGGTGGAAGTGTCTTAGGTGGAAAGGTTTTTTGTGTAGTGATAAAATGTGTCTTCTAGAAAAACCACATCTCGATTGGTAAAAAATTTTCGAGTTGCAATATCGTAAAGTTTGTAAGCCTTTTGTCCTATAGGATAACCGAGAAAAATGCATTTGGTAGCATGTGGAGAAAATTTTGAGGATGGATTGACTATGGTTGCAAAAACGATGCAACCAAAAACTCTCATTCAAGAATAATCAAGGGAGTTTCTTATAAAGGATCTCAAAAGGTGTTTTCTTGTGAAACAATAATGTGGGAAAGTGGTTAATGATATGAACGGCAATAAGGATACATTCTCCCCAGAAAGTAATGGGTAAATGAGATTGAAAACGAAGCGCGCGAGCAATTTCAAGAATGTGTCTATGTTTGCGCTCAACGACACTAGTTTGCTGAGGTTTATATATGCAAGAATGTTGAAAAAGAAAGCCTTCCTCAAGAAAAAAATTTGTAATGAAAGAAATTCAGCCCCATTATCAAAAAGAAGAGCTTGAACTGTGGTGTTGAATTGGGTCTTAACATATTGGAAAAAACGACAGAGTAAAATCAATGTCTCACTTTTGTGACGCATTAAGAAAACCCATGTAAAACGAGAAAAATCATCCACAATAGTCAAGAAATAAAAAGCACCCGGAAGAGAGGGGTTTTTGTAACGACCCCAAATATCACAATGAACAAGAGAAAAGCATCTCAAAGTTGTAATTGAACTAGAAGGGAAAGGGTGGCGAGGCAAAATGTAGGATTGACAAAAATATTTATACAGGGAGGTATTAGAGTTCTACTGTAACTCTAGAAATTGATATCTAATACGCTACATCTTTTCTAATTATATTATGAAATTGCTTTCCTATTTATACCAAAACATTGTCAATGTAGTTTCCAACAAAACTCATTCAACCTTAACTGAGACACCCACCTGCACAAAACCACCCAAATTCTTCTTGTGCTCACACTTACAACACTTCAAATATCCTTTACCAACAATTTAAAACCATTCCCTCAAGATTAAAAGGTAAAAAAACCCTTCTTACTGTTCTCTAGTTGTTATAAAACTATTTGAACTCAAAACCAAAAATCTTGGATAAAACTAATAACGTTTTAGTTTGTTAGAACCTTGACAAACTCACATAGACCTATAGTTTATCCTATAAAAGGGAAAAGAAATCAACAAGAAAATGAGGAGAAGGAACTTTGGTTGTTATGTTTTGGTTTGGAAAGGAGAAGAGAAATTTTGGTGAAGTCTAAAAAAAAGCCATTCGAACCTGGGATTCTTGAGCTCAAGTGTGGTGTGTTGGTTGCTAGAGGTACTAGAAAGATGTAAACAATATTAGCAATCAACTCTCGTTTATGAATTTCAAGCAAAGAAAATGATTCTACAAACTTTAAAGGTGGAGTCCATAAGTTTTGCTTGATGGTTCTTATTTGTTTAATGTAATGTTTTTTTAATGCTTTATTATGATAATGATGGTTGTGATGCATTATGTTTACCTAAAAAAATAGAAGGTGTTAAAGTATGTGATCTACATCTGGCTATCAGGGTAAGTGTTAGACCTTAGTGAGTAGAAGAGTGTGACAATCACTATAAAACTCGAGGCATGGGTCTAAGCAAAAAGAAACCATAATACATATCTTGGTGATAGCAACAATTACAATGTTTCCCTAGTAGCCTTTAAAAAGTCAGAGGATCGAGTGCCTCCTATGCTTGGTCAAGCTCATAATTACATCAAGTTTTTAAGTTGAACAATCTTTGGTTGATGGAATTAAGGGAAATTGATAAAATGAATTTGTAACCTAAGAGTAATGTATATCCACTCTATGCCTGTTCCATAGCAGCCATATACCTACTGATTTACCCTGAGCCTCTACCCTAAAACTGGCCTCAAACTTTAGTTTTTGCATTACTTTATCAGCAACAATGGCACTTATCCTTGGTTCTGCTATTGCGAGTACATCAAACCCATAACAACTCCTATAGTCATGAACTACTGAACAAAGCCTGTCACTACCTTGCTCCTCTACAGTTCTAGAATAAAACATTTATGATAATAGATTAGTTTTAAGTAATCTGAACTAGATTACCAAGCACCACATTTAGGAGTTTGTCAGATAATGCATTTTCTTATTTGCTATCAAGGATGCAAAACTTTATCGTTACCTCTTTAATCAACTTTATATGCAATCAATTATCCTATTCAAAGTTCTCATCTAACTTTGCCATTGCTTTAGGCCTTTCTCTCATTATCAACAAAGATCTTAATGCATTTTTCTTCTTCTAAATTGAGGTCAAAACCATTTCGAGATGGGTGAGGGTCAGTGAATATATATATATATATTCCATTATGGGGCAGCTAAATGAGAAAAGTGATTATGGATGAAGCAAACGGATTGAAGAGAACCAAATTAATAGCGTTACCATTTGTGGCTCATTAATCTTTATTCTTTTGTTTAGTAGCCAGGGATGATTTGCCTGCTCTCACAATGAGATTTGCAACTTATTTAAACAAAAAACTTTGATCCCTCACTGAGGTCCCTAGGCACTCATCATCTTGGCAGGCTCTTCTCTTTAAGGTCGGGCCCTGTTTTTTTTTTTCTTGCTCCATAGATGCAGTCTTGAAAAGTTGAATTATTGAAGAGATAATAATTACTATTCATTCCACTCGAAGCAATAGTTTTTTTTTCTTCTATATCACACCTTGTACTCCAAGCAATTTCTTTCTTCCTTTTTATTAGAACATAAAATTATTTCTATATCACACATTATCACTAATAGTTTGATTTAATTATTTTTATGTTTATTAGCAATTCACTAGTAATTTTAACGTGTGATTCTAAAAAAAAATCATAAATAAAGATATTTGTATTGTTTTTGGTATATCATGGGTTTATATTCTTGCTTCTCTTTGTGTTTGGTTTTTCTTTAAAATAAACTCTAAGAAATAACTAATAAAATAACATTATTTATTTAATAAACACCATCCTAAGAAATAACTAATAAATAACATTAATTATTTAATAAACACCATCCTATAAAATAACTTATAAATAACATTAATTATTTAATAAATACCATCCACAAAATAACTAATAAAATAACATTAATTATTTAATAAACACCATCCTAAGAGAAAACTAATAAAATATCATTAGTTACTTTATGAATGACATAAAATCTTCTGAAAGATTTGATTCAATAAGCTAAGTTTGAGATTTTTTATTCCTTGATCATTAGAGTAGAATACTGCTATTTTACTAGCAAATATCTGTTAGAAAATAATATAAATTATATTATGGAGCCTCACCTAACAACTTAAACTTTTAGGTTAGATGATTTCATGACATTGTATCAAAACTTTGTTGACGCAGCGGTCACGAGTTCAAATCTTACCATTCTTATTCTATTTGATAAAAAAAACAAGCACAAATTAATATGAATTTTTGCAAGTTTCAGGTTCAAAGAACTTTCATTTGATAAAAAAATGTTAAAAAATAATATAAATAATATTGTGGAGCCTCATCTAGCAACTTAAAGTTTTAGGTGAGATGGTTCCATAACAATATCAAGTTTCAAATTTCTCACCAAACTTAAGATAACCATATAGTATGGTCAACTAGATTTATATTTGAAGGCAATTAAAAAAAAAATCTCTTAAAATTGCATCGTGTACATCATGGAAAAATTGACCTAAGGCAGGCTACCATCAAATTCAAATGGTTTCGGAGGATGTTTTCAAAACAACCTTCAGGACCCATAATGGCCATTATGAGTTCTTGGTCATGCCATTTGGGTTGTCAAATGCCCCTGCCACCTTTCAGAGCCTAATGAATGATATATTTAGGGAGCATTTGAGAAAATTCATCTTGGTTTTCTTTGACGATATCCTGATATACAGCAGAAGCATGACTGAACACCTACTCCACCTAAGGCTGGTTTTCGAAATTTTGAAAGACCATCAACTGGTAGCCAAGAAAAGCAAGTGTGTATTTGGTACTAAGCAGATAGAGTACCTAGGGCTTATAATCACCCAAGAAGGTGTGGCAACATATCCTAGCAAGGTTACAACAATCCTACAATGGCCAATACCTGCAACTATCAAACAACTCAGGGTTTTTTTTGGGATTGACAGGATATTAGGAGGTTTGTGTAAGGGTATGGAGCCATTTGTAGACCCCTTTACACAACTATTACAGAAGGATGCATTTGCATGGAATGAATCAGCCACTTTGGCCTTCAATCAGCTCAAGAAGACCATGTCCCAACCTCCTATGTTGGCTTTGCCCAACTTTGAGAAGACATTTGTGGTAGAGATAAATGCCTCGGGGGTGGGTATTAGGGCAGTACTCATGCAGGAAGGGCATCCCATAGCATTCGTAAGCAAAGCTTTGGGACCGAGGCAGTTGGCCCTATCAACTTATGAGAGGGAGCTATTGGCTATTGTCTATGCAGTCACTAAGTGGAAGCACTATCTATGGGGAAGGAAGTTTATCATAAGGACTGATCACTTCAGCCTTAAGTTCTTGCTAACTTAGAAAGCCACTCATGTGTCACAGCAAGTATGGTTAACAAAACTCTTGGGTTTTGAGTATGAGATAGAATACAGGAAGGGGAAGGATAATTTAGCTGCAGATGCCCTCTCCAAAGTGTCTTACCAAGAGCTTAGTGCCTTCACTCTCTCTTCGGTATCAACCAACATCATGGAAGACATAAAGGAGACTTGGGAAACTGACCTTAATCTAAAGAAACTGGTGGCAGAATTGATTCATGACAGCAACTCTCACCCCCATTAATCATGGGTAAATGAGACCCTTCTCAGGAAAGGGAAGGTGGTTGTGGGACAGACCCTCACTCTTCAGCACAAGCTCATCAGTCTATACCATGATACTGCAATAGGGGGACAATCAGGGGCTACGGTTACTGCAAAGAAAGTGGGACAAGTGTTCTATTGGAGGAAATTGCAGAGGTTGGTCAGACAATATGTGAGGGAATGTTCAGTGTGTCAGCAAAACAAAGGGGAAAATGTCAAATCCCCTGGCCTCCTACAACCATTACCAATTCCCTATGCCCCTTTTGTTGATATTAGCATGGATTTCATAGAAGGACTCCCAAAGTCAGATGGAAGGGAAGTCATTCTGGTGGTGGAAGATAGGTTCAGTAAATATGCCCATCTAATGGCCTTAAAAACACCCTTACACAACCCTCACAGTAGCCAAGGTCTTTATGGAAAATGTGTACAAGCTGCATGGCATGCCAGCTTCTATTGTTAGCGATCGGGGGAGTGTTTTTCTAAGCCAATTTTGGAAGGAATTGTTCAAGCACCAGGGGGTTAACTTGCAGTATTCCACTGCCTATCACCCTCAATCTGATGGTCAAACCGAGGTAGTCAACAAGTGCATAGAGGGTTATCTAAGATGCATGACAGGGTATGTTCCTACGCAGTGGGGAAGCTAGTTGAGTTCTTGTGAATGGTGGTACAATACTAACTACCACACTGCCACAAGAAAGACTCCCTATGAAATACTCTACGGCATGGTGCCCCCAATCCACATCCCCTACACTCCCAAGGACTCACCAATAGAGGCTGTGGACTAGTATCTAAACCGAAGGGAAGACATTTTCAAGCTCATCAGGGAAAATCTTCTAAAATCCCAAAAACAGGATGACCCAACAAAGCTAACAGGAAAAGGAGTGAGAGGGTGTTCGCAGAGGATGACCTAGTTTATCTGAAGCTACAGCCCTATAGACAACATTCAGTGCACAAAAGAACCTACCACAAGCTATCAGCTAAGTACTACGGGCCTTATACAATTCTCAAAAAAATTGGAAGTGTTGCATATAAACTAAAGTTACCTGCAGCAGCTGCCATTCACCCCGTATTCCATGTATCTCAATTGAAGAAGCAGGTGGGAAATCATGTGCTACAATCTGACCTTCCAACCATGGCAGAGGACACCCTATTACAACCACAGAAGATCATTGAGAGAAGAATGGTGAAGAAAGGAAACGTGGCAGCAACCCAGTTTTTGGTGATGTGGAAAGAATTACCTTTGAGTGAAGCCACTTGGGAGGATGCAGAAGAGTTTACGTGCAGGTTTCCTCACTTCCACCTTGAGGACAAGGTGAATTCCATGGGTGGGGCATTGTCACGGACTGAAATCAGAGGATGAGCTCGCGAGTGGAGGGAATTAGAGTTGGGTTTGAAATTTAAATCCCTTAGCTCAAACGACTACGTTTGGGCAGCCAAACCTTAAGCGAAAACGACTGCGTTTTGCACAGTCAAATTATTTTAATTTCCTTGTAAACGGCTGCGTTTTGTGCAGCCTTTTGTTTTAATTTCCCTTAGCCAACTGACACTCACGTGAGGATACTCGTGGGAGGTTGTTATCTTGCTTTTAAATACCCTGCTGTTTGTGGCAGAAAACACATTGAAAAATTATAACAGAAATTGAGAGATTCTCTCCCTGTCATCTTCTTCCTTCATGCACTAAACGTGCTCTATCTCTCTCTCCCATCATCTTCTTCTTCTTCTACAATTGAACTTGTTGCAGGAGTGACATGTTTTTTTGTTCAAAGTGCCGACTATTTGAACATATTGATCTTTAGATAAGTTAGGTAGAGTCAACTGGAGTTCCTGAAAAGTGAGAGTGAAGTCCACTTGATTTGCCGAAGGGTTACCAGTTGTTGAGTGTGAGTTATGTCTGTCATAGCTTTAACGCTGGTGTTGCATCTTTTCTTTGCTTTTTGGATGGCTAGAAGGGTACCCAATCAACTTATAACAGGTTTCTTTTCTATGATACATGTCACCACAGTATGTACACTGAAAAAGCTCTTTAATACATGGATTGTTTGATGGAGTCCCATGAATTTGATTGTTTTGTCGACACCTAGGCATGTTATGAGTTCCACGTATAACCATGGTTGTTGTATTTGATGATAAGGTGACAACAAATGCTAATTCTCTTTGTTTTTTTCTTGCATAATACAGGCATATGCTTGATGAACTGATGGTAAAAGATTCATTAGTAAAATTTGACCTCTTGCACTTGAATATGATTCTTTGAGTCCCATAAGAAATTGCATAATTTTTGTACTGTCATTATGCGCACCACAATTGCGTGAGGCTGAATTAAAAGATGCAAGTTCATCCCACAATCCTTTTAGTTTGGTGTAATATGTTGCTATAGATGTTTGCCCCTATTCAATTCTGTAGATGTCCCTTTGAATTTGGAAA
Organism: Salix viminalis; assembly: GCA_029228465.1. NCBI lineage: Eukaryota > Viridiplantae > Streptophyta > Magnoliopsida > Malpighiales > Salicaceae > Salix > Salix viminalis. The sequence continues at coordinate 5,464,879 of CM055432.1, forward strand.
ATATGGGGAGCATTCCCTAAACAAAATCTTTCACGAAGGTCTTCCCAAATTGTATGAGGGGTGTCGCAAGAAAGGACAAAATTAGCTATTTCTGGCTCAAGGGAATTCAGAATCCATGACAACATCATGTCATTGCAGCGCTGCCAAATAACATGTTCTTAAGGTTTTAAAACCTCATGGGGTTCTTTGATTGTACCAGTAATAAAACCTGTCTTGTTTTTTGCACTAAGAGAAATTTTAATGGCATGGTGCCAGGAATTGTAGTTGTCTCCATTCAACCTTTTTGAAACAAGAAGTAAGTTGGGGTGGTCTGAGTGATGAAGAAATAAGGGAGAGCTAGTAGGGCTTGGAAGACTGGAACTGGAAGCAGAATCACTAGTGTTGCTAAGCTCAATATTGGTTGCAACCATGATGTTTTGTAATCAAGCAAACAAGAAGAGAATTTCAAAGGTAGAGACGCAATAGATGTGTTGCAAAAAAACAAATTAAAAGATGGAAACACAACAGATGCGTTGCAAAAAAATTCAGAACATAACCAACTCTGATATCATATAGAATGAATTAATTCAAGTGGAATGTTTTTATTGAATTGATTGATGAAAATATATATACAAGGAGGTATTAGAGTTCCATTGTAACTCTAGAAATTGATATCTAATACGCTACATCTTTCCTAATTATATTATGAAATTGATTTCTTATTTATACGAAAACATTGTCAATGTAGTTTCCAACAAAACCCATTCAACCCTAATTGAGACACCCACCTGCATAAAACCACCCAAATTCTTCTTGTGCTCACACTTACAACACTTCAAAGATCCTTTACCAACAATTTAAAACCATTCCCTCAAGATTAAAAGGTAAAAAAACCCTTCTTATTGTTCTCTAGTTGTTACAAAACTATTTGCTCAAAACCAAAAATCTTGGATAAAACCAATAACGTTTTAGTTTGTTAAAACCTTGACAAACTCACATAGACCTATAGTTTAGGCTATAAAAGAGAAAGGACATCAACAAGAAAATGAGGAGAAGGAACTTTGGTTGTTAAGTTCTCTAGTTGTTACAAAACTATTTGAACTAAAAACAAAAATCTTGGATAAAACCAATAACGTTTTAGTTTGTTACAATCTTGACAAACTCACATATACCTATAGTTTAGCCTATAAAAGGGAAAGGAAATCAACAAGAAAATGAGGAGAAGGAACTTTGGTTGTTAAGTTCTCTAGTTGTTAAAAAACTATTTGAACTCAACCAGAAATCTTGGATAAAACTAATAATGTTTTAGTTTGTTAGAATCTTGATAAACTCACATAGACCTATAGTTTATCCTATAAAAAGGAAAGGAAATCAACAAGAAAATGAGGAGAAGGAACTTTGGTTGTTAAGTTTTGGTTTGGAAAGGAGAAGAGAAATTTTGGTGAAGTCTAAAAAAAAAGCCATTCGAACCTGGGATTCTTGAGCTCAAGTATGGTGTGTTGGTTGCTAGAGGTACTAGAAAGATGTAAACAATATTAGCAATCAACTCTCGTTTATGAATTTCAAGCAAAGAAAATGATTCTACAAACTTTAAAGGTGGAGTCCATAAGTTCTGCTTGATGGTTCTTATTTTTTTAATGTTATGTTTTTTTTTAATGTTTTATTATGATAATGATGGTTGTGATGCATTATGTTTACCTAAAAAAAAAGGTGTTAAAGTGTGTGATCTATATCTGGCTATCAGGGTAAGTGTTAGACCTCAATTAGTAGAAAAGGGTGACAATCACTATAAAACTTGAGGCATGGGTCTAAGCAAAAGGAAACCATAATACAAATCTTGGTGGTAGCAATAATTACAATGTTTCCCTGGTAGCCTTTAAAAAGTCAGAGGACCGAGTGCCTCCTATGCTTGATCAAACTCATAATTACATCAAATTTTTAAGATGAACAACCTTTGGTTGATGGAATTAAGTAAGGAAAATTGATAAAATGGATTTGTAACCTGTATATCCACTCTATGCCTGTTCCATAGCAGCCATATACCTACTGATTTACCCTGAGCCTCTACCTTAAAATTGGCCTCAAACTTTAGTTTTTGCATTATTTTATCAGCAACACTGGCACTTATCCTTGGTTCTGCTATTGCGAGTACATCAAACCCATAACAACTCCTATAGTCATGAACTACTGAACAAAGCCTGTCACTACCTGCTCCTCTACAGTTCTAGAATAAAACATTTATGATAATAGATTAGTTTTAAGTAATCTGAACTAGATTACCAAGCACCACATTTAGGAGTTTGTCAGATAATGCATTTTCTTATTTGCTATCAAGGATGCAAAACTTTATCGTTACCTCTTTAATCAACTTTATATGCAATCAATTATCCTATTCAAAGTTCTCATCTAACTTTGCCATTGCTTTAGGCCTTTCTCTCATTATCAACAAAGATCTTAATGCATTTTTCTTCTTCTAAATTGAGGTCAAAACCATTTCGAGATGGGTGAGGGTCAGTGAATATATATATATATATATATATATATATATATATATATATATATACACACACACACACACACACACACACGGGGCAGCTAAATAAGAAAAGTGATTATGGATGAAGCAAACCGATTGAAGAGAACCAAATAGCGTTGCCATTTGTGGCTCATTAATCTTTATTCTTTTGTTCAGTATTAATGGCAGCATGAGAAACCAGAATTCATCATCCCATTTTAGCATGAATTCGAGAAGAGAGGTCTAACATGAAGGAAAAGGTCTTGTTTAGTAGTCAGGGATGATTTTCGTGCTCTCACAATGAGATTTGCAACTTATTTAAACAAAAAACTTTGATCCCTCACTGAGGTCCCCAGGCACTCATCATCTTGGCAGGCTCTTCTCTTTAAGGCCGGGCCCTGTTTTTTTTTTTCTTGCTCCATAGATGCAGTCTTGAAAAGTTGAATTACTGAAGAGATAATAATTACTATCCATTCCACTCCTAGCAATAGTAGTTTTTTTTCTTCTATATCACACCTTGTACTCCAAGCAATTTCTTTCTTCCTTTTTATTAGAACATAAAATTATTTCTATATCACACATTATCACTAATAGTTTGATTTAATTATTTTTATGTTTATTAGCAATTCACTAGTAATTTTAACGTGTGATTCTAAAAAAAATAAATCATAAATAAAGATATTTGTATTGTTTTTGGTATATCATGGGTTTATATTCTTGCTTCTCTTTGTGTTTGGTTTTTCTTTAAAATAAACTCTAAGAAATAACTAATAAAATAACATTATTTAATAAACACCATCCTAAGAAATAACTAATAAATAACATTAATTATTTAATAAACACCATCCTATAAAATAACTTATAAATAACATTAATTATTTAATAAATACCATCCACAAAATAACTAATAAAATAACATTAATTATTTAATAAACACCATCCTAAAAGAAAACTAATAAAATATCATTAATTACTTTATGAATGACATAAAATCTTCTGAAAGATTTGATTCAATAAGCTAAGTTTGAGATTTTTTATTCCTTGATCATTAGAGTAGAATACTGTTATTTTACTAGCAAATATCTGTTAGAAAATAATATAAATTATATTATGGAGCCTCACCTAACAACTTAAACTTTTAGGTTAGATGATTTCATGACATTGTATCAAAACTTTGTTGACGTAGCGGTCACGAGTTCAAATCTTACCATTCTTATTCTATTTGATAAAAAAAAACAAGCACAAATTAATATGAATTTTTGCAAGTTTCAGGTTCAAAAAACTTTCATTTGATAAAAAAATGTTAAAAAATAATATAAATAATATTGTGGAGCCTCATCTAGCAACTTAAAATTTTAGGTGAGATGGTTCCATAACAATATCAAGTTTCAAATTTCTCACCAAACTTAAGATAACCATATAGTATGGTCAACTAGATTTATATTTGAAGGCAATTAAAAAAAAAATCTCTTAAAACTGCATCGTGTACATCATGGAATTTAATTTGATATATAAAATCATAGCCACCAGCCGTCTTTATACTTTTCGGAATCTAACCACTTAAAAACCCATTACAAAAATTGGATGATCAACATCAATTTACAAATCTATGTATCATTTTATGATTTATATATTTAGAAATCATGGAGATTGGGACTCCAAGGAGTTAGCCCAACGGTGGAGGCTTGGGACTTGCGTGGGGTATTCCTCCCAGGTCCTGGGTTCGAAACCTGAGGGCGAAGCTTCTTCTGTGAGTCACCGTCCCCTTGGTAAGAGCCTGGGACAGCCGGAGGTTTACGCATGCCCTAGGCCCACAAAGTACGCTTTCCAGGTCATGTGATTCTCCCGTTCCGCAAGGATATCCAAAAAAAAAAAAAATCATGGAAATTGGTTGTTCTTCAGTTTAAAAAATCAGAGCCATCATGTTAAAGTGGCAGATACTCTTCAACCAAAATCCCATCCAGCTACGCTCTTGACCTTGCTTTCAAGCCAATTGTTGGCCTTTTCTTTCTCCAAGATATCTTTGCGAGTTCAGTCAGAGTGAAATTGCTACAAAGTCGTTCAAAGTGAAAGAATCTCTGATCACAAATTCTAAAATAATAGAAAAGCGAAGAGAGGTTGCTAACACTACTTTAATTCACTCACTGTATTTTTTAAAATATTTATTTTTACTTTTATTTTAAATTACTTTTTTCTTCTAATGTTCTAAGATCATTTTAATATGCTGATATCAAAAAATTATTTTTTTTTAAAAATAAAAAAATTATTATTTTAATATATTTTTAAACAAAATATATATTGAAAAAATAATCTTAAATACGCTCACAATCCTCAATCTTTTCCTATAAACTGAACAAATTCAATGACAACCTTTTTTTTTCTTTCACCAGCTTTCGAAAGAAATGTTAATTCATTATTTGAAGTGTGGTTGAGTTAATGTTTTTTGTGTATAAAAGAATATGAAAAAATATTTTTAATATTAATATATTAAAATAAATTTAAAACACAAAAAATAATGAGAATAATTTCAAATAAGAGAATGCCATGGCAAGAGAGAAATAAGAGTGAAAGTGAGTGTTATGTAGTTTTGTTTGCTTGCAACATATTCTCTCTCTCTATATATATATATGATAATTATAGTATCATTTCATTCCATTTTAAATTTTAGTTTCACTATAAATATAAAAACATTTTTTTTCACTAATATGAAAATAGATAGACTTTTGATATTTGACCATTAATAAACCCAGACAAAAACTTGTTTGTTTTTTCTTAAAAAATATTTTTTTTAAAAAAATGTTTTTTTTATTGTTTTTATATCATTTTTATAAATTGGTATAAAAATAACTTTTTAAAAATAATATTTAATATTTTAATATATCTAATCCCTTCAAAACATCACTTAAATCTTACCTTATCGAAAGTTTTTATATATTTTTTTAACAACAGGGGAGAAAAGGTTAAAAAACTTTTAAAAAATAATTATTACTGTACTTCCAATCACACCTCAAATCTTTTCTTAGTGAGGTGTTTTTTTTTTAACAACAGGAATGATGGGCCAAACATGGTAGAGAACCGGATGAAATTAACAGCAGGTACAAAGAGGCATGTAATCCCGTTATCCTATCCAATTCCAGGCAGGATCCATTAGAACTCAAGAAGGGGATCACTTACCCCTACCCAGCGCAATCCAACTGAGAACAAAACCATCCCTTAAAAGCTAAATAATAACTCTCTCTCTCTCATCAATGGAGACTCTATCTTCTCTATGTACAAGCCAAGCTCTAATGTCCCGTTCATCAAGTCCAGCCATTTTTTGCACTAGTGGGTCTGTTTCTTTTACTGGGTTTTCTCTAAAAACTCAAGCTTTTTCAAAAAAGAAACAGACTTTGAGGTTTGTCAGGGCTTCCGTTGCTGTTGAGCAGCAAACCCAGGAAGCTAAAGTTGCTCTCATTAGAATTGGCACTAGAGGAAGGTACTCAAAGTTTTTTTCTGGTCAAATCTAAATCCTGGGTTTTGGTCTGTTTGTTAATGTTTGACTTAACTTTGTTTAATACTTGGTGTTTGAGTGAATTTGGCTTCTGGGTTTTTGGGAGATTTAAGGTTGCACTTTTTCTGGTCTATGTGCTTCTTTAGACTGTCGGGGTGTTCTTCAGATTAATGATCTTTGCACTGGAAGTTCTGTTATTGAATTGGCTGATATTGATTTAGATTTTGACGCGGTAAAAGAAATCGGCTGTGACTTTGCTGATCAGTTTAATCAGAGACGCAGTTTAGTTATTGATTTAGATTTTTACTCAGTTTCATCTTCTAGATTAGCTTCTGTCTGTGAAATGTGGTTTTGATTTTGTCTCAATTATTAGATGTATTAGATATTGGTGTTTTGTTCATGAATGTTTGATTATAGTTATACAAAAGCTTTCATTTTTGTATGTTTTGTCACTTAAATTCAACGAGTTTTGGTAGAAAATGATGCGTTTGACATTACTTAGTGGCTAGATATAGGTAGTTCCAGGATCTTCAATTGCTAGCTGAATGGCAAAGACAGTTAAATTTTGTTTCGTTATATGATCTTGTACCAAATATTTTGGATTTAGTTATGTTGTTCTGCTTCTTGATCTTCTTTTTAAATGTTTGATAGCCCGCTTGCACTTGCTCAAGCTCATGAGACACGAGACAAGCTCATGGCTTTGCATTCAGATCTAGCCGAAGAAGGAGCTATACAAATCGTGATAATAAAGACAACAGGAGATAAGATACAAAGTCAACCACTTGCAGACATCGGTGGGAAAGGATTGTTCACGAAAGAAATAGATGAGGCACTGATAAATGGTGACATTGACATTGCTGTTCACTCAATGAAAGATGTTCCTACATATTTACCGGAGAAGACAATCCTCCCCTGTAACCTTCCACGAGAGGATGTTCGGGATGCATTTATTTCCTTGAGTGCAGCTTCACTAGCAGATCTTCCTGATGGCAGTATCATTGGAACTGCCTCACTCAGAAGAAAGTCACAAATTCTCCACAGATATCCATCACTCAGTGTAAATTTATTGAGCGAAATGTTCTGCATATAATTCATCCTGGGAAATGATAGGAAATTGCTCAGATGCTCTTACATGAAATTTAATTATATGCTTATAAAAGATATCATGCCTGTTTATTTAGAGTGGAGCTGTTGTTTGTATGTGTTACTTGAAGTTCGATCTTGCTTTTAAAATCATTCCATTGAAGTGATTTGCTCAAGGCAAGAGAAAAATGCTATTTGTGATCCATATGAAGTGTCCACTGTCAGCAACCATTGTGACTGACAGTAGAACTCCTTTTTCTGTTTGAGTTCTAGAGAGAGAGGTACATTGGAATATATGAAAATTTATTCGAAATATTGTTTAGCCTTTTATTTTCTGCATTCATTCTGAGGCAGTTGTCATTGTTTAAGTTTTTTCATCTTTTCTAGCATGTGGAGCTTGTTCTCAGCGTCCTATGGTATTTCTTGATCATTGATATCTTTATATTGCTTCTAATGTATGTTTCTGGATGATTTTGTTCTGTAGGTGGAAGAAAATTTTCGGGGCAATGTTCAGACAAGGCTGAGAAAACTTAATGAAGGAGTTGTAAAAGCAACACTATTGGCACTAGCTGGACTTAAACGCTTAAATATGACAGAAAACGTAACTTCCATTCTTCCAATTGATGACATGCTTCCAGCAGTTGCCCAAGGTGCAATTGGAATTGCCTGTCGAAGCAATGATGATAAAATGGTGCGCTCATCTAAGCTTTCATACATGGAATAGTTGATCCAAATTATGCATGCCCAACATAACTGCCATAGATTAGGATATATATTAATATCAGAACCTGGAAACTTTACATTGATGGCCCATTCTGGTGTGAGTTTTGCAGGCTAACTTCTTGGCTTCTTAAAACTTACCATGTTCTTTTGTTACTGCCTTTTGCAGGTTGATTATTTGGCTTCATTGAACCACGAGGAAACAAGACTAGCAGTTGTTTGTGAAAGGGCCTTTCTTGAAACCTTAGATGGGTCTTGTCGTACTCCTATCGCTGGATATGCTAGAAAAGATGAAAATGGTGACTGCATATTTAAGGGGCTGGTTGCTTCTCCTGATGGTACACGTGGTATGTTAAATCTTCTTACAATTAAACAGTAAGTATCTTCAGTTTCACATAGCTTCTGCCGTTTTATGACACGCTTGGTTTTTTCCACCTTTTCTATTCAGTGCTGGAAACTAGTAGAAAAGGTCCATATGCTTTTGATGATATGATTGCAATGGGAAAGGATGCCGGCCAGGAACTTCTTTCACGGTCAGGTCCTGGATTCTTCGACCGATGAGGAACTCGTCTCGATAATAGCTCAAGGAAGAAGAGAAGCAAAATCAAGGCTTTGTGTCTGAGTTTTAGGGTAAGCTGTCGACCATTTTAGTGTTTCATTAATTCTTGTAAGCTACTAATTGCTGCAACATTACGGTTTAATTGTTTGAGTTACTGTAAAGTAGAAGAGCGTGTTCAATCGCTGACACGAGTACTTTAGGCTGTTGTATCTTTACAAGTAATAGAATTCGAGATTTTTGGTGTTCTCTCGCATCCATAATGCGTTGCTTTTCCTTTGTTTTCTCTCTCAACTCAATCTCTAGCGTGCATGCACGAGTGCTGTGCTCTTGAAAACCTGCTGATCCAAGCATAAACATTGATCGGCAGTGAGGAAGGGGTGAGCCCGGATCACCTCTCTCCGGCTATTTTTATTTTATTTTCATTGCCATTAAAAAAAAACAAATTGCTTGGTGAAAATGCTGTTCATAAAGACAATTAATTAATCGTGTTTCTTTATCTTCAAAATGCATCTTCTTTCTGTTGTATGTGTATGCTAGTGCAAGGTATTTTAGATTGGGAAGTGGTTGAAGGACTGCAATGCAATCATCCAAAGTTTGTAAAATTCAATGTCAATCAATTGTATCAGAAGTGGAACCCTAAACACATCTTGCAAATACCTGAACACCAACAAAAGACAACCTTTACCAAATTTTAAGGAAACCAAAGAACAATTAACTAATTCATCACTTAGTAAACATAAACGGAATGAGATGCCCCAGATGCAATGCTTTAGGGCCTGTTTGGTATTGCGGTTGTTGTTGTGGTTGAGGTTGAAAAAAAGCAGTTTAAAAAAAAACGCTTTTTCTGCGGTTCAAAATAAGCAGTGAGTGTTTGGTTAAAAACAATGGTTGAGTCTACGGTTGAAAAAAAGCAGTTTTGTGTGTTTGGTTACCAAGTTTTGCATGTAGCTTTTTACATATACACACATATTTTTAGAACTCTCTCTGTATATATATTTTGTATTAATAATCATATTTTTGTAATGGAAGGAATAGATCAAGTCAAATTGACACTTATTTATTATTTGTTCATCAAACTATTTGCAATGCTATCACGAACATTATCCATACGTGAAGGCAAGTAGATAGTTGGTGTTATACTCTCATCAAACTACTTGCAATTTTAACACGAACTAAATCGTTACGTGAATGCCTCTGTGATAATTCCAATGCAAAATCCAGTTACACGTTTTTAATTCATAATCAATCGAAAAATAACAAGGTTGTGGAGTGTAACGAAGTCACGCGTCATTATTTGTCATCAGAACAAATCTTTATCTACATATTTTTTTTTATTTTTTTTTAAATTATTTTTTTTAAAAAAATGGAATGGGCTTGTCCCAAATTAAATGGCCCGGCCCAACCAAGTTGGGCCAAAAGGGCCCATCTCTGCTGGACCTGGGATGGGCCAAGAGCAGGCCCAGCCCAGCCCAGCCCAAGAGTGCAAATAAAAACATGCAATGGTAAAACGGTGCGTTGCACCCTTCTTCTTCGGATGAAATATTTGGCCATGTTACTGTTCACGTGAACAGTAACATGGTCGACTTTGACAAGAGGGTGAACGGCTGATACCGACGAGTAGAGGAGGCCAAGGTGGTTCTTCCTGTGGTGGTGGCGTCGGAAATGGTGTTGTGTGGTGGCCGGTATGAGCTCTGGAAGGTGGCACTGGTGCTGCTGCCACTGGTCCTCTCTACACGACGGGGATTGCTGCAGCTTCTAGAGGTCACCCGGAGGAGCTTGTGGCATGGAGGAGAAGATAACGGTGATGAGGGGGATGATGGTAGTGCCGAGAGTCTGGGTCGTGACTGGGTGGAGAGAGAGGCGCGACGGTCTGTGTAGAGAGAGAGAGATCGTCGACTGTTACTTGTTAACAGAGAGGCCAGCGACGATGACTTATCAAAAATGCTTGTTGATTGTTCCCTTAATTTATGCATGGTTTTAGAAGGAGATAAAAAATAGAGAGACAGTTTGTGCCCGTTTTGATGGGTTGAAAAAAGTTGAAAAAGAATGGGTTGAAAAAAGTTGAAAAAACCTGCTGCACAAAAACCACGATTAGAAACGCAAAATTGGTGGGGCCCAGTCACTGTTCATGCGGTTTAAATTCACAATTTTACATTACCAAACATTGAGTGCCCGACTTTTTTGGAAACGTGGGCACAGCCACACAACCAAACGGGCACATAGAGGAAGGACCACGGCTGGTGTAAAGGTGGTTTTGGTGTTGACATCCGGTCGTGTTTTTTTTTAAAAAAAATTAAATTATAATTTTGATATATATTTTAAATAAAAAATTACTTTTAAAAACTAGCTTTACAGTCAAACTAAAAACCAAACACCAAATAAAACTCACTATCTTCCATGTCCAAACTACCCCACCTCTCTTAAAAAAAAACAGAAGAGAAGCAAAACACTAATCAATAACTAAATAAACCAAGCAAGCAAGAACGAAGATTTCTCCTTTATGAAAAAAAAAAAGATGAGCTTGGGTATGATGCTTTAACCACTGCTCTCTGCAACTCAATTCAAGCTTTGACTCATGGCTTTGATGTCACATCTAATATAATCTTATAAATTATGTTACTCCCAAGAACTTAGTAACATATATTAATATGAATTTTGAACTTAATTACTACCCTTAAACTTAATAGAATTGCACACTGCCCCCTATATATATACGTTGACTAGGGTTGGCTTGTAACACAATCTCCTCCTTTAGAAGAGCTCGCCCATGAGCTTTGGATAAGCTTACCTCATTTCCTCGACGTCCACCCATGTGGCGTCCTCCTTGTCGCCCCCCCTCTACTGAACCAACAACTCAACCCCAGCTCGAATTCCTTTTTGTTTGATTCTCCTCTCTATTATTAGCTCCAACTCAGGAGTTAGGGTTCCATTTTTCATAACCATGGGTAACCTTGGATTAGGGTTCACTCAGTCCCCAATTTTCTTCTTGAGGCAGGAAACATGGAATACGAGGGTAGATCTTCGAGTTTGTAGGCAAATCTAACTCATAGGCGATGATACCAATTTTTTTTTTAGATCTGAAAGGGGCCAAAGTATCTTGGCAACAGCTTCAAGCTTTTTCTCACGACAACCCTAACCTGTCGATAAGGACGTAGACTCGGGTAAACCCAATCCTCCACCTCATACTCTCTCTCTGTTCTCTTTCTATCTACATATAGTTTTATCCTTGATTGGGCTTCTTACAGGTTCTCTTAGGCTAAGATATGCTCATAAGTCTTCAATTCCTCATCCACAGCTTGAACTGTTGTGGTCCCTGGTTCATACGACATGAGTTGTGGTGGAGCTTGGCTATAAACTAGCTTGAAGGGGGTAAAACCTGTGGAAGAGTGTTCAAATATGTTGTATGCCCACTCAACTAGGGTTAGCCAGCTGATCCAATCTTGTGGCCAATCACTGGTAAAGCATCGAAGGTACCCTTTTAACCACTTATTCATCACCTTTGTTTGTCCATTGGTCTGCGGGTGGTAGGCTGAACTTATTAGCAATTTTGTTCCACTTATTTGAAAAATCTCTTGCCAAAACTTGCTTGTGAATATTGCATCCCTATTGCTTACTATGTTGTGAGGTATTCCATGTAGTTTAAATATGTTATCCATGAGTACTCTGGCTACTATGGTTGCTATGTATGGGTGGGCTATGGGTATGAAGGGGCTAAACTTGCTTAGTTGATCCACTACCACCATTATGACATTGTATCCCTTTGACATAGGCAGCCCTTCAATGAAATCCATGCTAATGTTTGTCCAAATTTGGTTGGGTATTTGCAGAGGTTGTAACAGCCCTGCTGGTTTAAGGTTCTCTATTTTGTTCCTTTGACAGACCTCACATTCTCTGATGAACCTCCTGACATCCTTCCTCATTACTTACTAGAAAAATTCCCTCTTAAGTCTATTATGGGTTTTATGTGACCCAATATGCCCTCCTATAGGGCTGCCATGGAAATGATGTACGATTTGCTCCTGTTGCTCCTTAAGAGTACCTAAGTGAAGCCTCCCTTTGAATAGGAACCCTCCTCTGTACTAGTACTTGAGTGAATCCAGTTCCCCTGTCTGATGTTGACTGAGTGGCTGGCTCAGCCAAGGGTCTTGAGTATAGGCTTGATGAAGAGCCTCCCACCAAGTACCCTTAACTAAACTTATTGCCTTGACCTCCCATTGGGTGTGATTTGTCACTGTGCTGACAATTCCTTCATGTTCTAGTATCCTTGAAAGGGCATCAACTGCCTTGCTGCCCCTACCACTTCTGTATTCCACAGTGAAGTCGTATCCTAGCAGCTTAGTTATCCATCTCTGTTGGAAGGAAGTTCTCACCTTTTGCTCTAGTAAGTGCTTTAGGGCTTGTTAGTTAGTCCGTACAATGAACCTATATCCCAGCAAGTAGTGCCTCCACTTCTGTACTGCCAAGACAAGAGTTAAAAATTGTTTTTTGTAAGTAGATAAAAATAAGTTCTTACCCTTTAATGCTTGACTTAGGTAGGCTAAGGGCCTCCCCTCTTTCATGAGAACAGCTCCCAAAGCATCCTTTGAGGCATCACATTCCACCACAAAAGTCTTAGAAAAATCTGATAGAGTAAGGATAGGGGGTGTCACCATGGTTGCTCTAAGTTTTTTGAGGCTTGAGTGGCCTTCTCAGTCCAAAGGAAGGAATTTTTCTTGAGTAAGGTAGGGGAGGTATTTTGAAGCCCAAAGTGCTCGAACCAAAACCTTTTAGTGGGGCAAGAAGTTCCAAAGAACTCGAAAACTTATGGGACATGGAACAATACTTTAGTGTTATGAAGATCAACATTGCTAAACAAGTGGATTTTGTCATGATGAATCTCACGGGAGATGCTAAACTTTGGTGGAGAACGAGAACCAAAGAAAATTTGAATGTTGAATATCTTAAAATTGAGACTTGCGAGCATCTTAAGCAAGAGCTGAAAGAGTAATTCCCATTGAATATCAAATCGTGGATTGCGCAGGAAGAACTGAAAAAACTCAAACATGATAGGTCAATGCATGATTATGATAAAGTTTTCAGCTCGTGGATTGCGGACAGTTTGGTTGATTTAAATCATCTAATAGAGAGGGTTATATGTTAGCCTCTTTCAAGTCTAAGGGAAGATACAAGGAGGAAAAGAAGAAGAAATTAGGTGGATGTGCATCGAAGGTTGTTGTTGTAGATAAAGGAAAAGCTAAGTTTGCACAAGGTAAAGATGCTAAACCGAACTTTACTTTCTTCATTTGTGATGATACTCATTTTGCAAGGGAATGTACTAAGAGAGAAAAGTTAAATATCATTCGGGTTAGCGATAACGAGGAGGATTAGGGGGTACTATGTATATGATAAACTACTTGGTGGCTAAATTGGGGAATGAAGTTGCTGAAACCAATCTTGTAGATCAAGATTTGGCAACGCTTGATGTGTTGCAAAAAAGGAAATCAGGGTCTGCGGACAACCTAATATGTGTAGATTGGGATAAATGAAAGATACGTGAATGCTATGTTGGATTCAAGTGCAACTCACAAGTTTAAAGTATATCAACTGGTGAAGGAACTTGGCTTGCAACTAAGTCATAGCCACACATCAATGAAGGCAATAAACTCAAAGGCACGAAGAATTACATGAATGTCTTATGTTGTGTCGATAACCCTAGATTAGTGGAAAGGAAAGTAGGACATGCTAGTTGTAAATCTTGATGATTAGGATGTTATTCTTGGTCTTGATTTCTTGAGAAAAGCCAAGATTTTGTTGATGTCGTATCTCAATGGAGTTATGATTACAAGTGAGGGATGCCCATGTTTTGTGTTGCAATGTCATAGCGGTGAATATAATTAAGGAGGACAAAAGCTCAATCTCGACCATTGACATTGATAAAGCATTACAGAAAACTAGAGATATATTTCTTGCGACGATAATGGATGAGAAAACGGACAAAGATGAAAAGGTGCCCAATAAAATTGCTCGCATACTAGAGCAATTTGAGGATGTAATGCCACCTCATCACCAAAGAAACTCCCACCTAGAAGGGTCATAGACCACTAGATTGAGTTAGTGTTGGGTATTAAGCTACCATCTCAAGCCCCTTATCGAATGTCGCCAATGGAATTGGCATAATTGAGGCAGTAATTGGAAGAGTTGATTGACTTGGGTTTATCTATCCTTCCAAAGCTCCATGTAATGCTCTAGTCTTTTTTCAAAAAACATCTGATAGGAGTCTTCGCATGTGTGTAGACTAGGGGTGAGCATTTTTGGTTCGGTTCGATTTTTCAACAAAAAAACAATCAAACCAAAAATTATATTTTTTTTTATAAAAAAAATAACCAAACCAAACCAAACCTAGTAAAAACCGACCATTTCGGTTCGATTCGATTTCGGTTTTTATAATTAAAAAAATTAAAAAAAAACCAAATTTGTTTTTAGGGCTTTTTGATTGGCCATTTGATAATCTTTCAATTAATATTAATAAAAATTGATTTTCTGTTGCTGATAAAAATATTAATGTATTAAATTAATATAATGTTTATTAAGTTTTGTCAATAAACATTACCGAATAAGACACTAAAGATCAACATTCCAAATGCAAAAGACATGAACATTAACAATTAATTTTAGTTAACAACTGGCAAGAATTTTGCTATTGTCGCAAAATGGCAAGCTTGGTGGCAAGAATTTTTCACCGGATATGACTTTGTATGGGAGCACAAATCAGGAAAGCATGATTAGGTTATAAACGCACTCAACAGACACGAGGTAATCGTCATTGCTTTTGCTATTGTTCAGGTGGAGTCGAACATGCTGGATCAACTTCGTTAAGCTACTAGGAAGATGCAGTGTACAAGAAGTTGGTTAATCTTGTACGAGAGGGTATACAAAGGTATTGGCTGAAAGAAGATCTACTTTACATTAAGGGGGGTCGAATCTTGGTGCTGAAAGGGGAACTATAAAAATACTTAATGACAGAGACTCATGATCCATAATGGGTTGGATATCTAGTAAGGGAGAGCATAGTTGCTATTTTTTCGCAAACTTATTATTGGCCAAAGATGGAGGGTGATGGAGGGTGATGTATAACTTTATGTCAAGACTTGTATATTGTGTTAGCAAGATAAGACTTGTTACAGCCGTTGCTGATACCAAACAAGCTTGCCTTGGGTGTCAGTTCGATGAACTTTATTGTGGGGTTTTTGAAGAAGGATGACATGAATACCATCATGGTTGTCGTAGACAGATTCATTAAATATATGGTGTTTGTTATTGCCCTCATAGTGTGCATAGCTGAAGTGGTCGCTGACTTGTTCTATCGCAATGTGGTGAAGTACTTCGAAGTGCCTTTTAACATTGTAGGTGATCGTGATGTGCACTTCATATGCCAATTCTAGACAACATTGCTTAACATGATGGGAAAAAGGTTGAAGCTTTCCACTACGAATCATCCGTAAACTAATGGACAAACATAATGGATAAATGCTCTACTAGAGGAATATTTGAGACACTATGCTATAATCTTCAGCAACAGAAGCAAGTACATTTGAATTTGTTTTGGGAGCACAACCCCAAACACCTACTGAAATTGTGGTGCAAAGATGTGTAGGGAAAAGTCCAACAACATATAGGTTTGTAATAGTGTGACAAGAGTTATTTAAGCGAACAAAAGATAACTTGTGCGAGGCAAGGAAGAGGATGTTGAAATACATTAATCAAAAGCGAAGACTACTAGGATTCAACGACAACAACAAGGTGTTGCTCATGTTAATACTCCAAAATTTGAAGAAAATTGTGGGGAAAACAAAGCACCGAGGGTTGGTGCCATGGTATAATGGACCTTTTGAAATCATTAAAAAGGTGGGGGTTATTGCTTATAGGTCAAAGCTACCCGAACGACTAAAACTTCATCTTACTTTTCATGTAAGTTACTAGAGACCTTTTTTTGCATACTAGAAGGATCCAACACGAAGTAAGTCACATAGAGATCCTTCTATGATTCATAAATAATTTGACAATGATATCATCAATATTATGCATCATCGTTGACTCGGCCAACATAAAAAGAATCGACGAACTAAGTTTTTTGGTTAAATGAGAGAAAAATGCAGAGGTTTCATGGGAGATGGATACTGATTTGTGGCAATTCAAGGATCAGGTGCAAGACTAACTCATGTTTATTCTGACGAGGTAATATGACACTTCTAGTAGGGATGGTTTGTTAGAGCCTTAGGCACAAGGACACACCAACAAAAACATAGTGCCTAAAATTTGGCAGCGATAGATAGTGGCATCTGGCATAGGAAGAGTCCAATTCGGCAGGCATTATGTTATAGTTCATGCAAGGTATAGTGGTTGTGGCTTAGCATGGACGTAGAGCTTAGATCATGGACTAACAGATAATGCAACAGAGACTGATAGTTGGGGCTATCAGGTGGATAAGCAGAACATGGGTGGTGGTAGTTATGGACACCAAAATCATGGGGATATAGAGGCAAATCATGGGGGTAGAACAAGGGTCATTCTATTGTCTATAAAGATCAAGGAATTATGGGGGATGATTTCTAACTTCTTGTTTGGTAAGAGGACACTAAGTTCATGGAGAATGGGCCCCATTATGTTTTGAAAATAGGGATAATAGGGGTTGTCATGGAACTCACATAGCTTTGTTTGCAAATAGGTTGCAAAGTCTTGACTGTGTAGCATGCGATTTCTATGCATAACAAATTCTAATTATGTAATTCTTTGTTGAAGAAATAAATAAAGGTTGAGAGTTATTCTTGTATTCTTGGTATGCATTGCATTGCTTGTGATTGTCATTTGTTTACCATGAGGAAAGTGTGAGAACCTCCTTAGGTTAGCAAAACACATAGTTGTAAGGAAACAAGAGTGCAAAAGGGTGAGACAAGGCTTATTCTAGTCGGGACTAGATGCAATATTTGGGTGGATTTCAGCGTGAAAAATTTAACCCTGTGACAATTAGTATCAAAGCACAATTGTGCTCTTAGCAGAACGACGGGATTGTTCTGATATGTGTTAGGATGATGAACAATCTTTAAAGTAAAGGCATTGCAGCTATCGATGGATTAGTAGAGTTCAGCGAAGGGACTACTAATACTTTTGAATTTTCATCAATGCTTAAAGGGAAGGATGAGAAGAAAAAGAAGCAATTCTGTGGGGGAGAGCTCAAACTTGCTGCTAACAATGGAAGGACAGACTGGAAGGTAATTGGTAAGGTGTCAAAACTGAATTTTGTTGTTTCATTTGTGATGGAAGTCATTTTGCTAGGGATTGCTAGGGCATATCTGAAACCTCTTTTGTGCGTCTTGGTGATAGAAGATTAAGGTGATGGAAACAAGATAGGGACACTTAGTGGTTGAAATAGAATTCAATCGTATGCTAGCCTTGGGGTAAAAGGCATCGCATTGCTACTTGTTGGCGAAAGAACATGAGAAATTTTGTGCATCTTGATGAAAAGACTGTGCAAGATAATGGAAGCAAAATTCAGCGATGAAATTGAAGGAAACTTAGTCATATGGCAAACAAATTGATGAAGATTTGATGTGGCTTTCCTGCCTCGGAGAGAGGTAGAATGTTGGGTCTTCTATACGAGATTTGTGTGATGGACAATGCAGGGAAAGGAAGACAGAACTGAAACTAAATCGTGTGGGATTTCTTTGCAGAGGCAGCCTAGTGGTGGTTGTGCTACAGCCTAGTGGAGTCTACATTTGATGATGGGTAGATCATGGTTTGTTAAAACTCTAGGCGTTAGGGTGCACTAACAAAAGCACACTCTCTAAAATTCAGAAGTGATGGACAACGGCAACCTTGCCTAGGCTAGGATGAATTTGGTAGGAAGAGTTAATTGGTGTACAATAGACAAGTAAGCAATATTTAAATTTTATACTTGCGGCATGTAGAATGGTTGGAGAATTTGATGTTTGTATGGGAGCTCGTGGTTCTTTCAAGTGATTTTGCAGGAATATATTTTATGAAGAGGGATGCACACCTTATGGATGTTTGGGATCAATGTCTAAACTTTATGAAAACATGCGTACGAGTATGAGGTGTTTGACATTATGGATAAAAAACGAGACAAAACAGAATTATGTCACAGTGTGGCTTTGAAACAAGTTGACAAAAATTTGATGGATTGAATTGTTGTTGAAAGTGGGCAAAGGTAGAGGTTTCATGGGGAGAAACATAGATCATGAAGAGGAACAAATATGGTGCAAGGGTACTTTGAATCTGTATGTGATGCAACCAAATTATTTGATACTTTCACCCATATTTACCTAGTGTTTTGCATATGTGTTTGTGTATAAAATATCTTGATATTTTTTGTTTTATGTTTTAAAGGCATTTTTGGATGAAAGATGCTTCAATATAATTGAAGCTGATTGACAAATTTGACCTTCAGTTGATGTTTTGTGTAGAGCAGAAGCTCTAGAGATCAAAATGAAATGATTCCAATGGAATTCAAAAGATAACATCTATAAATTTATGTAAATATAAGTCAAAAGAAATAAAATAAGAAAAAGCATAGAAATCACAGCCTTCAAAGTCAAATCTTGCAGTTTTTCGATGTCGACCTTTGGTTGTTCCAACTTAAATATATGGAGCTACAGAAGTACAATTTATGCAAACCCATTTTTTTTGGATTGAAGACTCAAAGACCTATAAACGATCCAAATTTCAGATCAAAACGATGTGTTATGAATGAGATATGAATTTTACAAGGGACAACTAAATTTTGTCAACTTAAGGAATGACTATTTTGTAAAATAGAAACTAGGGTTCCTCAGCATATATGAAGGAGGAGAGGCAGCAAGGACTTCGGGCAACAGAAAAGAAAACACAAATCTTCCTCCTTGAAACCCTAAATGTTTTCTTCTATCTTGTTATTTAGATGTTCAACAAACATGCAAGGCTAGACTCTTTTGCTAAGTTGCAAGAACATAGAAACCTTCAGATTTCAAGAACTCTAAGATCCATTTTACCTTTGTTTTTCAGTTTATATGATAAATATGGTTGTTTTCCTATGCTTATTTTTCCTATGATTGTTTATTTAATTGCTAAGAGTGGAATCTAAGTTATTATTGCAGACAATCTATTGCAAACCATCTTGTTATTTAGATGTTCAACAAACATGCAAGGTTAGACTCATTTGCTTGATTGCAAGGATACAGAAACCTTCAGATTTCAAGAACTCTGAGATCCATTTTACCTTTGTTTTTCAGTTTATATGATGAATATGTTTGTTCTCCTATGCTTATTTTTTCTATGATTGTTTATTTAATTGCTAAGAGTGGACTTTAAGTTATTATTGCAGATAATCTATTGTTAAGTTTGATATCAAAACCGGAGTTGTGGTATATCAACTTGTGAAGCATCTAAGTTGATAATTGTGGCGGATTTATGTTATTAATATTAGGGAGAACATTCAATAGAATTAAACATATATTGCGAACAATTATATTCCTTGATTGATCAATTTATCTAGTTTTTAATGATGTCATTGAATCAAATTACTAGTGCGGACACTGTGATTTGATAATTGTCCGAAGTTGTGATATATCAACTTGTGAAGCAACTAACTTGATAATTGTGGTGGATCTATGTTATTAATATTAGGGAGAACATTCAATAGAATTAAACATATATTACGGACAATTATGTTCCTTGATTGATCAATTTATCTACTTTCAATGATGTCATTGAATCAAATTACTAGTGCGGATACTGTAGTTGTTTGATGGTTAAGGTAAGTTATACAACGGATCCGTTAAGAAGAGATAAATATTTAGAATATAAATTGATGTTTCGTTTCTATGATCAGTTTTGATTTTTGTAGGTGGATGTTGACTTGCGATCAAGGTTTGTTTTATTGATTAATTTTGATTTTATATAATTTTCGTTTAACTTGCTTTATCCTAGCCTAGACAACTTCCAACCCACCCAATTGCATAGCACATATAGCATGAAAATCTATACTAAAACATCCTTGTGGGATCGACCCTTTGCTTGCTCTTACTATCTTGTTTGATTTGTTTTAAGCTAGGGTAATTAATTTATGCAACCGTGACATCACAACAATACGATAAGAGCGTCAGGCTCTTTTGGTGGGGGTGGTTATAACAGTGTCAAATGTGCACACTTTGGCAGGCTATCCAAAACAATGCCTAAGGGTACTGGCAGTCATGCCAACAGTAGGAAAAATAGACAATGCAGATTTATGCAGCTATAGGTACGTCAAGGAAAATTGGCAGCGTTGATTGTTAATGAACATGAGTTGGATAATGGACTGTCCAGGTCATGCAAGAAAATTGATCAGGAGATAGGCCAACAAGAAAAGGTTATTGCATACATTCAGCAGCACAAATGTGAATTTGGAAGCACAGACTTTGGCATCCTGAACATAAATACAAATTCAGCAGCGTGTAATAACATGTGCAAGTAAGGGGTTTGACTTAGCATGATATAAAACTTGGACGAAGAACTATCCAAGGCATGCAAAAGACTGAACAACGGTCACAATAGAAGCTCAAAGTTAGGACTGTCTGGTGGACATGCAGAAGTGGGTAAGTGGAAGTTATGGGCATCCAAGATCATGGGATCATGGGAGTGTTCTGGAGAACATGGGGGCATGGCTAGAGATGTTCTCAACCCACTAAGATCATAGGAGATCATAGGGGCAAAACTACCCACTATTTGATAGATAATGGGGTCACTATGTCCATGGGTGAACATGGGTGAGATAGTGTTTCACTACTTCTTTAAAATAGAAATGAGAGTTGTTTCTTGTAAACGCTTGTCTATAAATAGTGTGGCAGCTTATGGAAGGTAGGGCATATAGAGCTTGAGATAGAGATCTAAGCTTGGTGTAGCATGCAATCTTTGTGCATAGCACACATACGAGATTAATAAAGGTTTAGGGAAGATTTCCTGTAAAGCTTGTGCACTTTCATTACCTTTCATACTTGTGTATTCCGCTTGTCTTGCAATAAGGGAAAATATGGGGAACTTCTATGGTGAGGAGAAATACTTACTTGAGTAGGCAAACACGAGTGAAAGGCAAGGAAAGGTTGAGTCTAGGATGGGGTTGGGCTACCGCACGAGTTTATTGGTGGAGCAAAAATTTAACCCGTGACAACTAGTATCAAGGTTATTCTTGTTGTGGATTATTTATGGAAAAGATGATATTTTTCCATTTATATGGTTATTTAGTTTTTCTAATATATAGAATGTTAATCTCAGTGTTTTGAGTAGAGAAAAATTACAAACATTATAGAATAAAGAGAGTTATCACTTACATGTATAAATTTTATAAGATTTCTCACTAGTGGTTTGTGCAGCTCTTAGAAGCCGGGAAATTAGATAATTACGGTTGATGACAACTCGGTATTGAAGAAATTGATCACATAAAAACAAGATTTGATCTTTATGTAGTCATTACTTAAACCTTAAAACAATCCTTGATTGTCTAATAGAATCTTTGGAAACTAAAAAATCTTAAATTTACCATTACCAATACAATTATAATAATTACATAATTACATAGCAACCAATACAATTATATAATTACATTTTTGTAGTCTTTTTGATATACAATAACAAGCTTTCATGTATGGACCAAGTACATTAATACAACTTTGATGTAACACTCACACTTCTACACTTAAAAGAAGCTACACATATCGATCTCACATAAGATGATCCAAATAATCCATCACCATTGATATTTGTTTGAGTCCCCCTTATATGTTAGAAAAGACTTAGGTGTGAGATGAGATCTATGATTGAACGAGCTCCTAAATACATCCTAAAAGGAGAATCTTCACTTTGTTATATATTCCAAGACTCTTGACCCTTCAAAGACTGTGTTTTTGCAAAAGCCAAGCTAGATAACTACAAGGGAGGGAGTCATTTAGTCTCGGAATAATATACAAAATATGAGAAACATCCCAGAGCATAGGATACAAGACATCTCTGTGCGCAAAGATCCTCTAACAACACTTCATGGATTTACATGTTCATAATATAACAGCCTAGCATTCCTGCTAAAACCACTACCACAAAGCTTAAAAATTATCTCTAGATTCTTATGACCAATTATCTCTAAAATACATAAGGATATTTTTTCATGATTAAAAATTTATCTCACAAATTCTATCCAGATAGTTCTCTTGACTAATTATTTAAAATAATTAAGGATATTTCTCCATGATTAAAAGTATATCTCACAACCCCAAAAACAAAAGACAAAGATGTATATGTATTTTCTTGAAGCGTGCCACAAAGGAAGACTTTTACATTGAAAGTATTTTCTCCCTCTCTTGCAACCCTAAAAATACAATTTGTGCTGGCCCTTTGAGCGACCAAACAAAATTCTATCAACACTTTGCACATTAGGCCTGATTTCTGGCACAGTTAAGCCATCCCACTCTTCACGACTTTCACCACCAAAACCCAAGGCTACGCATTGATCACAGTAGTCCCCTCATCCTGTATGGGTTGTGGTCATGATGTCTAGGGTACCCTACGATTTGCTGGTAATAAATGACACCAGGGTAATGACAGCGCCTGCATCAGCCTCACCACATTGTTGAAGAACAGAAGATTAATAAGTGATGTAATTTATACTAGAGTGCAAAAGAAATACACCTCACAAAGTTTTGAGTGACTGTTTTGAAACTGTGTTTTAACAAAAAAAAAAAAAAAAAAAATTTTTTTTAAATTAAAAAAATTTGGTGTTTTTTAATATATTAATGTTAAAAATATTTTTTTTTAAAATATAATATTATTGTAATATATTTCTCCAAACCAATATCAGTTTAGAAAGCAATTCCAGGCTGAAAATAGCGGATTTGTAAAAATGCAACGCCATGTATCAACGAGCAAATATTCCGAGTGACAACTTTCCAATGAGAGCCAATATCCAATGTATACCGACGATGCACAGTTCCCGACATACATACATGGACAAATACATATATAAACATGGACAGATTCAAATCGTACTTGTTTAGTATAGTTTCTTGATATGGCAAAGCTTTTATCTTTGCTCTTCCATGAATATATACGGTGCTAGAAAATGAAAACTAGAAATCATGTGTGGTTTTGATATGTTTTTCCCATCTGTTTAATTCTCTCTTAATTTTGTTTTTCAATAGCTATGAAGAGAAATCTATGTTTAAAAGCAGCCCATAATTAAAATCCTGAATTCTGCATAATATTGATTACAGAGAAAGATTCTGTGGAAAAAAGGTGTCCGAAATCTCTTGAACATACATGGTCAAATGATTGGCCACATATATACTGTAGCAGCTAGAACTTGGAAGAAGCTGGCAAAGTTTTGGCAGAAAGGAAATGAGAGAAGAGAGAAAGGGACTGCTGAGGTGCAAAGACTGGAACCTGGTGGCCGGCACCGCGTACGGTGGCTAATACGAGCCCTCTCTCATACGTCTCAACCCATCCTGCCACCTGACTCTTATGAAACCATGCCCTCCATTCTTCATTCACTTTCAACCCCATCTTGTTTATGCTGTACCTCGTTGATGTTACTGGCACTCTCCCATCAGTGTCACCACTGCGCCATTGTTGGTCAAAAATTAAGAGACAGCAGATGCCCTTTTTTTTTGTTTTCCATCCAATTAGATGGTTCATAATAAAACTTTATATCCTGGTCGATTATTTTAGATGAATTCGTAAGATAATGTGATCGATCAGCATCTATACCTGTAGATCCAAATACGCAATCCGGAGTTTAAAGAGCTTCTGAATGATAGGCAGTATCGTATCCGCAGCGTCATTCCACTTCCTAATTGCATTGCTGTTCATGCCACGAACAGAACATTTTAGTCATATGCAATTTGGACTGCTTAATTCGATCGTGTAACCACATATATACTTAGCACACATTTCCAGTTTCATTTTAGAATAAAGTCTGCATTATTTTTACCCTAACTAGAAAATTTAAGACATGGACCATGGAAGAGCACAGGCGTTTTCTTGTCTTCAACTCAACTAAGTTTGGTCGTCGGTGGTGTGATCTTATATTACCTATTTTTGTTTTTAATTAAAAAAACAAAAAACAAAAAAAAACAGGTAGGAATGATTGGAGAAAAGTGGGTGAGAGCAATAAGGAAACGAAAGAGACTGGTGGTCATCAAAAATCAATCCCAATCTGCTAAACTTTCTCATTTAATTCTTCGAAAGTGAAAGCAGGAAGAAAGAAAGGTAAGGCTCGATTATTGGACACATGGCCTCACTAAATGCTTGAAAGCTACAGGTTTTAACTAGTCAATTTTGATCACTTCATCCTCGCCCGAAGAAATCTACCTGTATATATGTTTATTTGTATCACCATGCATCATAAGTACTGGCAATGTATATTGGGATTCCTATAAAAATATTATCCATTTATACCTATCAATGCTCATCATACAAAGATGTCGATTAATTCGCTGATATACTTTTTGTTCATTTCTGAATCTCATCATAAAAAATAAAATAAAATAAAAGGTGTCAATGGGGCTCCTAATTTTTCAAATATTTATCCAAAAGGTTAATTTCTGAATCATTTTTATTTTGGGATGAAATTGAGAAATAGATTATGGGTGGAAACCATATTAAGCTTTTCCTCAATTTTACTCTCATTTTAACTCAATAAAAGTACCAAGTATGATACCTGCATGGTGTGTAAGGATAAGATAATTTGGTAACATTGGCATGTAGGGCTCTCTGAACATCCTCTCTGTTGAAAAACTTCTCTGCATAATTCTCGGTACATGGATCATATCCTGATGGTAGCCTATGTCCCAGCTCCTGAAAATCAAGAAACAATCACGTTAATCGTGGCCCATCACTTCCCCTACCAGTATATATGTTTATTTTTTGCCCTAGCTAGCTGATCTGTGAAAATTACTAAAAAGATTGGTGTACGTTTCTGTGCTCTTACATGTAATGCTGAGAGAAGGCGAGGCGCGACGACAGTAGCTTTCGATGAAAATCGAGAAGAATAGTCGGAGAGACAAACTGGAGTGTAGATGCTATAAATATCGATATCTGAATAAGCTTCCGCGAACCCTCTGTAATGAACAACACACTCGTTTGTTACGCTTTCCTGATGATGATCGCATTCCTTTATGTTGTGGTAGAGCTGGTCTGAGATGATCGCATGGCTCCACGCATAATCCACGATCCCCGCAGAGTCCGTTTCCTCATTCATCACTGCATTTCCGATCTGTTGTGTTTTTTTCCGATCAGCACACCACACGTCGTCGCATTAATTAGTTAACATTTTTTTGTTTCCATGCATTTATTGAAAGATCAGTGGCTATATTTAACCCCGCAGACCGGCCGGGAAATCATATATATATATATAGTAGGCCTGATTAATTGGTGCATACCATGAAACCCTTGAGATTTATGTAAGAGCTTTTCGTGGATCCTTTGTTTCTTTCATAAATAAGCTCAGCTAGCTGGGGAACATAGTGCCCTAAATATTGAAAATAAAAAAAGAGATTCACTAGTAAAAAACAATTAATTAATTAGCCGTAATAATAATAATGAGCTTTCAAATTAATTACATAACGAAGGATCATTACCTGCGTAGCTCTCTCCAGCTATATAAAAACTATGTGACTTGAAATTTGGAAACCTTTTGAACCAATTGATTAAGAAGGCATGAGAGTCATCAGCTGTAACTTTATCGCCTAATTTATACAGGTCTTCGGAATTGTTTGTGTATGAAAATCCCACACCCACAGGAGCCTCCACAAAAAAGCATATTTGCAGCTAATTATTACAATCAAAACAGAGATATTAATCAGCAAGAAATTAAGCTAGCATATCTAATATAGATATATATATATATATATATTTATAAAATAGTAAATAAGAATACATTACCTTTGTTCCAAGAGTATTTGTTGAGAATAAGCTGTGTTCCATTTCCCCTGACTAAAAAAGGGCCAAGTTCTTGCGCTGCGCCATAAGCTATGGAGGAGCACCCAGGTCCTGATATAAAGGATAAAACTACTTTGTTATAATTAAATCATTTTATTTTATAATCGTTCCCATTTACCTTTTTTTGTTCTTTGTTATTAAACAATCGAAAGCCCTGGTCTTGGATTGAATTTGGCATTACGTTTCATAAATATTTTTGAAAAAATAGTGTCTTTATATGATTTTTATGTGGTGATATCAAAACTAATTTTACAAACATAAAAAAACTATTCTAATATATTTTTAAATAAAAAATATTTAAAAAATAATTTCAACCTAGACAATCACTAAAATTGAAGGAAGAAGCCAGGAGCCGACATGGATCCAATAATGATAATAATTCTAAGATAATAGGGCGGAATTTGATAGTATTGGGGGGTTCGATTATAGATGATCATACCATTACACCTCTCATTAGAAAGTGACATGCGGTGGAGACTCACTAATATTCTGTACAAAGTCGAGTGTGCTATTTACTCAATTGCTAGGTTAATTACGTGTAGATTTTATTCATATTTCTCTAAAATTACAGCTGATAAATTTATGATAATTTCAAATATATCTTACTGTAATTGATTTTGAGTTTGTGTTTCATATTGATAAATCCATTTATTTCTCTAGCCCTCGTTAATGGTTAATTAGGTGTTTAACCATTATAAATACATACATATATATATATATATATATATATACATATATATATATATATATATATATATGTGTGTTTGATATTAATTTTTATTAGAAATACGCTTTATCTAAAAATATATTAAAGTATATTAATTTGTTGAAAAAGCACACCCAAAAGCAAAAGCGATCTTCCTCTAAAATGGAAAATTCAAAATAAAATAAAAAATTACGAATGAATTTTGAACGGTCATAGTCGATGGTAACGGCTACAGTCCATGGGACCCAACCCTTTGTCCTTCACGGACAAAAGAGAAGAAAGAAATTTTGAATAAAGAACCTAAGGATCGGATGGGAAGATGGCAGAGAATAATTGAAGGGAGATGATGGGCATGAAATTGTTTCTAGTATTTACTATTGACAGGCTAGGGTTCATAAATAGCCCACCATTTTTTTAACTCTTTCATGCTAGGGTTATTTACTAGGGAAGTAGGGATCGAAATCCAATTGTTTTTCTTTAAAAAAAAACATGGGAAAAATTCTATTTAACCTTAATAAATTTTACTTAAAAACAAGGTGGCCCTCTTAAAAAAAATGGCACACTACACATTATCCAAGACACTGTATAGGAAAAGACACTCATCCGTGATGATTCGAGCATGCTCTGTCCACCCAAGAAATCACTGTAAAAGTTTTCGTTTTTTTTTTAATTTAAGGTGGGAGAGAAGGTTGGAAGCAGCTGCTAACCTCCATTGAGCCAGAGAACTAGCGGTTTCTGAGAAGCATCTTCTTCTGCTTCGAAGAACCAATAGAACAATGCCCTTCCACTCTGGGGGCCGAGCTTTACATAGCCAGAATAATGCTGGAACTTTACTTGTGGCTGCCCCGGCAAATTCAGCACTCTATCAGCTTCTCTTCTTGCTTCTTCGCCGTCATAAATCTCTCTTCCACCTGCTGCTGCTACCACCGCCGTAGAAACTAGGAAACAAAACAACCACCTGCTTAAATTTGCCATTTTGCAGTATCAAACCGAGGAGGAGGAGGAGGGGAGGAGGAGGAGGAGGAGAGCGAGAGCTAGCAGCAAGGATAGAGAAGAGGCGGAGATATAGTCTTAACTTATAATGAAAGGTGCCAAGGGTGGGGCTAGAAAGCGGAGACATGCATGCTGAAAAGAAAAGTAGTGTGCTCTTTTCTTTTAAAATAAATTGGACCGTTTAAATATAATTAATGGTCAAAGGACCTGCCCTCATACTACTTGTTTGGTATTATTATTTTTAATTTATTTAAGTTTTTTTTCTTGAATCAAAGAAAATCCATAAGTCTGTTTCGTTATAAATAGCTTTTAATTTAAATGAAGTGTTATTTATATAATTGACTAAATTGTTTTTTCATTGACTATGAAAAGGTTAAAATCTTTAATTTTTAACTTATGATTCTAACTCATACTACTTCTTCAAAAAATGAATCATTTTAGTAAATATATTTTAAATTATTTTAACCCTTTTTTGTACAAGTTACTAATGAAAAATAACTTTTTAATCATAACTCAAAATCAAAAGTCAAGATTCAAATATCATGTATAGTAAAATCTTTGCTTACGCTCTATTTCTTACTTTTGGTACCGTGTAAGAAAATTGTGTGAAATCATTAACTTTTGAATAATGGATTAACCAAAATTAGTTATTGAATGAATTATTTATAAGACGTGTCCCACATAAATGAGTTAATTAGCTATTGAATGACTAAATAAATATTAGCACTAAAATTTTATTGGTCAGTTTTAAAAAATAGTTTTCTATTTAATAATTGTATATTTGACAAATGCATGATATGTAATAATTGGTCCTATCTCTACTCTTTAATTATATATTTTCTTACATCAGAAACATATATAAAAATATTTGAGGGTTAGAAGAGAAACACCATTTTCTTAATCATTTTACACTCAAGATTTTTTTTATATATATATTTAAGGCTTGTTATCGATCAATGTATGTTTGTTTTTATTAAAAAAAAATATTTGAATATAAAAATCATGAAGCTCTAAGATGATAGACATTATGTTTTATATTTGATTAATTTTCATGTTTATAATTGAAGAATTGCCTATATGTGGTATCAGAGCAGCATGTTTATGAACGTATTGTTTTTCATTTAAAAATAATTGCTTACCTCGATTTTTGTTAACTCTAGATTTTTAATTAAGAGTTTTTATTTTATTCTCTTATTATATATTATGATATTATTATTTCTTATATAGGAAAAATTACCTCAGGCATCCTATAATATAGTGAAAATTGCTCTTTCCTAGCAAGATTTGGAAAATTACATAATCAAACTAGGGCTAAAGGTGAATTTTAAATATGATAAAAAAAATAATAATGACCTATATATGCTATAATAACTTGATTTTAGGTCCCCAAAATTCTTTTATGTAATAGATATTTTTTCTTTTTATAATATTCAAGAGTCTAAAAGAAAAAAAATAGAAAATATCTTAGGGTCATAAATTGAAAATAAATTAAAGGTGGGGAAAATGGGCTAAAAAGGATCATATATATTGGAAGTTGGAGGACCAAATTAAAACAAATGACAAAGGTTGGGAACTCAATTGTAGCAATAGAGGGCCTAACTGAAGAAAATAATTAGAATTTAGGAGCAAGTTGAAGAAAGATGTTGAAGATTGGAAATAAATTCAAGGACTTCAAGGGGGCAAATTTATTTAATCAAGGGCTTAATTGAAAGCAGAATTAACTTTAGAATTCAATTTGACCAAAATTATAAGAATTATTTAAGTTCATGTAATTAAGTAATCTTTGAATGGGTTTTATTGACTTAATTAAGAGCTTAATTGAAGAAAAAATAAGTTTGACAACTTAATTCATGTCAAATTACAAGTTTTAAGACCAATTTTGAATATTAACAAGTTAAATGGTCAATTCAGGGGCTTAATTGCAACAAAAAAAGGGTTTCAAGCCAATTAAAGGCTTACTTAAAGAGATTTATAACCAAAATGTAGTAGACATACACATTTACATCTTATTCTCCATGAGTAGCTAATCAAAGTATCACACTGAGCCAACCTTGACTATAAAATGTTAACCATAAAAGGCTGACATTGAGGTTGTTTTCTTTTGGTAAGATTCGTTGCACAAAAAATAATCAAACACCATTAGTGTTCGAGAAAGGTTATAAAAAAGAGAGGAGGGAGAATGTTCTGTAACAACATATCTTTGGAAAACCACCAAAGAGTTATGGATGGTTTTATAAGTTATTGGTTTTGCTTCAACCTATAAAAGAAGTGTCTTTTCATGAAATGTGGGAGAGGGAATTAAAAGGGTAAAAGTATAGAAAATAAGGAAATAAAACAATAATAAGAGATAAGAAAATAAGAGAGAAAATAAAATAAAAAAGCAGTATAAGAAATAAGGTTAAAAAACCTTGAAATAAAAAGAAAATGAGCGAGAACAATAAGGTTATATTTTGATTGATAGGTATACCATTTACTTATGATAAGATGTTGAAATACAATGGGCACACCTTTTTAATTCTTTTAAAATATTTTCTGGAATACTTAATGTTCATCCACCATGATTAGTAATTGGTTTGATTAACAATATGTCTTTTGATGTGTCTAATCATGTTTTGAAGTAATATGTATGTTTTAATGAACATTTGCTCAATATGGTAATGAGTGCATAACTTGTGTTTTAAGATATGGTAAACTATTTTTTTGAGATTATTAGTTACTTTAAATGATAACCAAGTGACTTTTGATGATTTGTTAGAATTATGATCATTGTTTGTTATGGGTTGAATATAGTGTTTACTTAATCCATATTCATGATAAACATTGTAATATATCCTATTTTTATTTATAGGTATATATTATCTTGGTGATGTTGGTTATAACATTTAAACAAGATTTATTTTTTATTTTCAAAGAGTTTAATATCAATAGAATTGGATTATATACCATTCATTAAAAAATAAAAATAAGTTATTTAATATTCCACACTCTTCATTAAGAACAAATATTAAGTGAGGGTTTGGTATTTTATAAATTTATAGAGTTATTGATGAAAATTCATTTTGGTTTTATGAGATTGTGCTTGAATATTGTTTTATTCATAATTGCATAATAAAAGTTGACCCTTGTAACTTTTTATGGAAAAAATACCTTCTCAAATGTAAATTTAGGAGTTTATATTAATCAACTAAAACGGTTTCAAGTTGAAAGAAAAATATATATGATATGAATACTTAAAAATTAAATATATAGACTTAAACAAGCTTTAAAATGATGGTATCTCAAGTTTAACAATAATGTTTCTTTTGGATTTAACAAAAGCATTGTTGACTAATGTCTATATCTAAAGGTCAATAAGAACAAATTTATATTTTTCAATTTTGTATGTAATGATAACTTACTTTACAACTAACGATCTTCATTTATTATATGAGACTAAGAAATTTCTTTTTATTTATAAGAATTTTATTATTATTTAATTGAAACTTAGTTTTGAAATAATGATAACATGTTGCATGAGAAACAAATATTATTAAAAATATCTTTTGTACTTATTGAAAAATATCTTTTGTAAGAATAATATCTTAGTAAAACATTTTTAAAATTTAAAAAAAAACAGTACTCTAATGAGACAGAGATTTTAGTTAGAATAATATCTTTTATACCCTTATTTTAAATTGTCCAAGTTCTTTTCATGTTTGTCTTTTAATCACTTATGATTTCTTATAAATAAATGAAATTGAGTAAAAAGTTAGATCTTTATGTTGAAATTGAAGATGTTAATAGGAAAATAAATGCTTATACTAGCAAATTAGTTTATTTCAATAGAATTTTAATTACTATTTTAAAAAAAAACTAATGTCATATAATTAAGTAAAAAGATTTGAAGGGCTATCTAAATTATATTTTTGTTTCTTAGCTTAACAATTGATCGTTAGATAATATTAAAATTTATTTTTAAAATTTATTGGTGCATATAATATTCAATTATTTTACCAGATATATGCATTAAATTTAGAATTTAGAATCAAAAGTTTTTCTTGTAACTAGAAAAAACATTATTTTCGAATTATTTCTAAAAAATTAATTATTATTATTATATGGTTTTTTTATATATCTATTTAATTTATATTTAGATTAATACCCTTTCTCTAGTTCATTTTGTTTAGAGAGTCTCTTTTAAATGACTATTAATTTTTTGGTTCTACATTTAAATTTGAAGAGTTTTTTTTAATTCATTTATATACTTGTGTTTTATCCTTTTTATGGTTTAATTTATTTTTGAGAAAAAAATATTATTTTTATAT
The DNA here is from genome assembly GCA_029228465.1 of Salix viminalis. Taxonomy (NCBI): domain Eukaryota; kingdom Viridiplantae; phylum Streptophyta; class Magnoliopsida; order Malpighiales; family Salicaceae; genus Salix; species Salix viminalis. Next base: position 5,497,222 of record CM055432.1, read on the forward strand.
AGTATTTTTAATATGTGCAACCTTTCATGGAGTTTTTTTTTTTTCCTTTTTTATTCAATCAATTAAATTTATATCTTTATTTTTATTATCGTTTGTTTGAATAAAAAAAATTAGTTGTGAAATGTATTCTGTCTTTCAATATAATATATCAAATATGCACCTATATCTTGATTGTTTTAAGTTTGATTTTAAAGTATTGTTAATGATTTTTAACTTATTTTTAAGTTTGGATTTAAATTGTTTAAACTACAAAAATACATCGAAAAAACTTGTATAAAAATATTTAACCCGCAACGAATATTTAAAATACAAGAGAAACTTCAATTCATGATGCTATTAAATCATGGAGAGGGAATCAAAGAATAATTCTGAAATTGACTAAATTAAAGATGGAAAGAAGAAAGCAGTGCACCTTTTCTCCAATTCACCACGTGAACGGACCAAAAATCTCTGCATGATCATCGTTAATAAATAGCAAAACTTTGTCTCTTACGAGGAATAGATAAAATGAAATGAGACGTCTAAATCCATGTCGTATTCGATTTGCTGGCCGCGCAGGAAATTCCAAAGACAGAGAATCACGTGCCTTTCTCTGTCATTTCATGTGCCTCTTGGATTTATCGAATCACCTAAATTTATACAGTAATTAATTTTAGTGGTTAAAACCCGAATGCTCTCTCAAACTCTTCTTGTAATTTATATTTAAATACATTTTATCACTGTCCACCCAGCATTCTTTTACTAATATTCATGTGTGTAGATTAATTTGCGTGTATCTCGACTAATTCTACAGACTGAAACCTGACTTTATCTACTTGGAAATGGTATCAGAATAAACAAACATGCCGATCTTATCTTTTTATTTTTATGACTTCTTCACCTTGTCCTCTTTCTCATTCTAACTTATCCCCGACCATGCCTAACTCTCAGCAATCACACCTCTCTTTTGAAATGCTGCCATCTCAACTTTCATGTGAAAGACACTAAGTTAGCAGCACCTTCTTGACAGGTTCTTAGTGTCGAAACCAATCAACAGGACACTAATCTGGGTTTCGAAACCTGGTTTCAGAGGGACCAAATGTTGCTAAGTTGGGTTTTTACTTCCTTCACGGATGATGTTTTTCCATATGACAACAACTTATGATGCCTGGCAAGCACTCTAACATGTCTTCCAAGGAGTTTTTTTTCAATTTTTCACCGAATTATTCTCTCTTTTTTATTCATAAAATTTCATCAGGAATTATAATTTTTCCCAAAGATACTCAATGAAATATGTATAATATTTTTCAGCAAAATTTCGCACCAAGAGTAATTGTTCTGGTCAAACCCATCTTTTTAGGGTGTGAGGTTTTTCTTTCAATAAATCAATTTATCCTTCCCAATAAGCCCAAATAACACCTTATACTTGTAAAATCTAAATATATTTCCATAACAAATCCTATTTTCCCTAAACTTCCTTCAAGAAGGTTAATTTCAAGATTTGATGATTCTCTTCCACGATTCCACTACTTGTTTTTCTTGTTCTTTAGGGTTTTTCTTTTTATTTATGTTTTTATTTTTTGAAAGAATTTCTAGAAATCTCATCCTTCTCTCCTATAATGATACTCTAGATTATTAGTTTTTCTTTCATTAAAAAAAAATCATTTTCTTACCCCTAGTCTTTACTTTTTTTCTTTTTCAATAATTGTACCCTTCTTTCACTATCTGCGATAAATGGTTTTCTCTACTCCCTATATTCTTTATTTCTTATAATTATGGTGTTTGTATTCTAAATTGATCCTACAACCCATCCCTAAACCATTCTTTTATATAATTACAATAAGGGTTTTACAATTTTATTCATTCATGCTTCTATAGATAATTACTACTCATTTTACTGCCACCAAGATATACAATCCTTCTAGCAAGGCCATGGCTTTATATTCTTTAAAAATTTCAAAAAATGTCATTGTCAAATATATGGGAAATAGAATCATTCAACCACTTTTTTTTGTAAAAGACAAAATGAATGCAATGTTGATCCACCTACTACCAATTTGACCATTTCCACCTTCTCTTCAACAACTTTGTTTGGTATTCTAACACTACTAGCAGTCATCACATGACTCTAGGTTTTTCAATTTGCATATCTCTGATGATTACAAAGATAATGATATTATCATCATAACACTACTAAAAATTCATTTTCACACATAACTTTAATGTGTGGTTACATTGATACTCATCAAATTTGCTCAAAAGATAATCTAACAGATTTGTTCACTAAAGCATTATCAACTACAATGTTTGAAAAATTGTGATACAATATTGAAATATAACACCTTAAAAATCTAAGATGACACAATCATGAGGAGAAGTTAATACGCATTATACTCTTTTTTTCTTAACCAAGGTTTTATTTCAAATTGTGTTTTTCTTGGTAAGGTTTTTAATGAGGTAGTTTTCAATGCATAAGATTGTACAATAGACATCTAAGGGGAGTGTTATAAAATCATACATAGTAACTGGATATCTAGTTGTTTTCTTACACCTTTTTCATTATGATGTTTATTCATCATTCTCAAGTGCATTTGAATCTCTCAGGTTCATTTCAATCTACATCTTTTATGTCTTCTGAGCTTACAAGTATTTATGTACATATGTACCTATAAATAGGTGTGTTGTTGAGAGAATGATATACACGTGTATATATTATTACAAAGTCATTAAATAAGAGTGCTTTCTCCATTCTACTAATCTCTATTGTTCTTATTTATTTTATTAACTCTTTATTAAGTATATTGTATATTTCTAAATATATAGTTTTATGAAATAATTGTATATAACTTTTTTTTAAATAATTAAAAATATTCTTTGATTCTTTCATACATTTAAGACTTGTTCTGGCTTAGTGGGTCGACATAGGGTCAAAACTAGCAAGGTTTAAGAACTAGCCAAGGAAGAAAAAAACTTTGGTGACCCAATCAAAAACCTGAGTTGACTCGACAAGTCCCTGTCAAGAACCTAGTTAAAATATGTGAACTATTTATTTTTTTAACAAAAATCATATCATTTTACTTTATAAGAAATTAAGGTTTCCCTAGAATGACTCAGTGACCCCGAGTTTAGGTCGGGTCAACCAATGGACCAAGTTAAGAACTAAGGATTCTTCTATTAAACTTGATTTATGGTGACTTCATTTTCAAGCAAAGATTTGTGTTTTGCAAGAACATGGATATAGATGTTTATTGTGGAGTGAGCTTTGGTGATTTGATACTTTGAAAAATACTTTTGATCTGTAAAGTGTAGCATTTATTGAAAAATACTTTTGATTTATACCCAAGGGGCGTGGCGTGAAAGCAAAGGGTTTGAGGTCTGCATATTGAAAAATATTTTTGATTTATCCCCAAGGAGCTTGGTGTGAAGGCAAAGGGTTTGAGATCTGCATAGCAGATCTCGAGTTCCAGTCAGAGTGTACACCTCTTGTAAGAGCCTAGAACAGTCGGGGTTTTACTCACTCATCTGGGACCACAAAGTGCGCTTTCTAGGGGTGGGGTTTCTTCGAATCCAAAAAAAAAAATAAGGCTTGATCCAACAAAGTTTTATTCCTTGTATATTCAAGTGTATATAAAGAAGGCTTGAGAGCTTTTGAGAGAGTTTATTGCATGAAGAGTTTGTTTTTAGAAAGAGTTTTTTTGTCAAAGAACTCTTATTGAGTGTTTAAGCTCTAAATCTTTTGTTATTTTTAGACTTTAAGTGTAGAAGAAAGGGATTGAGTTTTTTTGAGAGAGCATCCTTCCTTTCTTCATATTTTTTATATAGAGTAGGGGTCTGTATTTATATAGATTTATATGGGCTCTCAAGTCCTTTCTTAATGCCATATGGTATTATTTTAATGGTTGGTTTTTATTTATAGAATCTTGTATTTATTATAATACATCTTAAATATCTTATCTTATGTGTCATCCTTCCATTGATCAAAAAATATATTAAAAAAAAACTCATTTATCTTCTATAGCAAAAATGACCCTGTGATAAGTTTTGAATGGTATAAAACTTCTGTTTCTACAAATGCCCCCATTGAAACAAGTCACTTAGACTTAATAATAGGTGGGCATGTTTCAAAAAAAATATTGTCAAAAGGGTTTTATAATTTGAATATATATTTAAACTAAAATTTGATTTGATCATAATAAATTTTCACAAAAAGTTAATGTATATATATGTAGTGAAAATAAAATATAATTGTCAAAATTGGAAATCTTAAGGACCAATTTTAATTGAAATTTATTAAATTAAATAATAGAACAAAGTTTGAAGCCCATTCTGTTACAATTATAGATTTAAGGACCAACAACTTTTAATGACCGTAATGACTTTCTTTCTTTTTAAAGTGGTTGGTTACCATAAAATCTTGTTTCTGTTTCTTTCCTCTCCTTAACACAACTAGAGACTTGTATCATATTCCAGTTCGATGGAGTTTTTATGCATTATGTCTACCCGAAGAGCTTGAATCCTGGTGTCACTGGTTGGCTTAGTCTGAGTCGGCCGAGGTCTCTTTATCATCAATTTATTTCACCTTAGACGAGCCAGACTTCAACTTAGTGGCACCACTGACATCACATTTGCCATGTTACGAGACCACGATCAACAAGGACCATAAAGCCAAATCCTAAGTATTTGGGATAGTGGACATCACAGTAATGAGCAGAGAAGGAGCAAGAGACGTTACAGAGGACATCATGCGAAGTGGGAGTCGTTATTGTCATGCGTTACTGCATGATTAATTTCCTTATTATGTATTTTAGTTATAGTTCTTTTACTGCAAGTTATTTCTTTCATTATGCATTTCAGTTACATGTATTAAATTCCCTAAAGAACTACTGCATAAGTGTACGTGTTTGTTGCTTATTTAAAGCAAACAAGAATGAAGAATGCAGCAGAGAATTATTCAGTAAATTGTGGTTTGTTTCTCACCCTAAGAGAAATACTTGTGTTACAAATTATCCTTAAATTTCTGGGACCTATCAGTGGTATCAGAGCTGGGATAAATGGGAACTAACAAAGAGAGAATTAAGCACTTGGAGTCAGAATTGAATTCAGTTCAGGAAGGGCTACATCGAATGGAGATGGGGATGAATGACAAACTTCACCATCTGGAGGAAGCTTTCAATCGACTCTCAAATACACTGCTGACAGATCAGATGAATGCCAATCACGTCAACCATCAACATGAAAGGCAATCACGGTGGTCGACAAATCGTCTCCTCCAAGACAGCCCAAACTGGATTTTCCACGATTTTCAGGGGATGATCCCACTAAATGGTTCAATCGTGTGGAACAATATTTTGAATATCAATCAACTGCAGAAAACCAGAAGGTGACCATGGTTGCGTATCACTTGGAGGGTGAGGCCAACCAGTGGTGGCAATGGTTACGCAAAATCCTACAAATAGAAGGACAGGTGGCTTCGTGGGAAAGATTTCAAGAAGAGTTGTGGGCACGTTTCGGGCCCTCAACATGTGAAGATTTTGATGAGGCATTGTCACGAATCAAACAAATTGGGACGTTGAGGGACTATCAACGTGAGTTTGAGAAGCTGGGAAACAAGGTGACGGGATGGACACAAAAGGCATTGGTGGGGACATTCATGGGAGGTCTGAGGACTGAAATTGCAGATGGGATTCGCATGTTTAAACCCCAATCACTAAAAGATGTCATCAATTTGGCAAAAATAAGGGATGACCAGCTCACACGGCAGAAGAGATTCTTGAGACTGCCATCAACACATACCCCATTAAACCTTCCATCCACCAACCGTGTGGTTCCTGCTAACCAGGGTCCAATCAAGCGTCTGTCATGGGACGAAATGCAGAAGAGAAGAGCACAGGGCCTCTATTTCAACTGTAATGAGCGATTCACCGCAGGACATCGATGCCAAAAACCCCAATTGTTGCTGCTTGAAGGACAGATGGGGGACAGGCGAGAGACAAATCAGGGTGACCTGCAAGCACTAGAGATGACTCACGAAACCCATATTGCAGCACTGGAAGATGAATTTCAACCTGAAATCACACTTCATGCCTTGATAGGATGGAACGCTCCTCGTACCATGCGTATGAAGGCAGTAATGGGATCCATAAAAATTGTGGTGTTGATCGACAGTGGATCAACATATAATTTCATCAGCGAACATCTAGCATGCATGCTGCGGCTACCCGTGATACCAACAAAAACCTTTACTGTGCGAGTTGCGAATGGCGAACAATTGAAGTGCCAAGGCCGATTTGATGAGGTATTAGTGAATTTACAGGGAACTGAGTTTCATCTCACCCTTTTTTCACTGCCATTGTCAGGACTAGATCTGCTATTGGGCGTTCAATGGCTCGAGATGCTTGGATCGATAGTGTGTAATTGGAGGCAGTCAACCATGGAATTTATGTGGGAAAATCAACTTCGAAAAGCTACAAGGAATAAAGGAGCAAACCATTCGGGAATCAACTTTACATGAGATTTCCAAAGACTACCGCAGGGACCATGCCCTGTTTGCGGTGAGCCTCATGTCATCTGCGGGAGGAATAGAACAGCAGGCAGCCGAGGGGGAGAAATCGCAAGAATTGATGCAGATAATTCAGCAGTATGATGATGTGTTTCAGGAACCATCATGTCTACCACCTACACGAGAGGTGGATCATCGAATTACACTTAAGGAGGGAACGGAACCGGTGAATGTTCATCCCTACCGGTATGCTCACTTTCAAAAAGATGAAATCGAGAAGCAAGTTCAGGAAATGCTGAATTGTGGACTCATTCGCCCAAGCACCAGCCCGTTCTCTTCACCAGTATTATTGGTAAGAAAAAAAGATGGAAGTTGGCGGTTTTGCACGGACTATCGCGCACTTAATTTGGTCACTATCAAAGATCGATTTCCTATTCCAACGGTGGACGATATGCTGGAGGAATTATATGGAGCATCATATTTTACCAAATTGGATCTCCGGGCTGGCTATCATCAAGTAAGAGTTCATCCTACCGATATATCAAAAACAGCTTTTCGCACTCATAATGGTCATTATGAATATCTTGTGATGCCTTTCGGTCTTTGCAATGCGCCTTCAACTTTCCAAGCTATTATGAACTCAATTTTCCAACCATGTCTACGAAAACTCATCTTAGTTTTCTTCGATGATATTCTCGTATACAATACTAATTGGAATGATCATTTGACTCATGTGGGAAGGACCTTGGAAATCTTGCGGCAACATCAATTTTTTGCCAAAATCAGCAAATGTGTTTTTGGGCAACAAGAATTGGAGTATTTGGGGCATATTATTACTCCTCAAGGGATTATGGTGGATGACAAAAAAATTACAGCCATGCTTGCATGGCCTCGTCCTACTAACATTTCTGAATTGCGTGGTTTTTTAGGCTTAACAGGTTATTACAGGAAGTTCGTGCAAAATTATGGCATTATCGCGCGGGCTCTTACCAACCTGCTCAAAAAGAATAATTTTGGGTGGAGCGATGATGCTGAAGAAGCATTCATGAACCTGAAGAAAGCAATGACCACCACTCCCACATTGGCCATGCCTAATTTCAATGATTCATTCACCGTTGAAACTGATGCATCTGGGGATGGAATTGGAGCTGTATTATCACAGCAAAACAAACCAATTGCGTTTATGAGTCGGGCTTTAGGAGTACAAAAGAAATCATGGTCAACATATGCCAAGGAGATGCTTGCTATTATAGAGGCTATACGCTTATGGCGACCGTATCTGCTGGGAAGGAAATTTTTCATCCTAACCGACCAACGCAGCTTGAAGTACTTTCTAGAACAGCGAATATCCACTCCAGAACAGCAACAATGGGTCGCCAAATTAATGGGGTTATGATTATGAAATTATTTACCGTCTAGGCAAGGAAAACGCCGCGGCAGATGCACTGTCCCGCATGCCTCACGGTAATGCGCCTCAATGCCTGACCCTTCAACAATTGCATACACCAATTGTGTCTTTGTGGAAAGAAATTGCAGGTGCATATAAAGGAGACCCCTATATACAATCAGTTGAGCAGAAAATCAAAGCACAACCAGACGGCCACTACTCAAATCGACAAGGTTTGATCCTGTTCAAAGGGAGGGTAGTAATTCCATCCCAGGAAGAGCTGCGAGCTAAACTCATACAGGAGGCTCATGATACAAAAATTGGGGGGCACTCCGGAGTGCTACGGACTTTTAAACGCTTAGCGCAACAATTTTATTGGCCTAAGATGTATCGGGCTATCAAGGAACATGTTGCTCTTTGTGATGTCAGAAAATGAAGCATGAGACTCTCTCCCCAGCAGGTCTCCTTCAACCGTTGCCCATCCCTTGTCAAGTTTGGGATGACATCACTCTTGATTTCATTGAAGGCTTGCCTTCTTCTTATGGCAAGGACACCATTCTGGTTGTGGTGGACAGGTTAAGCAAATTTGCCCATTTTTTACCCCTCACTCATCAGTTCACTGCTAAGATCGTGGCTGAAAAATTCATTGAGAGGGTTATCAAATTACATGGCCGTCCACCGCCGTCTCTTACCCCATACCCAGCGGGTTTTGCCTCAGTACATGAGGTCGATCAACACCTCTTGTCGCGTGATGAATTGCTTCGTCATCTCAAGGCCAATTTGGAGCAATCTCGTAATCAGATGAAGCAAACAGCAGATCTCAAACGCAGGGATGTTCAATTCGAAATCGGTGATATGGTTTTCCCTCAAGCTACAACCTTACCGTCAGCTTTCTATTTTCAAACGTGCTCATCAGAAACTTGCTAGCCGTTTCTATGGTCCTTACGCCGTTTTGGAAAAAAAATTGGAGCAGTAGCTTACAAGCTGCAGCTACCTGAAGGAGCGCGCATTCATCCTGTGTTCCACGTCTCCCTACTTAAAAAATGTATGGGCAACAATTCAGTATCATCACAGGACCTTCCACCAGTATCTGATGGTGGCTCAGTCATTTTAGAACCACAGTCAATTCTGGACACACGCTGGATCAAACAGGGCAACACTTTCAAGGAGGAATGTTTAGTCCAATGGAAACGAATGCCTATGGAAGATGCTACTTGGGAGGCTGCACAAACTTTACGTGACCAGTTTCCAGAAGTGGACCTTGGGGACAAGTGTCCACTGGGGGAGGGGAGTATTGTTACGAGACCACGATCAACAAGGACCATAAAGCCAAATCCTAAGTATTTGGGATAGTGGACATCACAGTAATGAGCAGAGAAGGAGCAAGAGACGTTACAGAGGACATCATGCGAAGTGGAGTCGTTACTGTCATGCGTTACTGCATGATTAATTTCCTTATTATGTATTTCAGTTATAGTTCTTTTACTGCAAGTTATTTCTTTCATTATGCATTTCAGTTACATGTATTAAATTCCCTAAAGAACTACTGCATAAGTGTACGTGTTTGTTGCTTATTTAAAGCAAACAAGAATGAAGAATGCAGCAGAGAATTATTCAATAAATTGAGGTTTGTTTCTCACCCTAAGAGAAATACTTGTGTTACAAATTATCCTTAAATTTCTGGGACCTATCATGCCACCACTTGTTGTGGCTGTACCCCTGTTCTTAGAGGAGGAAACCTTTGGGGTTGTCATGCTTGGGCTTGCCAATCTTTGGGGTCTCATCTTCTTTGGACTTCCTAGCTTGGATGCCGCCAGGTCATCATTTTAGGATTTGCTGGCAGTTTCGGAAGCGACTTCAAATTTATTTCCAATTTTAGGGATTTGCTCCTTATTTCTGCCATGATCATCTGCTTTCTTCACTTTAGAGTCATATATATCCCACCAGTTTTACTGACTTCCCCTTACTTTCCTCCAGAATTTGCAGCAGCACTTTTGGATTTGCTGGAGGAAGCTCCAAATACCCCTTTTTAAGGAAGAATTCACCTTTCCTTGCTTAGTTGACATTTGTGTTCATTGTCTTCTTCAGGGGCATTTCAGAAGAGGTCTCAGGACTTGAGTGATCTGCTGCTTCTTCCTTGTAACATTCTCTCTCTTTTTTCATACTTTCTGCAGCTGAAATGCTTTTTTTTAGTTATGAGTTTTGAGTTTCTGTGATGAATAACTAGTCCTCTAAGAATGTCATGTTGCATGGCAAAGTGTTGACTGTAGCTGCCACTACCAGAATTCCATGACTACAGGATCAACTAGATTCTGCTTGGAGAGTTCCTAGAGTTTGGCAACTGCAAATGCGTCTTCATCAAGATATAAACATATCAACAAGGGCATTAACATGACCCCTTTGATCTCCAGGAAATGAACCTAGGTCCACGAAGCAATCATTCACTATAATCTTGTTGTCCAAACTTATCTGGAGAGAACTGAGCACGTCACTATATTAAAATACAACCAACTTTAGACAACTCCATTTGTTCTTGCATTCCAAATTTCTTCAAGCTCTCCCCAGAGTGATCTCCCAGCCACTTTATGGGCCAGTGTGATCCTCATGGAAGATTTTGCAGATTATATTAGAAACTGTATTAGAAATAGTAGTCTTCCATATATCAGCACCATGACTCTTTACCTGAAACAAGGGACCTTGTTTATATCAGCATTCTGAGAATATTAGAATGATTTTTTTTGTTTCCCTGATATTTTAAAGTAGCAGTTGTGATGGGAGATGCAGAATTCATTAAGTTCCAACCAAATTGAACTATTTAATGTTTGACTGCTGGAGCTATATGATAGCATGCTGTGTTGATTTGCCCAAGAACCTGGAATACTTTTAGCATCTGGAACTATTTAAAATAGCAGTTGTGATGGGATATTATTATTATAGCTCATACCCATATTGATTTCACGAGACAGGGTTGAGAGGTCATGGAAGATGCAGAACGCAAGCTACTATCACCCCCATTTGACTGTTGTTTGCTACTAGCAATCACAGGGGGAGCCAGCTGATTCTCAGCTGGAGGTTGCGGTGATGATGATCGCGAGTTGCGATATAGTAACAGCAGTTAACTTAAAGAAAGAAAAAGAAATGGGTTTTAGACTTTCTTTATAGAGAGGGCATGAGGTAAACTGACTTTGTTTCACATAATAGGATTCTTGTTATTTTCAACGAGTAAAAAAAAAGGCATTAGAGTAAAAGGTGGCTATAAAAAACACGAGTAAAGTTTCAAAGAGTAAAATTATTGATATAGAATAATATAAATTATATTTTGAATTCTTACATAAAATCTTAAGTTTTTAGATGAAATGATTTTTTGATATATATTAGAGTCTTATTGACCCAACGATCACAAGTTCAAATCTCACCTCTCATTTTTATTTAATAAAAATTAAGTACAAGATAGTTTAGATTTATACAAATTTCAAGTCTAAAAAACTTTCACTTGAAATGGTATATTAAATAATAATATAAATTATATTTTGGGGTCTCACCTAAAAATTTAACATTTTAGGTGAGATAATTACTTATCAATTACCTTCTTTTCTCCCTTGGTAAAAAAAACACCATTAGCAGCAGTCGCTTATATTATTTGCTCAAGGGCTTCACTTGTGCTTAACTTAATCAATCTATTCATAGTGAACCCAACATTACAAATTCTTTATCAATAAGAATTTTTTTTAAGGAAAGCAACAAACACTTTTGTGGATTACTAATGACAAAATCACTAGTCTTCTAGATTCTATGGACTCATATGTGGTTACACTTATCCAAGGTGTAATTGGTTTTAAAACCTATTCCTAGGTTACCATCGCACCCTTTAGAAAATTGGAAGTCAAATTTGAGAGGAAGTGTAAAGCCAAATACCTGAAAGAAAAGAGGATCTCTCAACGAAGAGTCTTCACACTTCGAGCATATATGGAATTCAGACCATTGTTAAGCCTACGTATTATGTATATGTATACTTGTCACACTGCGCCGAAAAACCAAGTATTCTTAATACAATAATGGTATTTTTTTACAATATAAAATAATAAAGAGAAAAAATAGAGAGTCAGGTCACTTTCCCAATCCAACGACTCGACGAAGCAAACAAAAGGCATGCGTGAGGCAGCTCACGCATAGTTACTATTCAAGTGAATAATAATTCACTTGAATAGTAAAACAAAAACATGCACAATAAAATGCAAAGGGGAGAGGAATGCATGGAAACTTATGTGGCAACTCACAACTGAAGACGATGATGTTGAGTTGTTGCACAACCGGTGATCATTGCTTCTAGGGATAATGACAAATGCTGGAGAAGCTGGTGGTGAGCAACGGGGGGGAGTCTGGTCGGGAGAGGTGTTACTGGAAGTCGTTGGGTGAGAGGGAGAGGTTGTGGGATAAGGGGGAAGAGCTGGTTGGAATGGAAGGAGGTCCTTCACTATGTTTTTTAGTTTTATGTTGCTTACCTCTCTTTCATCCTTTTGCCCTCTTTTCTTTTCCTCTTTTCTATCTTATCTTCTCCTCTTTTTTTTAGGTCAGCAAGTGAGGTATATATACAGCCTATACATAGCTCTATTTAGGAAAGATTCAATGCATTAATCTAGGATGCAAATCACATTTTTTTCTGCAATTAGAGAAAACAAAATAGGAAAACAAATATTCTGATTGACATTCTATGATTCTGAGACAGAAAAAAAACATGATTTTCAGCTCAAAAATCAAGTGAGAGAATCATGGAAACCAATGAGAAATTATAGAGAAAAGAAAAGAATTTGCGAGCGTGGGGGTTATTCTCAAAATAACAATGAATAGTACATATCGTAGCAGGATTTTTAGCTTTTATAGTAAACATTCAAGCAAGAATATCTTGAGCTTTTGATATCAAAATCAGACGATTCAAAAACTCAAATTCATCTATACCTACAGGACTACAACTTTCAAAGTTAGAAAAAACTATTTTGAAGAATAGAATTTGCAAAAGCAGCAAAATCATTTTTTTGTGTGAATTCAGAGGGATTTATCCAACTTTAAACCTATGGTAAAAAACATAGTGTCGTTGATTTTGAGAAAAGAAACAAAATATAATCTTGCACGGAAATCAAGCAAAATAAAGTATTGTGACGTTTTGCTAAACCAGCCACCCCCTTGTTTTTTTTTCAATGAGACTAAATTTTAGATCAAACCTAGATCTTTGTTTAATAATTAAAAATGAATCTCCAATCAATCTTTAATCAAAGAGGGTTTCTACATTTCCCAAATTTAGAATTGGTCTTTGATATCCTAATAAATCCTCGAAACAATAAATTGGGTCTCTCATATAAGACCTATATACTTTGATCTAAACATTTAAACGAGAATATCTTAAGATTTTGATATCAAAATTAGGCTATTCAAAAATCTAAAGTCATCTATACGTATAGGACTACAACTTTTATGAAAGATCCAAAGCAAGAAAAAATAGTTTCTAAAAACAGAATTTGCCCTTAATTTGCTTGGTCAAAAAGATCTTCTAATCTGATTTGGAAACTGACAATGTCAAGCATCCCCATCTGACTAAGAATTTGACATAAGAACAGTGGGCTCTAGGATCCTATAAATGTTCAGATCAATTCTTGAACATGTCATTAATGAAAAAATATAGATGGGATGGTCAGATATTGCACAAAACCAGGTTAGAAGAAAATTTTGGTTTCAGAGCAGATTGCGACAACAACAAAATCAATGCAAATCTTGAGGTATTTATCCACCTTAAAGACTAGATAAAGAAAGAATGACTTTAGTATTATGAAGACTCCTAATTAATCTAAGAGTCTTGACGATTTTGGTAGCAAAGGAGAAGGGTAAAAAAAGCATAACACAGCAAAGATAGAGTTAGAAAAAATCGTCTAGTAACCATGAGTTAAACTCTTGTATTTGGTTCAAAAGGGATATACATCATATCTAGCATGTGAGGCCTAAAAATAAGTAACAACAATGTTTGTTCATCAACTTCATTATCTCGTGATCCATTGCCTAAATGGATGTTGAAAGCCCCTCATCAAGTGTTTTCAAGTTATCCCATTAATCCTCTAAAATTATAGTCTTAGTCATCATCGATGACATAATGCCAAAGCTCAAAGCCTTATTTGGTGAGTGACATGAAGAAGTCTCTATAGAGGAATTTTTAAAGTAGTCACCCTTGAGTGTCAAACAAAAGTCCATATGTCTCACTTGACTTTTATTGTGGATTTACTTGTAGTCTTATCCTTGGATTAGCTAACCCTCGTGCCTTCTTTGATTTGATGTCGATATCGACTCGAGAATTGGCTTAGTTTGTGCATCTAACTCAGCAATGAATTTTGTTTTTAGTAGCAGGTTGAAAATCTTCAATAGTATATCAATGACTTAAATTAGCAGTTTTATTGGTTGATTTTATTTTACAAGATCTTGCATTTACAACAAGATATCTTCAATATCTCATCTCATGTGTCATCCATCCATTGGCCAATAAATATATAAAGACTCATTTATTTTCCATGTCATTTATTTCAATTTATATATATAATAATAATAATAATAATAATAAAACAACGCATGGAAAATTTTGATTGGTATAAGATTCTTGTTTCTACTTAATATATCTTGGTTCATCAAAAAAGAAAAGAAAAGGAAATAGGGATAATGTCAATTTAGTCCCTAATCAATGACTTTTCTTAATTGAGTCCCTAACCTATATTTTTTTATTGACTTGGATTCCTAATGTATCTTAAACAACCTTTGTGTTGATCCTTGCATTAACAAAGGTTGTTTAACACTGTTCATGGGATGGAGACTCAATTCGAAAAGTAATGGTCAAGATTAATTGTTGATAGAAGGATCCAATATATTTGTCTCAATTATAATTGTATGACAAGGGATGGCGATGGAAATATTTTTATTTATTTTTGACAAATCATCAGCTGCGTGCTTATTCATCAAGGTGCTATTGTAACCTATGTAGTTGGAATTTGGGTGTAAGATATTAACAAGATATGTAAAGCTATCTTTTAGGTCTAGAAGATGACCTAAATTCAAAGTCTAGGTCGTTGGGTTTGATTTTGAAAGGCAAGGCCTTTTCAAACTTAATTATTTATTCAAGTTGAAATTAATTAACAAAATCGAAACCAGAACCCACAAGCACAGGTTGTCTGGATAATTAACTACGTGATGCAACGAACATGGACTTGGCTGTTGGTGACCGAAATCTATCTTTTTGTAATAAATAACTTGCATTGGTAAACATGGGGGAAATTATTAGAGTAAATAGTTGGTCTTAGGTTATCCGTCACCACCAACTTCCTATCCTCCAAAAACTCTCACGCTCTCATACTAGCTACTGTCAGCCCTAATTCTTATTTGTCATGTGTTTCCACGTATCATTTTAAAATTGTTTTTAGAAAAAAAATGATATTTTTTTATTTTAAATTAATATTTTTGATGATTTTTATATTATTTTGATGTGATGGTGTCAAAAATAATTTTCTAAAAAATAAAAAATAAAAAGTATTTTAATATATTTTCTAAATAAAAAACAGTTTCAGAAACAACCACAACAACTCTCAATCAATCACTTAATACACAAGCAGCAGCTGCTCCGAATTCTCATTTACTGGAGACCAGCAGAGATATAACATTTCCAACCAAATGAAAACATCAAATGGCTAAAACCATCCAAGAATTTATCAGTTTAGTCACATAGAAAACAACAGGAGCCCACGCATTTTCAGCTCACCAAATCATACCAATTGGCCAAAAACTGCACGCCAAGAAAGCACAAAAATATTACTCCCTTGTAACACATGACCCCCTCCTATAAACATAAGGAAAAACCGTATCATATGGACGATTGTCTCACTCCCTATCATCCCAACACCATGATCAATCCTAGCATCAACTACAATCTCACTTCCCTTTCCTCCTCCTCGTCCGGTGATGTCGCCGGATACTTCATTTCGAGGAGACTGTTTTTCTTGAAAGATATTCAAATCTTAGAGCTCCTCCTTGCCCTTGTCGTCTTCATCGCCATACATTCTCTGAGGCAGAAAAAGCATTGTGGACTGCCCGTATGGCCAGTTCTAGGAATGCTACCATCATTGGTGTCTGGTATTCAATGCAACATGTACGAATGGATTTCGGATGTTCTTTGCGATCAAAATGGGACTTTTCGGTTCAAAGGTCCGTGGTTTAGCACTCTTAATTGTGTAGTGACTGCGGATCCAAGAAATCTTGAGCATGTTCTCAAGACCAGGTTCCCTAATTACCCCAAAGGCCAGTATTTTCGGGACACGGTAGGGGATCTTCTCGGCGGAGGGATATTCAATGCTGATGATGAGAAATGGCAGAGGCAGAGAAAGACAGCAAGCATTGAATTTCATTCGACAAAGTTCAGGCAATCAACAACTGAGTCATTGCTTGAACTAGTTCATTCTAGGCTCTTGCCGGTCCTAGAAAATGCGGTGAACAACTCAGTATCGATTGATATACAGGATATTCTACTGAGGCTAACGTTTGATAATGTTTGCATGATAGCATTTGGGGCTGATCCAGGATGTTTACGCCCAGGTTTGCCTGACATACCATTTGCTAGAGCCTTCGAGGATGCAACAGAAGCTACTGTCCTACGCTTCGTTACACCAGCATGCATATGGAAAGCTATGAGGTTTCTTGATTTGGGGTCCGAAAAGAAGCTGAAAAGATCAATAAAAGATGTGGATGAGTTTGCAGAAGATGTCATAAGGACAAGAAAGAAAGAACTCTCCATGCAAAGTGAGGGCGATAAGAAGAAGCAAAGATTAGATCTCTTTAACGGTGTTTATGGGGTTAAAAGATGAGAATGGGAAGCCATTTTCAGACAGATTTTTAAGAGATATTTGTGTGAACTTCATTCTTGCTGGCAGAGACACTTCTTCAGTGGCAATGAGTTGGTTCTTTTGGCTTCTTGATTCACATCCAGCAGTAGAGGAGAAGATTCTTGCTGAAATATGCAAGATAATTGGCGAGAGAGAAGATTTGGACCCCAAAACCCCATTAGTGTTTAGGCCAGAGGAGATGAAGAAGATGGACTATTTGCATGCTGCTCTATCCGAGGCCTTGAGGTTATACCCTTCAGTGCCAGTGGACCACAAAGAGGTAATTAAGTAACAAACGACTTACTTTTGACCAAATACTAGTATTTCCTTTAATTTCTAATTCTATTTGAGTATTTTTCTTCAAATCATTTCCAATATATATATATGTTTTTTCACAAGTGACTTCGGGAAGAATCATTTTTAAGGCTGGTTTTTTTTTACTAGTTAGAGTTTATGTTTCATGTGGCAATTATAGTAATTTCTTATACAACCTGATAAAATTGCCACATATCTTAGAGATTATAGATCTTTTCCTGAGCATCTCACCAGTAAAGATGTATCCTCCTTCAAGACAAGCCAAGTCCTTCTTGTGTAATATACCATAAATCCAAGCATATATCTTGGAAAATTAAGCTGGTGTGAAATGGACAAGTTCTTGTTTCTTTAGTCAAATATTGGTCAAACTTCCCTTGCATGAAGTTTTATAATACTTTGGTCGATTCCATGGTGACCTAACAGCATGTTATTGTAACCTGGCTAAGCTTTGTTTGGTGACCATAGAAAACCAGTTAACTCATAAAACACGGAAATTCCGAGGTCCTAGAAATAGGTGAAAATTGAGCCAGCGACCAGAGGGGGTTGAATTGATTATAACAATCAATCTCCTTGAAAAGCTAAAACAGTTTCACAACCTCTTGAAAAGAGAGTCATTTTTCTCACAACCCTCTTGGTAACTGTTACAAAAGCCATGAGTCCAACCTTTTAGTCACCATGAACAGAGCGAGTTTTGACCCCCGAGGATGCCCTCTTGACCATCTAAAAAATAATAATAAATGGTATTCTAATTTATTTATTTTTTTCAAGGCGAGGAAGGAAGATGGTGTGTGATAAATACTGTTTCATTTTCTCTTGCATCGATGTTTTGTAGGTTGCTGAGGATGACATTTTTCCTGATGGGACTGTATTAAAGAAAGGGACAAAGGTGATTTACGCAATATATGCAATGGGAAGAATGGAGGCAGTATGGGGTCGTGACTGCCGGGAGTTTAAGCCGGAGAGATGGTTGAGAATCACCGACGGCCGGTTCATGAGTGAATCAGCCTACAAATTCACGGCTTTCAACGGCGGACCTCGACTGTGCCTCGGGGAAAGATTTCGCTTACTATCAGATGAAATTTGCTGTGGCATCAATCTTGTATCGCTACCATGTGAAGGTGGTGAAAGATCATCCCGTGGTGCCGAAGCTTGCTCTGACAATGTACATGAAAGCATGGGTTGAAGGTGAATCTTGTCAGGCGCGAGGAGTCTGAGCTTCAAAAATACCTTAATGGCACCCATTAATAGTTATGATTTGTTTCTCCGTTGCTTGTGTATCAATATATCATTGGTTTTTTGCAAGAACTTCATGGCTTGTTGAGGGATGACACAGTGTAGCGGGGGGTGCATTTCAGATTAGGAAACTACACTTGAATAATGGATCGGATCTGGGTTGTTCACTGAGATTATCATCGAGCTGAGGAGGAATTAGAGGGTGGTGTGTTATGGTTGATGCTGTGCTTTCAAATAATAAATTACGAGTTAATTCTCTTGTTCCAGTTTATGCACACCACTCTCTGGCTTTAATTTTCAGCCCACCACGCTAGTAATATGCTTTGATTCCACGTGTGGTAAATTAGGTCATTTGGCTTTATTACGAGCAAATTTGCCCGCGCGTTGCGCTGGGCTTTTATTTATGTAGAAAACTGATTGATTTTATGCGTGTTATAATTGATTATTTTAATATTTAATTAGTAAAATTATAATTGATAGAATCTGTTATAAATAGGTTTTTTTCCTACCTAAAAGTCATTAAGTGTTGCTACTGTTAAAACTGTTTTGATAATTATTTAATCGGTAGAATATACAATTAGAATCGAAGAAATTATGTTAAAATGAGCCACGTGCTCCGTGTAATATACTGATTGATTGTTGTGTAGGTTTTATTTGTTTAATAAATTCTTTTGTTAACAAATAGTAAAATTGCAATCGTTGAATTGTCGCACAGATGAGTGATTTATTTTATGCAGCAAATAATTTGATTGATGGTTTTGTTTTAACCGCAATTGATTAAATTGATTAAAGATATATTATTTGTTGTGTGCAACATATTAATTGTTTGTTGGGCATGTTTTAACTATTTGTCGAATAATTTATTTGACAGATAGCAAAAATACAACTGCTAAAATTTATCAACGATTATTTTTTCAGATTTTTTTTTCATATTATTATATTAAAAAAAATTTAGAGCACTAAGATTAAATTAATGTTAGATTTTAAAAGAAAAATCAATTCAATTTTTTATATATATTTTAAGACGTTAATATGAAAAAAAATATCACAATATATAATTAGCCTCTCCTATTTTTTAAGGAAAAAGACCCAAAAATAATACATATAAAAATTTAGGACCATTAACAAATTGTTACATTTTAAAAAATTTGGTGCCGACTGTGGCAAAATGCAGGACAATTTTTTATTTTATTATTGTAGATAAGTTTGCACAATTTTTCTACATGTCTTGTCTATGTGTGGTTTCGTAAAAAAAATTTCGTGATATGATATCTGAAATATCGTACATAAAAAAAAAACACGCAAGTTATTTTTCAAAAAAATAACATTGACCAATGAATTTTTGTCACAATTATTATAGTTGTCATTATAAATATTATTATACATAATGAATATTCTAATTATTATTAGTTATACTATCGATGACACTGTAATTATTGTTTGAAAAAGAAATTATTATTTTTTATTTTTTAAGACAGATATTTTTATTATATTAAACATATTTTAGAATACTATAGTAAATTATTAGTTTTTTTAAACCGTGTACTTCCACACAAAGAGAAACAGATCATATAACTATGAACATGGATATAAATTTAACCTCTTCTCTTTTTAATTAATTAATGAATAAATTAATTAAAATCAAAAAACACCGTTTCAATAACGTGGCTGGAGGCAATGCTAAAAGAAGGGTCAATAAATTTTCATGAATTCTTGGGGACTGCTACCGCGTCATTAATATTGAGCCATCTATTCTTTCTACTTCATGATCGAGTAGTATACTCAATTACACTGCATGGTATTTTTATTTTCTAAGAAAAAGCACTCCAGGGTCTAAACATACTTGCCGTCACATAATCACCGGCACGTGTCAGATTTGCAAGTGCGTGGGCATGTCATTATGAGTCACTGAATGCAATTTTCTATTACTTCCTAAGAAGGCAACAAATTGGTCTATGCATCGATCGCCGATATTCTTATCTCCAAAGCGGGCCCTTCCTTGTCATCATTAACCAACCAGAGTGATTCAGCTACCGAGTTCCTCGTAAACGACCCGTCTTCCTCATCTCTCGGCACTCCTATCCCAACCTTCTTCTCTTCAAAAACCCTTGCAATTAATCCTTGGTCCGTGGCGTATGGTAACATGATCAAAGCAAGTCCAAAGGAGAGTGCCTCTATAACTGAGCTCTAACCGCAGTGAGTCAAGAAAAACCCAACCGATTCATGAGCCATAATCCTTTGTCGCAGTATGTAGCAAATCGTCAAAGGAGGTGGCGATTTTGGCTTCATCTGATTTGGTAGTGGAGTGGTGGGTTGTGTTTAGAAATGGAAATTGTAACAAAGGTTGTTCCTTTGTCGCAGTTTGTAGCAGATCGTCGGAGGAGGTGGCGATTTTGGCTTGATTTGATTTGGGCGTGGAGTGGTGGGTTGTGTTTAGAAATGGAAATTGTATATTTTTGGTCTGGTATTGATAGGTCGGGGATTTTGTTGGATTTACTGATTTATGATTTTGGATTGTTAAAAAAAAAGGAATATCATCTGACTCCTAGCTGGTTTTTATGGAGTGTAAGAAAAGAGAATAGAGTGTAGGAGAGAAGCAGAAGGCAAAGTGAAGAAGAAAGCGAAGTGTAATAAACGAAAGCTGTGATGAAATTCTTTGCCAGACGATCTCTTTAAACTTTCTCACTGGAAGAGGTGTCCAGTGAGATTTTTTTCCGTTGAGAGAGCTTTGATTTTTTGGTTGAAATTGTGGTGCTTCACGGTTGATATTATAGAAGGGGAGAGGGGATGTGCAGATGGAATACGGGCAGAAAAAAAAAGAGGTAAACGTACGCCCGCGAAGCACAAATTGCAAATGTCCAGTCCACAGTTAAATCACTCACATTGCACAGTAATTTTCCGAGCTGTTTTAGCTATATTGTAATATTGTCATATTACTTTAATACCTTTATGAAAGCTGAATCTTGGGGGACAAAAATATGGGGGGCGGGGGGTAAAAAAGTCTAACACCACTCACCATGAACAGTAACTTGTCGAGATTTGGATTAGTTAAAAAAAAAAAAGTATAGCTAGGGCAAAGAAGTTCTTTGTTTCTATAGGCAGGCTGTATCAAAGGAAGAGCACCAGGAAATGCATCTAAGAAGTCATGAGAGTCAATTGCACTATACAGAACCACAAGCATTTTTCTTTTAACAGAGGAAAAATCATGATGCAACTTGTTTTGAATCTGGATGAACTTAAATATATCATTACCTCCATTTGATGAAATAAAGTTTGTTGCATACATTTTAGCACTTGATAAGGGCTCATTCACTTGAAACTCTCGATCATACATTAGTGCATCTTCCAATTTCAGCTGCATCGTTGTGCACTACTGGATGCCACAGCACAAAAAAGACAAATGCACCATCTTTCTTTGTTCAATAACATCATTTAAGATCGACAAAACTTATCTTTTATCAAGCTCGTCCATCCCATTCTTCATAGAACTCTTTTAAAAATTCCTCCATGAACTTGTGTCTCCTCTCAGCCCTCCTCTGCCCAGCCTGGAAAGTGTATCAATATCAGAGGCTCAAGTTCGATAAATTATGAAAAGGTGATTCATAGATGCTTGATTTAACAATTAGCAAAGGTCATGCTAGCAGAAAAATGATGAATAACCATGAAAGCTAGCTCAATATGAAACCTGACAGCCAATGTGTACCTCTGTTTTCATCAAATCCTTCAGCTTGAGAAGTTTTTCATGGAAGTGGTTCACAGTTGTCTGCTCTTCTTTCTTCATATACTGTTCCTTTGACAAATCTGGGCGTGGGGGAATGGCAGGGTCATGAAGCACCCTGTTCCTGCTTCCACCAAAAGTAAAGCATCGGGCAATTCCTATAATCAAATTATAATTTAGTGAATGTGTGATCGTTACAGCTTCACTTCACGAGAATGCAGACGAATGGCATGTTGAAAAAATATATAAGCAAGTAAATAAATATACAAAGTCAAAATGACTAAAATTACCATAACCAAAATGGAAATGTATAGACCCAAGACCCTGTTTGATCTTGTCAGATGCAACACAAGTAAATAGTGAGCTGCGGAGGTGAATAGAAATTACCAACTGCACCAATTGCATCAAGCCTATCAGCATCCTGCACAACCCTGAATTCTGGAGAAAATTCGCCATTTGCATGCCCTGCAAGTTCCTCCTTAAAACCTGAGAATAGGAAAGTGCCTGCACTAATTACTTTCAACGTTCACTAATATATGATCCACTTTAACAAGAAAAAAAAATCAATAGGGTTGAGAAGTATGAAATCAATAAAAACCTTTCACTGCCAATCAACAACATAAATGTGTAGTCCATTTAGAGGTGTCTGGGATTAAAATAGTTTGTTAATTATGGTATTGTAGTCTTTAAAGCTAACATAAAGTAGTATAATGTCAACAAAGACTGAGAGGAACCACAACTAAAAATTCATATAGATTTTCAGTCCAACAGAAGCTATATGAATACTGCACAACATATGGAAGCAAAATTTGAAAAATACATAACCAGGTCACAAGATCAATAGATAAGTAGAAGGCATGATTAAGAATGCACTCATGCATTGACCTTAATTGTACACCATATGAGATTAAGAAATATACCACTTCGATATCTAACAACACCAATAATGAGTTTCAAAATCAATTACCTTTGTGTTGCACAATAAATTAGTCAAAGGAAATAATTTGAGTCAAGAGGTAATAAAGATGAAATAATGAGCTAGACTTGATTAGTGTTTCCATATTAAACAAAGTCTAGGACAAGGACAGACTTGATTAACCAATCGGATCATGAAGTGTGGACTAGTAACTGAAAGGATACATAAAAGATCCAATCTAGACTTGCAATACACAATTAAGTGAAGTTAGGCAGTTTCATTTCGTGCATACTCAAAATATAGAGAAATTGTGAGTAGATAGTTACTGGAAGTTATTTTGAACTTTCCTATTTTAATGCAAGGCACTTCAAAAGAATTCAACAAATCAACAACAATAGTTACTATGCAATTGAACTAAGTTTTCAGGATCTTCAAAATCTGTTAAGCAGTAGGTTTGTAATCTCATAGAAGATAATAAGTAGGCATATAAATTATAGGCAGATAGGCTTACAGTTTTCATTTCTAGAAAACTAGAAAATACCAAAATTATATAATCAGTTCATGTTTTCCTGTCAAGAGATTTCAGTGTGTGTTTGTAATCAATTGAAGAGTCAATCTAATGAATGTAAATTTCTTAATCCTATGTTGTTAGAGGCAAACACACAGGAGCCTCAAACACTTTTTGAAAAAAATCAAACGGTCATTTAAACTTACAATAGTCAGCTTTGAAGTATCAAACAGTCATCTTGAATTATACTTTTAAAGAATTTAGCTGCAAATGATCAGCTACCTGACTGAATTTTACTACTGCTAAGAAGAATATAAGAATAAAATGAACTCAAACAAGAACACCCTGCTTCAGAAACATAATAATAGCTATCAAACTTACCCATCCCATTAATGATTGCCAAGATCTTCATTTTTTTAATTTCATCTACACCCTCTTCCTCCAGAAAATTCAGAACAATTTTCTCCTCAGATGGGTCTCTACATGGCCAAATAGAAGCTTAAACTATCAGGGAGTCAAAAAAACAATAAGAAATGGTAACTTGGAGAGCAAAAAATATAAAAAGGGTTTTCAGAAGACAATATTGAAAGAGGCAGAATTGAGTCGAAGCCAAATCATTATAAATAGTCACTAAGTTCGACAGTTCTTGGACATACATATGGGTTGCAGTCTGAATTAGTATCAACACACAGAGTTATCTGCATGTGATATGGCTATAAATATGTGGCAAGAAAGTAAGTCGTGTGTATAAAAAGCACCTATGTGGTCGCAGCTATATACAGGTCCGTAGAGAATGAATAGAATTGAGAGTGGGCTCATTTTGTGGAAACCCAAAAATGGCATCACAAGTCAATAGAACTAAACATAAAGAACACGACACTTCTGAGCATTACTTCATCAGGAATAGCTAAGCTACTATGATGAAGCTCTAATTATTTTAAAGACATAAGAGCATAACACAATATATTGGCATGATGCTGAACGAATGGCAACAGCATCCAGGAGAATTATTAACCTTAAGTATTTGTAGTCACCTGCAGAAAAAGGCAAGAAATAAAATGATTAATTGTTTCAAAGAATGATATCTACAAATAATTACAACTAGACACTGTAAAACACATAGAGAAGATAGAAATGAAAATCATCAAGATAAAGAATTTATGAACATGTTTCAACCAGCACGCACACTCATCCCAGTACCACTAGAATCAGCAAGTGATGCAATCAGTACCTCACAACTAAAATTCTTGAGAAATGCATTGAAGATTGCTAAAGGCACATATAGATGAACTAAAAGGCATGCATGTGGAGTGCGTCAAACCATCAATCCCCTAGAAATCTCACACAAGTCCATGTGCCAACATTTAGGTGACATTCCTAAATCCATGTAAACACGCAAAACCATGTTCAAAATCCACATTTACATTATTTTGAACTTATTGGATGCCACATGATCTGCATGTCTGAAAGTAGGAATTGGAAAGAGGATGACCTATGTCATGAAGAAGTGCGGCGAGTTCTACCTGCCATAGAAGACAAAATTTAGATAGAACCACAGATCATGGGAAAAAATAGCAGGAACAATAAGTGCCCAATCTATTCAACTAACAAAACCAGTGAATGTCTGGTAATGAAAAGCTTTTAAACTACTTTCAATGTCCAGAAGACAACTGAACAGAACCATACTCCCAACTAGCCGCAGCTATTCAATACATGCAACTCAACACCGAGGATTAAAACTTGAAGGCATCTTTCAGTGTGGCAACCTCTTATATGATTTTTCTGTATCATCGTTATACATAACAAATAAAATTTACAAAAGCATGTTTGGAAATGGGATTATCACAGGAAAGGAATCCATAACAAACAGGAAAAAAAAAAAGCGATGTCAATGAAATCAAGTTGAATTCTTTGTGAGATAAATCATAGTTTTCTATTATTAATAATCAAGAAGATAGCTCTCCTTGCCCGTTCCATTGCTATTATTAAAATGCGATCACACCAAAAAGCACCATTTTACACTAAAAGCTAGCATTCTGCAAAACAGTAAATATCATCATTTGAAGAATCGTTTATTCACTGAAAACTCCCTCAATTGAACCGCCTCATAAAAAAATCAAAACTAGCAGCAAAAAAAATAAAAGCCAATCACAGGAAATCAATAACTGGATTCCACAGTTTATATGCACCCGGAAGTAAAACAGGTCAAGAAAAAAATCTAAAAGTAGAGATAGATTGAGATAGCGGTTTAGTTTAAAGGGCTTTACTATTTCCATTGAATCAGAAGACAGGCCTTCTTCTTGAGCAAGAGAGAGAGCAAGGTCTCTCACTCTCCACACATGAGCTGCATCGTGTGACGCGTCGTTTCCTTTCATGGTTCTTTCCACCAACTTCTCAGCATTCTTCACTGTCGTCACTCTACTTGCCATCTCTCTTGCTCTGCAGAGACAAACTGATGTCTTCAACTACAATTTTGTTTTTATTATGTATCTCGAGCTCGTTAGTTTCAGAACTCGATTGTATTTGTACTTTGTTTTTTCTGTTTATTAACCTGTGTATCCGGTTCACCTTC